>KZ308117.1:1486092-1622097 GCA_000376725.2 Ladona fulva | reverse complement strand
CTGGGTCAATGAAATTAGAGTAATGTATATATATAATATATGACATTGAAAAATGCTAAAGTTGAAGATGTAGCGAAAAAGCTGGCCTTCAAGAAAATGAATGATCGAACTATATGTGATAATTCAACCGGATAATAGGTATTTTTAGGCGGACATATTGTCTTATGATTTTAACGGAAATATATTCATGTCATGGTATGTAAATATGGTCGTGTTTGTTCGTATGGGCGTAATTCCACGTTTCCAATTCCTGTTTCCATTATAGAAGTTATTATTATTATCATTATTATTATTTCTTCTACCTCTCAGCGTTTCTGCCGGAACAATTTCACCTGTCCTTTAGATAGAATGGACCCTAAAAATTGAAACGGATCGTGAGTTTAGTTCCTATTCAAGCTAAAATTTCTCTTCCTTTCACGCGTCTGAAGATACGTCAAAGCAGTACCATTCTTAATCGATCTTCCATATATATCTCCTCGTTTTAATCGGCCCTCATCCTTCTCATCCATTTCACTTTCCACATCCGCCCACGCCTTATTCCACGGACGATTCCCCGCTCATTTGTCGCCGCCCCGCTATCTCACTTCCATCCCTCTTCCCCTTTTATAAAGCCTTTCTCTGTCTCCCACGGACATTATAAACATATCCTTCTTATTACACTCAATTTAAATCATTTCTGCGTCTTTTGTCACTGACGAAAGAGAGCGTTATCTTCAAGGACTGACTGTCCGCCCTTCGGTCGCTGCACATACATAAAGGTTATACGCAAAGGGACACTTGTTAATCTAAGCCATAATAGAGACGCTATCTATGTCACCATACATGTGTCGAGAGTGTTGGTTGAATAGATGTCATCGGAGTCTATTATTTACTCCTCTATGGTTGCAGTAAATAAAATGGAGGGTATCACAGCTGATGAATGAAAAGAAACCTATTCGTGTTTTCCCGCAGTTAAACTTAGTAATAGTTTTTAGAATGACTAATGGTGAGAAATTCATTTAAAGACCATAAATTAGAGTTTATATTATTGATTATCGTTACCTTAGCCATTGTTTTGAAACAAGACTTTGTCTTGTGTCTATACAACCCGAATGTTTTTCATTAGGTTACATATAAGAGATAGTATTAATTCTGTTAAATATGTACTCCATATTAATATAATCCCGATTAAAAGCATGGCTTTGTTTGAATAATGCATAAAGGTTGATATCTATTAATAATAATAATTTATAAAAAAAGATCTAGTGTTTTCCCGGCGAACTGCATGAAGGAATATCTCTCGGGTTTCCATTTGGGTCAGGGCGATTGTAGTGATCTATAAGTTTGTAGTGAAGAAGAAGATTGTAGTGAATAATTTATAAGTTTGTAATGTAAGAACTATAATTTAAAAGTAGGGTTGTAATGTAACCGTAAGCTGTAAACAGACGAGATACCTACCACCAAACATATGTTTCATTTGCTCGGTTAGGGCTGTAAGTGTTTTGAATCAATAAAATACTCTATTCTATTATAATATACGTCTTTATTTAAGAACGAAATTGAGACTAATTAGTCTCTTCCTATATCTAGCCTTGAATAAGAGGCATACACTTCGGTTGAATTCTAGTTATTACAAACAATCCTACTTATTTTACGCCTTAAATATCAGCAACGTTTACTATGAACTGTTGAGTAAATTAATTGACACAAGAGGTATTAGTAATCAAGAAAATTTTAGAAACTGAATGAGACTATTTAGAAGGTTCCTCCTAATTCTACTTGGAATTGATAGATAATTACCGCCTAATCTGTAAAGCCCAATTTACAATGTTGGCAAAAATTTCGAACCAAGTGGAACTCAAAAAAAAAAGTTGTAACTTGAAAACAGCGTTTGGAAAAAATTGATTTCTAATTCAGAATTCAAACTTTAGGTTAACATTTCGTAAACAAACTGGCAGTATGTATTCTACTTTTCACCAATACAAGAATATCTCAATCATACACGAAAATGATATTTCTGATCACGAGAAATTCATTGTTCTATGAAGCGATGAAGGAACGCACGCGCACAATTGTTATGATGACTCTTATAAATTAATGCGAGGAGAAATCAATTGTCGAAACCAAACGAATCACACAGTTTAAAATTACAGCACTGCTTTCAGACTGTGGATGCGTTATTTTACGAATGAACAGGAATATCAAGTGTGAAAAATAGCGACATGGCTGGGACTCGAACCCAGGTCTCCCTCTCTCTCTAACCACTGAACTACCATGCCGCGTTTCTTCCACACTGAAGGTCTTTAACGTCTTTCAAACGCGGCATGGTAGTTCAGTGGTTAGAAATCTTGCCTTGAAAGTGGGAGACCTGGGTTCGAGTCCTAGTCATATCGCTATTTTTCACACTTGTTATTCCTGCGTAACTACATTTTGATGTCAAATAAACGTCCGCATTGAAAAAATTGGATTACCTCCAATTAACGATGCGTTATTCTTCGCCGAGCATTATAGGATCACCAATGAAACTATTTAGCGGTATATCAAGGATATTTCTAATACATTTTTCATTTCATTTCACATAAGATAATTCCTCTATTCGCGCCGTCAGGAGAAAATGGAATTCTATCGTAATACTTAAAAATATTATGTTCCTGGAGAGATGTCGAAAACAGGAATAAAACTTCTACATTTAACCCTTTTAAAAGGAATTAATTGATTAATGTGCATCGTCCTACTCTGAATAATGATCTTCAATGAGAGAAGTTGAGACCTCTAGAATTACGTCTCTCCTTCGGGAATAGCTTTAGTGGAGTCGACAAATCTCCTTCCTTATCTCTAACACTGTTTTTCCTCTCTCCCTCCTCCGAACACTCCCTCTGCACGGCACATTCCCCATCCGTCGCCCCCCCTCTGACCCCTCGCGCTAACGCACTTCTCTTCGCCGCTTAACGAAGTGCCAACCAAATGATCATCTTCCCTTTAGCACTGTAGCCGCCGTTACTATTTCTTTCTCTAACTCCCTCTCTGGGTTTTCACCACTTCCATGCCAAAATTCCCCTTTTTCATGCACGTTTTACAGCCAATGCTGCCAATTTGACGTTTTCGGAGGGATAGGTGGTCGCTTAGGTAAGAGTTATAACTTGCCTGATTTCGGAACCAGATGGAATGGTTAGTATCATGGAGCGGTCAAATGTTTGAACTGCATAGTCAAGCGCTTAAAACAAAAAAATATTCTCTCACCCTCCAATAGATCGAAATACTAATGATGAGAGTGGAGAAAAATGAGACCTTTTGTGTTATTACCATTATGGAGAAGTAGTTTTATAACGAACTGAGGATAGTATCAGTCTTCAAAAATCCGAGGAGCTCATTTAATCGACGATGATATAGCACTGGTTTACCATAGAGGTAAGCCTTTTAATGAACATTCTAAATAATCAGATATAGTAGTAATTATCATACTAATACTTCTTTTCTTCTATGGAAACGGTTTTAAATGAAGTTTCTATTTAGGAGGATTCTTGGTGGTTTACGAATTATTTCGTCATAACTTTAGGTAAATAGAATCGCTTAAATAATTGATACAGAATAGTTATCCGTATAATAATCTTATGACTCACGGCTCCTTCGTACTCAGCGATGCAATCGGGAGATAGAGAGATATACGTAGTGACTCTGATGTTTTAATCCTCCGGAAACTCCAAAAGTTTCAATTATTACCAAATAAAGGCTAAAAAGAGTGACAAGAATTGCGCTATTTTTATTACTTCAATTTAACACTTAAAAATTGTCAAAGAATGAGCCTTAGACTCTTAGACACAAAAATATTATTATACTTGCTTTCCTATTACCTTAAATTAACACTGATGTAACATATTGATTCCGATTTATCAGTATCAAAATCAAAGGATCAAAATAGTTAATTTAGGTAATTAAAATATTGAGATAGACCTCATAATCAGACATATAGCACATTAGTTGATATTAGTATCATTCAACGTGATATAAGGACTGGTGGGACTACGGCGAGATAGCTAAATGGTTTTAGCAGCCGCCCGGGAAAAGGGAATGTCCGAGTATGAGTCCAGCTTCCGTCGATTTCTTTCGCACACTCTATTTATTTGGTGACATAAATCGTTGGAAATAAAATCAGTAGGATTTCCCTTAATTTTACTGTATTTTCTTATTCTTTTGCATTTAAGCTACCACATTTTACTTAACGACACATCTAATTTTTCAGCTCGAAAGCAGTGCTATTTGACTGTTGAACGCACTGCTTTACCGCACCGGTTCCCTCTCCCTCATTACCGTCTCACCCTTTCGGTAGCTTTTCCGTCTAAGATGGGAAATTCCTCCTCTTATTCCATCCCCGTAAACCACCCCCTCGATGTCACTCGGCCGAGATGGATGACGTGGAACACTTCCAACGTTTTTAGCGTGGGTCGGAAATGAGTATTTATGCGCGATATTAGTTTCCGCCTCCCTCTCACTCGTGGCCTCCGTCCAATTAACTTGTCTCCGGCCTCACAAAGCGGATTTATCCCGCGTCGAATGAAAAGAACTCTTAGTGATATATCCGCTGCACTATCTAGTGTTTAGGCGGTATAGACGCCGTTCGTTCGAGCATCGTTGCGCATTAACGGACCAAAAAAAGGGGCAATCCAATAAAATAATTATGAATATAATAACCAGATGAACCGCATCATGAATGTTTTTACACTCAACCCTAGTGTAGTTCATGGAGTGTCTACCGGAGCAATAGAATACCGAGTATCTACTGAACAGTGGTCATTCAAAATAGCGGAGATTGTTTCGGCCTTTACTTGGTGGTAAATCATAACGAATATTTCTAAAAGTTTAAAAACTTTATATAAAGGTATACCTTTATATAAAGGTATACCTTTATTTATCCCTTTATCCCTTCATTCTGTCTAAAATGATGAGTGGATAAATGAGATAACTGACCTTCTACTAATCATACACCACAATTAACTGACTCGACGATAAATAAACTTCGTGACCTTATGGCTACTGTACATTTCTTCCTAGTTTTCTTATCTATAAACAACTTGCTATATTACATTAATGGACGCACCCTCACATTTGAAAATATCGTGTAAATTCCACTTTCAGTAGTTTTTCTCTTTAATAACTAAGAAGGTATAGTATTTATTAAAGTTTTTCCAATCATAAGTGGTCATTCAGTTCATGAACATCTAGTTCTTCAGCTTTACATAGTATTTAATGGAAAATTGTTTCTACCAATACTTCTTATCACTGTCTATCCGAATGCATTAGCTTTTAATTCTCTTACTGCTTCGATAAATTATGAACAAAGTTATTTCAAGAGAAGAATTTGCTAATACGAGTTTTCAACGCATAAGCTTAGGTACCAAATTTTAAAATATTATTCTAAAGTTGATAAGAAATTCTGTATGGAATTATAAGTTTATTTTTATAAATGAATTCTTCGAAGATTTGTCTATCAACTTTAAAATAATTCATCCAACAGTATCTATTAATTCTTTCGTTTCGTGACTAAAAATTCTTTCTAGATTTCATTTTGTGGATTGAACTCCCTTAGTACAGTTGACTCTAAACATAGGGTGTTAACGGTGACGGGACGCCATATTTAGATGTAGAGGTTCAAATGTTAGACCTTAAATACCAACCGTAAAGTAAAATGGAAACATTTTTCATATTAAGGTAATTGCATTTGAAATAATTTTCCAATGCTTTAAATGCTCGCCTTCCTCTTCATTGACCGTATTTTCATCTCAAACAATCATATCCCTGACAGACAATAGTTGTTATATTTTCCAATAACATAGCTCCGACTACCTACTTGTCTAAAATATATCCGTACATAAAAACAATCGTTATATTTCAGATCGGATTCATTAAATTCCTAAAGTCATACTGAAAGAATATTATTATTATTATACACTAGCATTAAATGGACTATGGAATTACTAAGGATTCAGCCAATGTACACTTATCGATTAGCTAAATGGAAATGATTTTCATCAGAAATACGGAATCTTTAGCTGGTGTCGACGTGATAAAACATTTCCTCTAAATGGTGCTGTCTTATACACCTTCTTGCTTTATCCCTTCATTCTGTCTAAAATGATGAGTGGATAAATGAGATAACTGACCTTCTACTAATCATAAACCACAATTAACTGACTCGACGATAAATAAACTTCGTGACCTTATGGCTACTGTACATTTCTTCCTAGTTTTCTTATCTATAAACAACGTGCTGTATTACATTAATGGACGCACCCTCACACTTGAAAATATCGTGTAAATTCCACGNATTAAACTTATAAAGGTAACGATTTCCAAATAATATAGATAATAATTATAGAAAGCTATTACCAGCATATTTGTGTTATTATATCATCATCTACTTCATATCAAGCCAAGATAATAATTAGTTTCAATCTAGTCATTAAGAAAGTCCTGTTATTATTATTATTATACACTTTGCCACCAGCGGCACTCCATTTATTTATTATTACACTGCTATTCATTCAGCAGGATTATAAATAATTTGAAAGTCGAACGTGAGATTGTTTAAAGATTATAATTAAAATACAGAGCATAATTATTCACGAAGCTTACAATTATCCAACAGCTTAAATTATTTCAATTAAATGCCTTAATTCCTAATCTAGTTCCTTCTGTATCGACTCCTCCAATGTCATATATTTAGTATTAGTTGCCTACATGAGCATATTAGTTCTTTCCTTTCAGAAGTACGTGGTTAGAGGAAACAGGTCACTCGTTATCGACACATATCAATGAATAAGCGCACTTGTCCAGTATAATCTCACCCCGTCTTATCGCCAAGGTAACAGAAAATTTTCGCAAAATAACAAGAATAATTATCTTGTTTATTCCCATCCGAGCGACAGGTGGATCTCGAAGTACTATGAGGTTATCGTGGCCGAGAAATATCCGCTATCTGCGTGGATAAGCGAACTGGTTTGCGGGGGTAGAATGCGTCGATTCACTTCCCTTTATTTTTCTTCCATTTGAATACAAGCGGCACGTGCGAACGGTTCATTGGGCCGCCTGAGGGAGGACACCCCATATTTCCCACAGACTCATCCTCTCACCAACTCACCAAGCTACCCTCTCACTCAATTACCTCTGCTTCCCCCGCTGCAGACCTCAACACCCGACACCGCCCCTGCAACTCCGCATTCCTCCCCCAAATCATCTCTCAACGACCCTGTCCCAACAATATCCTGCATTCTAAGTCAACCCAAACTTGCTCCACCAAAGGAAGTATTTGAGAAAGATAGAGGCAACCACGTCTTCATTTCCAAATATTTCGATTCATGCACTTCTTTACACTTTTTAATGGGAAGTAATCTTTCAAGCATTATCGTGAAGCTTCCCGATAAGAAATATTCAATTATAACAATTCAATTGTATCCTACAAAGCTTGCTTGTTCAGATTTCCGTTACTTTTTCAACTTTCTTCAACTTCAGGTCCTTCTTCAACCCACTTTCGGTGTTGGGTTTACCGGTAGAAACTGAAATAACCTTCTACAGAAAGGTTCCAATGCTTCACCTTTCTCTTTCCATTGATATAATGAATCTCCTTGTGATATTTCAACATTTCAGGATATTTTTTACCTTAATATTAACCAGTACCTAGGTTTTGCGCATACATTACAATCAAAAGAATGTGAGAAGTGAACTTAGCGCGTAAAGGTGGGCACCTAGGAAGAATACCACGGAAAAAGGAACACAAGAAACGCCTAATAGGACCGGGGCTCCAGCCTGGATCTTACACGATTTGGGCGGATGCTGTAACTGTTAACCTAGCCAGAATTTATCTCTTTTTGGGCACATACATAACATTGTTATCTACTTTTTAAATGAATATCATTTTATCGGCATAAATTAATATTTTTTATTCTTAATAAAATTTTATTTCGGAATGACTTACTTACTCTCTTTATCGTCCATTTATGTTCGTTTTTAGAATCTCCAACGGCCAGTTAGAATTTATTCTGAAATGGTGAATATTTTTTTACCAATCTTAAAAGAAAAGACACGTCATACCTGGTGGCAGATATTTTAATGGACCCTTAGTAACTTCTGCGAGTTAGAAGAGGTCCTGAGAGGGAAATGAACGACAAACCTTGATTTTTATTCTCGAGACGTTGAAATTACACGAAATCCGGGCCATGTGTAAATAGGGGAGCTGATACACTCCATGCGCAGGATCGGAGTATGCTTACCTCAAAACTCATCTGAATTAGTTCTTCATTCCCGAGAGTAAAGGATCTCCCGGAAATTCTCGGGAATTGACGGAATAGTAATGACGTTGATGAAGATTTCAATCATGGTGTCGATTTAGAAAGTGTTTTGTGTTAGAGTTTTGATTAGGATTAGAGGAAGTTTGTCGCCTTTCATTTGGGTTGCACGACAATGAAGACGAAGAAATCACCGAATCTGAAATCATAAAATAGTCAGAGAACAGCAAGAATATTTCACAGATCACGTTTGATGAATTACAAGGAGGTAATTTTTTGATTTATATAAATTTTGTTGGATAATATTATTTTAATTAGCTCAATATTGTGGTTGCAGATTTTATTAAAGTAAGCTATTAATTTGCCAACTATTTTCTAGGTTAATTCCGGTTACAATACGTTTTAAATAGAATTAAGATTATCTCGGGATCTCGAGAAATTCCGGGAAGTGAGACACTTTTATTTCGAAATCGCGCTGTAAGCAAAACGTCGGGAAATGAAAAATCCTAATTGAAATTCACAATTTCCGGAGTTTTTGGAGTTGAGGGATTTTTTAGATGAATACATACAGTTCTCAATCTGTAAAAGCAGCTACTTATTAATTATACCAAAGAATTTTTCATTTTTTGGCCATTCTTGAGAATTAAGTATCATATGGCTCAAAAATATAGCAGCGACCTCTGAATTTTATGGATCGAAACATAATCTGCGGTAAGGTGCAAAGGTCGCTGTTTATCCCTTCCTATTGCATCCTAGAAAGAATTCAGGTTCTGGTTCATGATTTGGTCTATTCTCCCTATGGTTTTTTGCGCATTTGAACTATTCCCTTTTAAAGCCAGAATAGAAAAACTTGGAAGATTAATTAATTCGCGCAAAGAACTTCATTGGTTGGATTGCGCTCCATGAATTGCTCCGACATATTTCCATGACCCTTCCCTTCCAGCGAGTCACAATTTTCATTTATCATCCCAACCACCAACCCTCTCGAATTTCCCCTCCCAACCTCATCTCCTTCAGTGTCGCCTACCCATTCCCCATTTCTCTTCCTCCCCCTCATTTCCACTACCCAAATATATTATTCCCAACATACGCGCGTCCGGTCTGTTTGAGTTGCGGTTGTCGGACGGAACGTGCTCTGTTTACGCGCGACCATTTCACGCTCAAGGCCATGAAATAACGACGCTCCCAAGTAGAAAGTAATCGAGTCGAACGACTTTAGCGCGCCAGGAAAAAATACATATCCGATGAGATAATGCGCTTATTCACTCTTATGAGCGACCCTGGATTTAAATGCTCGTGGTTCTCCTTACGATTCGGATGGATTTAAACCGTACCCGAAACGCGCCTGTAAATAATTTCCTCTCCCGACCCAACGACGCGTTGGTAATTACGTGATGCTAGTGTATGTTTAAAGATGAAAATCGCGGAAGAAATTAAGCGTAATCCGAAGATAATCTTGGTCAGTTTCCAGAGAATGGGAAACACATTTCTTTATATATAACAATTGCGCTCAGTTACGTAAATTCGCAGCTCCTATAAGTAATACTTTAAGTGACGGTATTCCTCAAGTTAGCGCAACTGAAGGAAATCAATCTCACGTTTTATTAATATTGGAACTATGAAAAACTCAGAATTAGAAGCTTTTAAAGAACTTCGAAAAACTGAGAAACATGCCAGATTAATGAGGTTTAGAAGAGCTGACAAGACATGGCACCATCTACGAAAACGTGTGGTATGAGAGGAGTAAAAGGAATGCGTAAGAAATGAAACCATTGGAAACAGCTTAGAAAGCGGAAGATCTATCCCGATCGAACGAATTCAGTTACATTGCAGAAAATACGTAGATGGCTGTAATTGGTAGGACAGCAGACCTCTGTGTGGACATTATTATGGTTTGTATACGGAAGTATTTTTAGAAAATCAACGATAGCTTGCAAATCATATTTTGACATCCTGAGATTATTGTAACTTAAATTATAATTCTTTTAAGAAGTTAATACTGTTTTGGCAGTCCTAATTCACTCTTTAGTAAACCAAATTCATCCTTTTAAAAATAAAATGCATCCTTTTGCAAAAAAAATTCAACCTTTTGCAAAACAAATTGTCACTTAGGGAATTTATTCATCAATTATATGAATACATTATTTATAAAATGTAACATCTTTGGGCATGGTATTGCCATTTCTTCGCAACTAACGAACGAAATGAAAGGGAGGATTCAATCTCTCGGGAATAATTGAATCCTGAAAATTATATTTAAAAATACTTTTGCCCTAGATTTTTTCAGTCGTCAGAATCAGTAAGGGACAGCGTAATCGAAAAGCAAACAGCGTGTAGTTCAAGACTTCTTTTGGAACCTGTTACGACTTCAAGAAGCTGATCTTCGAGTTAGACGCAAGGAGAGATTATTAAGTCTCAGTCTCGCCCTTAATAAAGACGTTTTATTGTCATTCCGAAGAAACCTTGAATTGAAACAAATGTAAAATAAAACAAACGCAAAGTAGTCTCAGCTTCTTAAATGAATGAACCGCGTGGTTAAAGAAGACGTGGAAAGAGCGTAACCACCCGTAAAACAACCTCTTTATAGACTCCTCCGGAACTACGTTCCGCTGCCCTTCTCTAAGCTTCTTTAATACGTTTTGCTTCCTACAGAAAAGAGGAATAAATTCATTAGAAAAGGGTACTACAGAAGTACTCGGTTATGTTGGGGTAAAGAGCATTCTTTTATCTTAAGAATATTACGAATAATCATTCCTTACATTTTACTACTAACTTTCCTGATGTATATATTGTGTGAATTGTGATGAAAAAGATTTTTCTACCGTTCCGTTACCGTTTCTAAGATTGCTGAAAGAGTTTTTATACTATGGTGATATTAGTAACTATATTATGAACGATGTGCTCATACCCTTTAAAAATAGACCAATACCTTCAGTGAGGAAATTATCGTTAGGTAGTAGTAGTATTGTTAAAAGTGCTTCGACAGCTAAGGTCATTTCATACGTAGGCCTTCACCGAGAATCGAACCTGGACCAGCCCACTTGAATATCCAGGAGCTCGATTATCGTTAGGTTTTAGCTTACATACACAATGTGCTTATGCATTTAATGAATTTGTGAAGGTTAAAGGGATAAAATGGCGGTGATGTTGTCAGTCTTGTCGGTTTAGCTTTCATTACTTCTTGCCTCCACATTGTAATTCA
The DNA here is from genome assembly GCA_000376725.2 of Ladona fulva. Lineage (NCBI taxonomy): Eukaryota > Metazoa > Arthropoda > Insecta > Odonata > Libellulidae > Ladona > Ladona fulva. The sequence continues at coordinate 1,610,637 of KZ308117.1, read as the reverse complement.
AGATATGCAAAATTTCCTTTTCACAAAAGTAGTCCTTTTCAAATTAGCATTGCTTATGAAAATGGGAATTTTAAAAATAGAATGCCTTGACTATTCGGAGGTCTCAACAGACATTAAATAAAGAAGCGGTACATAATTTTAAATGAATTGAAATACCTTTCATCCTTTCACTTTGGAAAAGGAAGATATTTGCTAACTTGAAAAGGGCGATGTCAGTGGGATATCACATCGATGGATGGATGTGGATGGAAGGGCTCAAAAGTGTATTCGATGAAAAGTTTGAGAACCATCTTTAAATTATATCTGCGAGTGATATGGATCAGAGACGCGTGGTATCCTCGCATCCTCCAGCAACACTTCTTTATTGGATCCAGCGGGTAACCTGGAAAACGCGTCTTTTTGTGCTGAAACCCAATCCCTGCATCCTCTAGTGCCGAATATGGACTTGGGTGAGAATGCCATCGATGATTTGGAGCGCACATCTCGGGATCTCTAATTCCAAAGCAATATCCGCTCCGGAGGAATGCGCGCCCTGACTGTTCCTCGCTCCAACCCGCATCCGAAGACGCTTTCCCCCTCACTCCCCCCTCTCTCTCTCCCAGCATCCTCTGTCTACTCCGAAGAGACGGACGACCCCAACCGGATTGCTGCTACTTCATTAGTCGACCCGAAACAAGAAACATATGTGTCAAAGCGCACCCCCGATCTCTTCAGCCACACGACTCCTTCAATTCCACTCTTTTCACACCAAATAACCGCCCTCTCCACCCAATGCTCCAATTCCGTCCTTTTTGCTACCCTTTTTGGTGTGCTTATGTTCGTGTCGCCGGTTTTGCTACCTTAACGGACTCCTCGGGGAAATTTTCTGTATTTTCGTTCTCGGTATTGATGTTTGAAACGGATAATATTCCAAATGACAGAGCAGTATCTAGGGTCCACGGGGCACTGGGCGAAAGGGTTGCCGCTGGGACTTAAATGAACGAATTTCTCATTTAATGTTTTTTGCAAGGATAAAATATTTTAAGACTATTTGCTAATATTTCAACGAATTTAAATAATGTTTTTATTTTGGAGGAAATTGAGACTGTAAAGTCTCCTCTTGCATTTTATTCATCGTAAACGTAACTTAGATCGAATTCTCAAACGACACTAAAAAGAAATTAAATTAACAGAAATGGAAAACATTATTTGTGAGTTGGAAAAACCTATGTGAAGCTTAGGAAAAAGTATCCACAATAGGAAATCACCCACAAAGTATGGGTGTGTGAAAAACCTGCGCAAACCTACTGATAGTATTTACTGAAAAGCAGTAAAACAAATGGTGAAATCATTGGAAAAATAATATCACTGGAATTAAAATATCCATTTTTCTAGCTATAATGCACCCAATATGATTGATTTTTAATTTATCAATATTACCCACTTCTTCACGCTCGATTAACAGAAGGCATGAACCTGTCAGCCCCTCCTGGAGAAAGTTCGATCTTAAGTAACTTTAAATGGAAGTAGCCTCCGGTTATTGAGTTAGTTGTTAAAAAAACTCCGAAAACCATCAACAATGTGATTCTGCTCTAAGCGCATTTCTCAAGCATCCTCGGGGATAGAAGCAGAATGTAACTTTATTTTAATTTTACCTTTGAATGAATCTTTCAGCCACTGGTATTGTGAGCACTAAAATGCTATGTATTTGGGTATACTTCTCTCAAACATATTTCAAAATCATTTCTAACGGAGATTCTCAAAAGTTGTAATGCTCATATGCGCGGGGCCCGGTACGACTGCCTCCCCTTCAGACGGCTTTGCCAAATGATATTAATAAGGGTCTTTATATCATCTAAATCTACATTCGTGTCCTGTGATACGAATTAACGCTTAGGCGTTACATGCGCATTACCGTACGCTCAGACAGTTTATTTTGTCCAAATATAATCCATCCATATCATGATGAGTTGAATACTTTCCATATGTCTCTTGGTGTAGGATTGAGAAATATGTATATAATATTTATTTTTCTCATTCTTAATTATGGCTGAGAAAATATGAAACCTACTGAGGTATAAGTGGTGCTGAATATTGGCATTCATTTGGGTCTACTCTTAATGAATATTTTGTCGGTGTGTGGCATTGAGGTTCTCCTATGTTTTCGCAAAGAAAAAGCAAGAAAATAGAGTAATTACTTTCTAGTAAACTAGGGCGTATCACTCAAAGTTAGGGAGGGTCTTAATTATTGATCCTTTTAAACTGAAAATGTTTCCTAACATAATTAACACATTGGTTTGATACTTTCTGGGTATCCAGGTAATGGTTCAAAGATTTAGCTGCTCAAGATTACGTGACGATTTAATTCCATCCTCAAACGTTCAATTCCATCAGCATTTCAAAATACAAATAATAAAGTTTATACATTCTTCTTCTGGATATCTTTGCGATTCTCTACCACTGATCAATTTCATCCCTTTTCTTAATTTTCCTCTCTATCGCGCTGATTTGTTCTAGTATCTTTTCATATAACGAGTGGTGACTCGAGGCGGCATTCTACGAGTCAAAGACCAAACATACGTATCAGTGAGTGGATGTGTTTTCCTAAAGTCTCTCCTCGTCTACCGATACGCATTAGGGCCCCTTGTGAGACCGCTATTTCCTTTGGCGCAGCTACTGTTTTCTTAAGCTTGCGTGAAGGAGAAATAAACGAAGCTAACACATCTCGACTCGTTACGGAGAGATGAATCACAGCAGCAATGTCGAATTTTCACTTTGTTAGTTTCACATAAGTAAACAGAAGGAGCCGTGAAGATTACAAAGAGTTGTACAAAGTAAATTCGTGGTGCTTCGCACCTCTTTCCTTCGTGACACGTATCTTTTTCTACTTAAAATTGCAGTTCATGGAGTTATTAAAATGAATTTTATTAACCATTTATCGGGGTTGTGAGCGAATAGATTTTTGCATGAAAAATGCCATCGATAGCATTCTGATGTATGTATCATAGTATGTACTTTTGCTGAACACCCAAAAACGTCTTGTTTTCTGAGTCAATTCGCCCCTGGGTCAATGAAATTAGAGTAATGTATATATATAATATATGACATTGAAAAATGCTAAAGTTGAAGATGTAGCGAAAAAGCTGGCCTTCAAGAAAATGAATGATCGAACTATATGTGATAATTCAACCGGATAATAGGTATTTTTAGGCGGACATATTGTCTTATGATTTTAACGGAAATATATTCATGTCATGGTATGTAAATATGGTCGTGTTTGTTCGTATGGGCGTAATTCCACGTTTCCAATTCCTGTTTCCATTATAGAAGTTATTATTATTATCATTATTATTATTTCTTCTACCTCTCAGCGTTTCTGCCGGAACAATTTCACCTGTCCTTTAGATAGAATGGACCCTAAAAATTGAAACGGATCGTGAGTTTAGTTCCTATTCAAGCTAAAATTTCTCTTCCTTTCACGCGTCTGAAGATACGTCAAAGCAGTACCATTCTTAATCGATCTTCCATATATATCTCCTCGTTTTAATCGGCCCTCATCCTTCTCATCCATTTCACTTTCCACATCCGCCCACGCCTTATTCCACGGACGATTCCCCGCTCATTTGTCGCCGCCCCGCTATCTCACTTCCATCCCTCTTCCCCTTTTATAAAGCCTTTCTCTGTCTCCCACGGACATTATAAACATATCCTTCTTATTACACTCAATTTAAATCATTTCTGCGTCTTTTGTCACTGACGAAAGAGAGCGTTATCTTCAAGGACTGACTGTCCGCCCTTCGGTCGCTGCACATACATAAAGGTTATACGCAAAGGGACACTTGTTAATCTAAGCCATAATAGAGACGCTATCTATGTCACCATACATGTGTCGAGAGTGTTGGTTGAATAGATGTCATCGGAGTCTATTATTTACTCCTCTATGGTTGCAGTAAATAAAATGGAGGGTATCACAGCTGATGAATGAAAAGAAACCTATTCGTGTTTTCCCGCAGTTAAACTTAGTAATAGTTTTTAGAATGACTAATGGTGAGAAATTCATTTAAAGACCATAAATTAGAGTTTATATTATTGATTATCGTTACCTTAGCCATTGTTTTGAAACAAGACTTTGTCTTGTGTCTATACAACCCGAATGTTTTTCATTAGGTTACATATAAGAGATAGTATTAATTCTGTTAAATATGTACTCCATATTAATATAATCCCGATTAAAAGCATGGCTTTGTTTGAATAATGCATAAAGGTTGATATCTATTAATAATAATAATTTATAAAAAAAGATCTAGTGTTTTCCCGGCGAACTGCATGAAGGAATATCTCTCGGGTTTCCATTTGGGTCAGGGCGATTGTAGTGATCTATAAGTTTGTAGTGAAGAAGAAGATTGTAGTGAATAATTTATAAGTTTGTAATGTAAGAACTATAATTTAAAAGTAGGGTTGTAATGTAACCGTAAGCTGTAAACAGACGAGATACCTACCACCAAACATATGTTTCATTTGCTCGGTTAGGGCTGTAAGTGTTTTGAATCAATAAAATACTCTATTCTATTATAATATACGTCTTTATTTAAGAACGAAATTGAGACTAATTAGTCTCTTCCTATATCTAGCCTTGAATAAGAGGCATACACTTCGGTTGAATTCTAGTTATTACAAACAATCCTACTTATTTTACGCCTTAAATATCAGCAACGTTTACTATGAACTGTTGAGTAAATTAATTGACACAAGAGGTATTAGTAATCAAGAAAATTTTAGAAACTGAATGAGACTATTTAGAAGGTTCCTCCTAATTCTACTTGGAATTGATAGATAATTACCGCCTAATCTGTAAAGCCCAATTTACAATGTTGGCAAAAATTTCGAACCAAGTGGAACTCAAAAAAAAAAGTTGTAACTTGAAAACAGCGTTTGGAAAAAATTGATTTCTAATTCAGAATTCAAACTTTAGGTTAACATTTCGTAAACAAACTGGCAGTATGTATTCTACTTTTCACCAATACAAGAATATCTCAATCATACACGAAAATGATATTTCTGATCACGAGAAATTCATTGTTCTATGAAGCGATGAAGGAACGCACGCGCACAATTGTTATGATGACTCTTATAAATTAATGCGAGGAGAAATCAATTGTCGAAACCAAACGAATCACACAGTTTAAAATTACAGCACTGCTTTCAGACTGTGGATGCGTTATTTTACGAATGAACAGGAATATCAAGTGTGAAAAATAGCGACATGGCTGGGACTCGAACCCAGGTCTCCCTCTCTCTCTAACCACTGAACTACCATGCCGCGTTTCTTCCACACTGAAGGTCTTTAACGTCTTTCAAACGCGGCATGGTAGTTCAGTGGTTAGAAATCTTGCCTTGAAAGTGGGAGACCTGGGTTCGAGTCCTAGTCATATCGCTATTTTTCACACTTGTTATTCCTGCGTAACTACATTTTGATGTCAAATAAACGTCCGCATTGAAAAAATTGGATTACCTCCAATTAACGATGCGTTATTCTTCGCCGAGCATTATAGGATCACCAATGAAACTATTTAGCGGTATATCAAGGATATTTCTAATACATTTTTCATTTCATTTCACATAAGATAATTCCTCTATTCGCGCCGTCAGGAGAAAATGGAATTCTATCGTAATACTTAAAAATATTATGTTCCTGGAGAGATGTCGAAAACAGGAATAAAACTTCTACATTTAACCCTTTTAAAAGGAATTAATTGATTAATGTGCATCGTCCTACTCTGAATAATGATCTTCAATGAGAGAAGTTGAGACCTCTAGAATTACGTCTCTCCTTCGGGAATAGCTTTAGTGGAGTCGACAAATCTCCTTCCTTATCTCTAACACTGTTTTTCCTCTCTCCCTCCTCCGAACACTCCCTCTGCACGGCACATTCCCCATCCGTCGCCCCCCCTCTGACCCCTCGCGCTAACGCACTTCTCTTCGCCGCTTAACGAAGTGCCAACCAAATGATCATCTTCCCTTTAGCACTGTAGCCGCCGTTACTATTTCTTTCTCTAACTCCCTCTCTGGGTTTTCACCACTTCCATGCCAAAATTCCCCTTTTTCATGCACGTTTTACAGCCAATGCTGCCAATTTGACGTTTTCGGAGGGATAGGTGGTCGCTTAGGTAAGAGTTATAACTTGCCTGATTTCGGAACCAGATGGAATGGTTAGTATCATGGAGCGGTCAAATGTTTGAACTGCATAGTCAAGCGCTTAAAACAAAAAAATATTCTCTCACCCTCCAATAGATCGAAATACTAATGATGAGAGTGGAGAAAAATGAGACCTTTTGTGTTATTACCATTATGGAGAAGTAGTTTTATAACGAACTGAGGATAGTATCAGTCTTCAAAAATCCGAGGAGCTCATTTAATCGACGATGATATAGCACTGGTTTACCATAGAGGTAAGCCTTTTAATGAACATTCTAAATAATCAGATATAGTAGTAATTATCATACTAATACTTCTTTTCTTCTATGGAAACGGTTTTAAATGAAGTTTCTATTTAGGAGGATTCTTGGTGGTTTACGAATTATTTCGTCATAACTTTAGGTAAATAGAATCGCTTAAATAATTGATACAGAATAGTTATCCGTATAATAATCTTATGACTCACGGCTCCTTCGTACTCAGCGATGCAATCGGGAGATAGAGAGATATACGTAGTGACTCTGATGTTTTAATCCTCCGGAAACTCCAAAAGTTTCAATTATTACCAAATAAAGGCTAAAAAGAGTGACAAGAATTGCGCTATTTTTATTACTTCAATTTAACACTTAAAAATTGTCAAAGAATGAGCCTTAGACTCTTAGACACAAAAATATTATTATACTTGCTTTCCTATTACCTTAAATTAACACTGATGTAACATATTGATTCCGATTTATCAGTATCAAAATCAAAGGATCAAAATAGTTAATTTAGGTAATTAAAATATTGAGATAGACCTCATAATCAGACATATAGCACATTAGTTGATATTAGTATCATTCAACGTGATATAAGGACTGGTGGGACTACGGCGAGATAGCTAAATGGTTTTAGCAGCCGCCCGGGAAAAGGGAATGTCCGAGTATGAGTCCAGCTTCCGTCGATTTCTTTCGCACACTCTATTTATTTGGTGACATAAATCGTTGGAAATAAAATCAGTAGGATTTCCCTTAATTTTACTGTATTTTCTTATTCTTTTGCATTTAAGCTACCACATTTTACTTAACGACACATCTAATTTTTCAGCTCGAAAGCAGTGCTATTTGACTGTTGAACGCACTGCTTTACCGCACCGGTTCCCTCTCCCTCATTACCGTCTCACCCTTTCGGTAGCTTTTCCGTCTAAGATGGGAAATTCCTCCTCTTATTCCATCCCCGTAAACCACCCCCTCGATGTCACTCGGCCGAGATGGATGACGTGGAACACTTCCAACGTTTTTAGCGTGGGTCGGAAATGAGTATTTATGCGCGATATTAGTTTCCGCCTCCCTCTCACTCGTGGCCTCCGTCCAATTAACTTGTCTCCGGCCTCACAAAGCGGATTTATCCCGCGTCGAATGAAAAGAACTCTTAGTGATATATCCGCTGCACTATCTAGTGTTTAGGCGGTATAGACGCCGTTCGTTCGAGCATCGTTGCGCATTAACGGACCAAAAAAAGGGGCAATCCAATAAAATAATTATGAATATAATAACCAGATGAACCGCATCATGAATGTTTTTACACTCAACCCTAGTGTAGTTCATGGAGTGTCTACCGGAGCAATAGAATACCGAGTATCTACTGAACAGTGGTCATTCAAAATAGCGGAGATTGTTTCGGCCTTTACTTGGTGGTAAATCATAACGAATATTTCTAAAAGTTTAAAAACTTTATATAAAGGTATACCTTTATATAAAGGTATACCTTTATTTATCCCTTTATCCCTTCATTCTGTCTAAAATGATGAGTGGATAAATGAGATAACTGACCTTCTACTAATCATAAACCACAATTAACTGACTCGACGATAAATAAACTTCGTGACCTTATGGCTACTGTACATTTCTTCCTAGTTTTCTTATCTATAAACAACGTGCTGTATTACATTAATGGACGCACCCTCACACTTGAAAATATCGTGTAAATTCCACGTTCAGTAGTTTTTCTCTTTAATAACTAATCCTTAGAGAGGAAAAATTAACCAAAAACAATATATATCATGCTTAAATATCAATATCCGATACATATGTACTTAATGCGCAATAAACAAACTGGCTAACTCGTTTAACGAAATTAAAGTAAAGGTGTGATCAGAGTATACTTCTTTGAAAATGTTTTGGGGCTGGTTTTGTCTTAGAATATATTGTTTTCGCTAGTGGTTAATTCTGACAGCTTCCATCTCTCTTTAAATAATAAATTAATAAGTCTGAAATCTTTCTAAGGAGAAGCAGACATGAAAAAGTCTGACTGGGCCGGTACTCGAACCTGGGTCTCCTGCTTTCTGATCGACTGCTTCATTAATCCATGCCGTTTGAGAGACTTTGTAGGCAATGGCTGGAGCAATCGTCCGACAAGGGAGACCAGGGTTCGAGGTCCGTTCCTGTCAGACTTTTTTCACGAGCAGCACAAATTTTCGTGTAATAACATTCTTTTCCTTTTCCTCGAACTTGAAATCATAAATCAAACTTTCATTCGTCTTCCTTTCATTATTACCAGTAATTTTATCAAACACCAAAGTCAGTTCTTTGTTCTCTTTGTTTCCAAACATTCATTTGTTTATTTAAACATATGCTCTACACTGGGATTATAGGAACAAAATAACAAATACTCTTTTTCCACAGATGTATTTAAACAATTCACGACCGGTCTAATTAACATTACTTTGGCTATTTAAACCTTCTTGTATGGATAACCCCCTGCTCAACAATTTATGTAACTACTCACCTAAATCATTTCGAAACAAAAAAAGAATCAAGGTACCTAAACTAGTGATATACAAATTTAAATTCCAACCCTTCAAAAAACAGAGGAAAGTGAGTAAAGCCCACTAGATTTGCCTGACCATGGATGCCCTCGTGGCAGTTTGACCAATGATCTAATGTTGACCTACCTCACCTTTAAACCCACCCTATCCTAACCGTTCTTCTTCGAGCCCGCTAAGCATTACACCAGTTTCACCTAAATGCCACCCTCTGCACCGCCGATAAAGTGCATACAAGCACATTCGGCAAAAGGCGCTCCGTCGCACCGAGGATTTCCTCACCAGACGGTGCCGAAACCGGTCGTGAATTGTTTAAATACATCTGTGGAAAAAGAGTATTTCTTATTTTGTTCTTATAATCCTAGTGTTATGGATTTCCACACAGTAAAGCCTGCTTCCATCGATAAGCTCTACATTAGTTTCACTATGCTTGTGTCAATCGAAATCGCATGATAGTATCCACGCAATAAGAATACCGTTGCTAAGATTTTTAGTATACTTCTAAAATATTTCTCCCTCTCTTTTCAAATATATTTCATCTAATAAGTTTATCGACATCTTAAATCCAAGAAATAACGGCTCTCGAATAAAAAACGCCACCTGCTCCTTCTTCTTACCCTGCCATTACATTCTCTCATTCTAATATACCATTGAAAAACCATAATAATTATGCAATTATTGAGTGTATATACACTCAGAATTCATCACCTTTATTATTTTAAGAAACTATTCTTCGAAATGATGTTTCACATTCACTCTCTGGATCTTCATCATCGGTCACATCGATTTATCTTTAATTTTTTTATCACTTTACGCTGTAGCATTTACTGTATCTCCCTTTCCTAGATGCGTATTTATTGAGCATGTACGTAGAAATACGTTTTTTAAGTAGCGAAATGTAAATTATCAATAATACAATTAGTAATGTGGATAACTTAAGTCTTCTCCCCTGAATCTGTCTTACGTTGATGGGTCGAGATATTCTTGGGAAACTATTTACTGATAATCTTTTTGTCATCATACGTTATGTGCGGAGTTATAATGGTTTTTCCCTTCATTTGGCAGAAAATCATTGCATGTTTTTTTATAAGCGTTAAATTATCACTTCTAAATTTAGAACCAAATCAATTTTTTTCAGTTCATCCTTACATAGCTTTTATCGCCTTCGTTGTCCCTTTTTTTTATTTCCAAATAGTTTGGTTCTTCTTCTGCAAAGTTCTGCTCAGAACTTTTTAAGTTATCGAATCGACTAATACAATCACCACAGTTCATCTGTAATTGATGTGGGTTGGCTGTGCATTGTGGGAGGTCATTAATAAATAAATTAAAGAAACATTCCGTATTTTACACGAAAGTTTTAATCAAACGACTGGTTTCGGTCTATACCACAAAAATCAGGTATATCAACTAGAAACACTGACCCCAGTGTAGCTGAAATGTAGTCACTGAACTGAAAGTTGTTAGATTTGATGAATGGGATGATGAACCTCGTCTTTGCTGTTTAGACCAGAACTGGTCGCTTGATTTTGAGAAGGAAGAAAGTCTTCTTTTAATTCATTAAGGCTTGTCTCTTTCTATTCCATGAAAATAAGTTCGACAAATTGCAGTATCCAATTGCTAATAGTAATTCTTAGATCAATTGTTAGCATTATTATTAGATCATCGTGGATCGAAACTTGTGGACCTTCTTATTGTAATTCATGAGCTTCCAGAAATTCGCGGACCTTTGACTATCGTAAATCACAATTACGCACTTCATAGTAACAATGCATCAGCAACACTGTTTAATCCTACGTACGGCCGCATAGAATATGTGCATATTATTATTACGTCTGCCTTAAATATGTGCTAGATATAACAAATAAACCGTCAAATACATGCGACTTTATATGAATTCAAGTTAATCATAGGAGTGTAAGGGTGTTTAAATAAATAGAACCGTGAAAGAAATAAAATCGATAGGTTTGCATCGCACATTTCGCAAGTACGGATCGTTCTGAAAGATACTCACTGGAGAGGAAACCCGATTTTCCGACCCAATCCATCTCAAACAACCTCGCCTCATCCACCAATTAGACCCCGATTCCTCCAATCGGCAAACTCCTTTGGTGGATACCGAAAGAACACAGAGGACAAATCTCGAACAGATGCCGCGGTATGCAATCAAACAGTCGGAATACCGCAGCGGAGGACGGCGAGGCCATAAAAGAACGGTCAGGAGGGGAAGAATGGAGAGGTTAGAGTGGAAGACCTCTATAAAAGGAAACCAAAAGAAACCATCGATTTCTTCTCATTTCACCCCCGACCAGTTCGATCCGCGCATGCCCCACCCCTTTGCCTCCAGCCCGCAGCGCATATTTGCCCCCTTTCGCCCCTCGCCCCATTTGGCCCCGCCTATGGCGCCGACGGATCGCGGCGACTCCGCCCCGTCTCGCCATCTTCAGCGGCATCGAGAGGGGAGGAGCGAACGGGATGATGGCAGGGGGAATGAAAAGGAGGCGGGGCTGTGGACTCACCTGGAGAGAAATGGACCCAATGAGGACTGCGATAAGGGAGCGAACCAAATGCGGGGCCGACGGCGAAGAAATCGATTTGGACGGTGTTTCCCCCGACGAGAGATGGCTCTGCGTTACGAGCCATATGGTCAACCATGTCTGGAAGGTCGGAAAGGCCCGAATTATTTTATCTCGCGTTCTTTAACTTTCGCCCATGATTAGATAAGCTTTCTGCAAGCTTCATTTTTAAGAAAAGTATCCCTCATTCTAGAACAAATTCCTGAACCTTAACCAGCCCCCTCGCCGTATTTTTTTTGTATTGGCGTAGTCTTTTTGATCTCGGTAAAGCCCTATGACCTCCAAGAAGTGTAGGACTGTCCGCTAAGCCCCTGCTAAGTACTAGTGCTTGTCGTCCCGGGATCCGGGGATTACCCCGTGGGATTAAGTGGGATCCCGGGATTACCCTTTTTACCTTTCTAGCGAGTATAATTCCCTTCTGAGCATTCCTCCCACATCCGTAGAAGCAGGAAGAGGCTTCTCCTCATCTGGCCTTTTCATTACCAATATACGCTCATCCCTAATTGATCTCAGCACTATGTTTTTTGAGGAGTAGTTATAGATAACCTAATACAATGTAGTGATATTAATAGTCTTAATAGTTGTAATTCTTTCCCCTATTATTTTCTCCTAAATATAATACATAGTATTTTAATATTTTTTTTATTAATTTACTCATTTTTATTTGTGATATGAAAGTTTTAAACAGAAAATGAATTAATCTGGTTATAAATCCAAAGTTAGGTGATGAGATGAATTTTTATCACTTCACCGTCGAGTTGACTAAAAATTATAATTCGGAGAAACTTTCGGGATCCCGGGATCGACAAATTTTTCATCTCGGAATCCCGGGATTGTTACAAATCAGGGAAATGACATACCCCACTTAAGAAAGATAGAAAATTATGAGAATACCAACTAAGCAACACAGAACAGAATATCGAAACATTAATTCAGGAATGCCCTAAGGAAGTGTGAAGATCTGTAGATTACGAGGCACCGAAATATTTACTCATTGGTGTTATGAATTCTGAAATAAAACAACGATTTGTCGTCGGCGTGTTTGAGGGAACATGTAAGAATGTAAAACAAGTAATAACAGTAACTGCTTTTGAAATTAAGTAGATCTGCCGGTATTGTCAAATTAGATTTTTATCGCAAAATTTTTCCATGTTTTGAGTTGATTGATTTTGAGGAAGCTAAATATGCGTGGCCAGGGGTAAAGGCTTCATTTGCCAGCCCTGCTTTAAAGGGCGGCACTGCATCAATGAGACAAAATACGTTAGTGTAAGCATAAATAATTGGATTTTTGTATTTTCCTTCGCAGCCGCTCACCCTTCCCGTGACAGTAACACCTGGCTCACGGCCGTGGTATCTCTTGTTGACGCTACTCAGGAAATGAAAATGCCGATAACTACTAATATTATAGCATGTATTCTATGCATGGCTTCCTTCCTATGGAATATCGGCTGAACACAATGGCTATTCGCGCATAGTATTTAGCGGTTATAGTCAGCGATACCAAGGAATCCCGAACTGCCAATGCTAATGTTAATCTAAATTAGTTAATGCAAACAATCCCTATTTCCACATTCCTCTTTCCACATCCATCCTTTATACGTAAGCCCCTCTCTCTAATATATCTCTCTCGCTAGTATCTTTGATTTTAAATAAAACTAGAGAAGGGATACGCTTCTTTAGTATTTTTCGATGGTGAGACAAGCAAATTAAGTCCAATGTCCTCAAACTTTTAATTAAAGAATAACTATTTACATGGGGCATTAATTATCGGCTAAGGTAACTCTATGCTTACAATAAGTTTTATCTATGCTCAAATGTATTATCCCTTATTGGATAACCTCTATTTGGATAGAGTGAGCAAACAATACGCACCGTTAACATAAAAATTCTCTTCATTGTTGAGCTTTATGTACTTTAAATCTCTAGCAAAATGTTTTGTTTCGTGAGACAACGTATTTACCTTTAAGTTTGGTTTGAGTTTTGAGTTTGGTGTTGAGTTTTTACCCAGAATAAATTAGACCCAACCGTTGAAATAGGCGTTCCTAAATAATCTAAATTTAGGACTATCCTCGTTGGAAGTTGCAGTTGTATTTCTCGAAATCACCATTTAAAGCTGCACATCAAAATATGTTATGCAAATACGTTGGTTAGTTATTCAGTTCATAAACTTATTCTTAGATTGAAATAAGGAAGACTAGTTCTGAAATTGTAATATCCATTTGTCGCTCCGAAGATTCCATTCATACTGTAAAGCTAAATGGCTCTACAAGACTGAGATGGGTTTATTTCCCGATCTTAGTTTTAATGTAACTTCAAGATTTATACTTCTCATGAATTGACCTTAGTTGCTGTTGGAGTTTATGCGACCAAATTTTGATTATCACTATGTCAAAATAAAGCCGCAGCACCATTTTTTTGAAGTGTCGGCGAACTATCCGTAAGAGATAGGTAGGATAGGATAAGTAGGGATAAGGGTGTGGATGCAGTGAAGGCCAACCGATGCCTTGATGGAAAAAACAGTCAAACCTTATATATTGCCTCAATCAGTGAGAGTTTGTCAATGTGCAATGATGTTACGTTGACCGCCACCTAAGATTAATATTGTTAGTATATCTTCCCGAATATTTCTTCCTCTCAGCCCTTCTAGCATGTACCGAAGGGGTAATGTTATCCCCCAAAATATTATTAGACGTTACTAGGAAGTCAACTCAATAACAAGTATCACTAATTTCATCATTCGAATAGCTGTTTATTAACTTAATTTAGAGGAATCCATCACTATAAACGAAATGTAACTGAGACTAACTCACTTGATGTAGATATTCTCAAAGACATGAGATTTAACCGAAGAGGAGCTAGAATATCTAACCGACTGTCATAACAATGAAACCCCGAGTTTACCTCGGCGAAAATGACTTTCCATCATATTTTCCTATTTCCAAGTAGTGAAATAAAATTTTCATGTCTCCATTGTCTTTCCCATTGGATGTAGATCAAGTAAAAAATATTTCTCAGACATGAAAAGTGACCAAGTCACACTATTTATGTACTTTGATTCTTATTCATAATTTATCGCTTTTGAAGCCACTAAAGAAAATTTTTTTGTTGAATTGCAGCTCAATCATGTTCCAGGGAACCTCCACTCCTTACCAAGAGGGTTTTATCGGAGGACCTGTGTACGTCCCTACGACGAGGGCAATGTTGGGCATCAGCTACGGCAGTGGAGGCACAGAATCTTCATCGTCGGCGAACTCCGCCTCTTCCTCCGCGAATCCCGCCGCCCATCATCCTCACATACACCACCCTCAGGCCTACTCCTGGGCGCAGAATGCCTCTTCCACCGCTACGCCGTCCTCACAGTCAGCCGACTACTCCGGGGGTAGTGGGGGCCTCCACCAGTCCTTCTCCTCTCACCGCTTCCCTACGACGTCCTCATCCTCCTCCGTCCCTAATTCCGAAAGGGAAGACCACTATGGACCTGCATCCGGGCACCTCCCGATGGCTCAGCACCATCACCACCACCAGGGCTTTGCCTCACAACAGGGGCTGCAGCACCCGGCAGCTCCAGTCAACGCCACCTCGGCCACCTCCGGAGTGCACGGCTACCACCATCCAGGGCATCATCATTCTCACCACCACCATCATCATTCGCCCACAGCTGGGAATCTCCTCCCGGCGTACCCAGCGGCTGCTGCCGCCGCTGCATATGCGCAGAATGTGATGACTTCGATGAGCTCTTGGAGGGCGTACGAAGGCTTCCAGTCTCTTCACCAGAGAGGTCCGGGAGGAAGCACTTACGGTTAGTAGCAGCGAATTTAATGACTAATCGGTGCCTTACAAACTTTACACTGCATTAAAATTGCCGTTAAGGGCCTCTGAGTGGGTAAAGCAATCTACATCAACATAAGTCCTCGATTTGAATTTGGGTATAAATTTAAACTACCACTGCAAATGTTACGTCTTTCACCGCAAACTGTCCGATAAAATTTGCACTATTGTGTGCCCTCATACTTTTCCAATTTATTTCAAAAATGAAAATCCCGAAATTTCCACGTAAATTAGGGATCGTAGTAGTTTTCTCGGGTAACATTGCAAAAAATTTATTTCGTTGAATTTCTCTGTGAAATCAGAAAGTGAAGATGCAGAATCGAGGAATTCAGGAAATAGTTTGTGGATGTTTTATGGGAGCTAAGGGGATGGACAGTGGAGGTTTTGATGGATAAATTGTACGAAAGAAATAAAGCATTATGGGCATGGACATTTCTGAGACTGAATTTTTCTAATATATGTATGTGATACATTTTTCTGAACTATATCCGAAGTTATGAACTGCTTAACTATTGCAAAATATTTTTTTCTGTATCGAATTCTTGAACATTTGAAAATAAAATAAGATTATCGATAATTTTAGAGAGAAACCGTGAGCTTTGGTTGTCAGTTTTCATTCAAGAAGAAATTTCATTGAAATATCAAGATGAAATGATCCGGTAATCTAAACTTTTCTCCGAAATATTAACGAAGACTTGAATAGCCTTCCGGTGATCGAGTACGCAGGAACATATTGCTGACTACAGGCTCTTAGAGATGTGTACATCAGAGACAGCAAAGTTATCGATTTAAAATTGAATCTCGGGTAGCCGTGCTATTTTCTCCTTCGATCTATTAACCACCTTATCGCCTCTCGAGCATGTCCAGACAGTGGCCTAATGGCTATCTTTTACCCTCTCAAAGGCTCGTACATTAGTCTGGACGCTATTCCTTCCAAAGCGCTTGAGTCCTAAAATATTACAAAGGGGGAAGGGATGGGAGAAGTAGAAGGGTTGAAGTGAAGGAAGCAATTTGCTTTTAGGGCAGGAGGGTAATTCGCCCCCAAGTGGTTCGCAAAGCATTCGCGGTATTTTTTTAGTGTTCCCCGAAATCCGCTTACATATCTGCTCGATCGATTCGCTGAAAATTTACTCTCGGGACCTCTGCCTCCGAAGTCACTCAAGATTGCTCATTTGAACTGGAAAGCATACTTTTCGCAAAAGCGGCTTACCACTTACGCGGAATTCTGGAAAGAATTTACTGGTGCTTCCAGGTTCTTTGAATGATAAGAAGAAATGGGTATGAAAGTTTAAATGCGAATTCCGAAGGTACGATGCGATTGATAAGCACGGAGATATCTTCGAAGTCACTGAACTTTTATTTCGGTTGGAAAAATGGCAGTTTTCTTGTTTTAGGGGAAAGGAGCGCGTTTGAGTAGACGTTACGACCATTAGGGTTTCAACATTCCCGATATTTTGTAACCATCAAGAATCGGGAACGGGGAAATCATATTTTCCGAGAATTCTCGGGAACTCCCGAAGTTATTTTTTTATTAATATTCGATGAACATCAGTAATAATGGCTTCAACAATGGATGTAAAAAAAATAAAAGCAATAGAGGTTGGCTACTTGGATTCTTGATCCAGCGCACTATTTTTTTAGATATTTCGAGACATTCCTGTAAATAATATGTTGGCGTAATACGTAAGTAAATAAAATTTCTTAACTGGAGGCTTGTCGTCATTTCAACACAAGAATAGAATTCTAATACTATTCCTATGAAAATTAAGAAATACTTCAAACAGTATTTATTCCTCATTTTTAAAACAAGACTAGAAAAACAGCAACATTTGCTAGTGACCCTAGCCGTCGACGCACCTTAAATAATAACTACTACTACATTAGACAATCTTGATCATTGTATTCTAGCCAGTTCATTCGATTTAAGAATTTTTTTAAATTTATATAGACGTTGATCAAAGATCTGTTGAGAGTGGGTGTAAAAGTATCTTCAACTTAAGATTGAGACAATGCCTTGTTTCGTGTAAGATATTTATTTCTTTCCTTAGAAAAAGAAATATATTGTCTGCATATCCCTATTGTCACTCCTGAATATTTCTTGCTTCTAATAAGAATTTTTACTGAAGAATGTTTCAATATATTTGAAACACTCTGAAAGATGCTGATTACCTAATCCATCAGCATCCAGCTCATTCAGCGAATTACTGTGATCAGCTCGGTGAACACCATCTAACTCAGAAGCAGTGTTATCATCTTTGTCATATTCAGAACCACTATGTTCATATTGAAACCACTATATTCATATTGAAGTCACTATGACTATTACAAATCACCGATGCTTCATCTTCTTTTGAACAAAAAATAGTAATTAGTTACAGCGCATGGTTGTACTAAAACTGTTGAATAGTCGGTGATAATTTTCCGAATTATTCTGTTAGAGATGCTCCGTCACTTTATGTGTCATCCGATTCTGGTGTCGCGCACCTCTTTGGTGGTGTATAATATTGTAACACAATTTGATTTAGGTTGCAATATATACGGAAGAAGGAAATATAACGCATAGAATGAGTTGAGCATGTATGTTCCCTTATGCGTGTTACGGGATTCTAAGGACCGATTTCCCTGTTTCCCCGATTAAATTCATTCTGGATTTGGAACTGGGAAGATGAAAATTATTCCCGATTACGGGCGGGAATTCCTTCCCGGAACCACTAAAGATAATATGGCTGTTGCACAGGCAGTTTCTGGTTGGTGAAAATATACTGATGGCTTCGAATTTTTGTGGGAATTGGTAAAAATGGGATTTCTCATAGAAATATATTTCTGAATAGTAATATTGATAGTATTAGAAGTGGATCTTGTCTATCATCGCTGGTCGGACTTCGTGGAAAGACTGAATTAAGAGAGAAACACTGTGATTTTCACATAAGATGTTTCCTATAAGTTCATGTATCTTATGTGGAAATTACAAAGTGTTTTTCTCTCATTTCTTTAAAAATTGACATTGACATTATGGAAAACCTACACAATACAATACCATGGGCATTTGATCTTAATCATCAGTCATATAATCAACTTTCTAAATTCATAAAATTTGTGAGACTGTAAAAATTGCCTCTGTTATCGATGAGTAACTAATAATAACCTACCCAAGTACGACCTATTGCATGTAAAAAATGAAGTGCATGGGATGAATGGATTATTACGTAAACCTTTGATTATGAGTGAGAATGTTTTATATTCTTAAGTGACAATTTTAAGAATCGCACATTTTTCTGTCTTCCAGAAACCCAGATGGCGGAGTACCCGTTCTCAGAGGGTCGCGAATGTGTCAACTGCGGTGCAATCTCCACTCCTCTTTGGCGTCGCGACGGCACCGGGCACTACCTCTGTAACGCCTGCGGCTTGTACCACAAGATGAATGGGATGAACAGGCCGCTGATAAAGCCCTCAAAGAGACTTGTACGCTATCCTGACGCAATAGACACGCTTTCATTTCTACCCAGTGGGCCTACCGTAATTACCAAGGTTATTTGCTTTACTTCTATGAGCCACGATTTGGTGGTTTAGGGTTACCCTTGGTTGTGGGATACATTTTGAAATAACTTTACCCAAATATTTCAAATATGCAAACATCCGAGTTATTATTATGATTTACATAAAATAACGGCAGTCCATAAGGCACGCCTAATTAGGAAAAATCAAGTGTGGATTAAGCATTTTAGGGCAGAGATTCAAACTTCTTGTCGAAATGGAGCCATGTTTGATAAAGTAAAGAACTTGGGTGTCAATATGATGAAAGAATAATGAAACCCGGTTGTTAATGAATTAGAGGTGGTAAATGCATTTCCCATCGTGGAAATGTTTACGAAATGCTCAGTGGGTAATTCTTAGAAATCGGTAATCCGAATCTTCCCGTTTGTCTCAAAACGCGAGTTCTATCTGCCGAAATGTTTTTAAATTTTTAATGCCAATTAAGTGCTGAACCATACCTATGCTAATACGCCAATTATGAGCTTAATATTTTATGGACGAAATTTATTATTTATTAACATTATAAAGTAAATCTTGAGTTATATCCGCGAAGCGTAAATGCTTTAAGTAAAGAGTAAATGATAAGGATTAATCGCCGTCGGACTTCAGCGAGTCAAAATCTCTCGCGTACTATTTTTGGCACAAGTGCCGTAAGTTCATAACCACCGTTCTAGATGCTGTAAATGAATTTTCGAAGCAATTCTATGGATGTGCCCCTTAACTTTTCCAACAGAGTTAAAAAGCGGGGACGTAGAATATTCTATTCTGATATTGTTAGTCTTAACCAGGAGCTCCAAGCTTTTACTCGCTATAGATCCCTCATGCAATCGCAGTTGTGCGAATGACACCCAGGGTTAATCGGTGCGAAAAATGTATTCAAATTGTAAATATGGAGTTTGAAACCGATCCTGTAAAACTATTAGAGTGGACGAAATTTTTGAGAAAGCATCGAACTATTAGTATTTTGGGATAATGTCTGCACGGAACTCTTGTTGAAAACGAGGAAAAAAATTACTGACTTGCTTCTTGGTCTAATAGGGATATAATAATATAAATTGAAACTAATTTTAATGATTGTTCATAAGGAAGGTAATATTGCAAATCTTATGCAGTGGCCTCTGTAATTCATCTAAAACTTTACACCCGAAAAATTTTTCAACTCACCAAGTACATGGATAAATTAAGTTAATGACTTCTCGTACTCGATTTTGGTGCTTTTAACGAATAAAATATTTTTGCATCAAATGGAAATTTTCAAATAAAACCATTTGAAGTTGATCGCTAATAGCTGAATTGACTTATTTATTAAGTTAGGTACGTGTGTAAATGCTTGTAAATAAATTGTTTTCTGTTTTGCATGCAATTTTAGAACTCCAAAGTCTTTGTTTATATTCCTTTTTATCCCTTGTTTGTGAATTTCTTCTTTAAAGTCAAGATTAATCGAGTAAATTAACATAACTAAAAGGGAAAACGCTAACACACATCTTTTAAGTTCTTGGTAGGAGAAGTAAATGCACGGTAAAAGTATCTTCAAACATATATTCACTAAAGTAGTACTTCCCGACCTTTTATCTCCCGCGGCACACTTACTGTTGACTCGAGCTTCTAGGTACACTAACCTTAACTTTATTAGCTTCATTCTTTTCACTTAAAAGTAAAAAATAAGGATCAACACGTGTGGAATACGGTATTTTAAAGTTCTCATTACGAACTTTCATAAAAAAAAACATATCTCGGAAGAAAAGAGTACATCTTAAGTACAGAATTTGAAAAACATGTTACCCTCTGATAAGACGCTGCAAACCAAGAGATTATTAACGGCATACCTCTATGCCACGGAATACCGGTTGGGTTGCACTCCACTGGAGGTGCACACACAGAGTAAATAGCATTCAACTGAATTAGTCATTTCAGTAATGAAAGGGTCAATTACAAAAGTTAATCAATTACCCTCACAATACGGAGCTTAGCTTGGATTTTCCACTTAGTATTTCAAAGCCGGTTGCCGAGTTTCCGTAACATTGCAATTTCTTTTTTTGGCTCAATTTTCCCTCAATAAATGACGATTAGCCCGAATTTTGTTTTTTTTTTACCCATCGCAAACTCTTTAGAGAACACAACTCTGAACTCTGAACTGAACTCTGAATACAAATTTATTTTCATTGCATTTATACCTCAAGACAGGTCCCTGCTTGTATGATACAGGTCAAAAAGCGGTTCACCGAAAGCTCTAAAGCAACCTACTATACTTTCCAAATTGTCTTAAATAACGTTCGATCTCAAAGCTTTTACGTAAATAAAATGTGTGTTATTTATCGAATCCCTATAATCGTCTGTCTCATAATTTTTGTTCCGACTTAGACTTTATTTTTTAATCCCCGGATTGCAGCCAATCTAATGCATATAAAACATAAAACAAATTATACGAAATTGCGAAAAACCTATCGCGAGGAGAGATCTAATTTAAAGGGCATTTACTGGTCTCTGCGGTTGATAACATCTAATAACATTCCACCCTATCTTGACAACACTTCACCCTCAACTGGTAAAGTTTCATCCTCTGTTGATAACATCACACCCCTCCTCCAAGCCGATCAGGTTGGACAAACCCGCAATAAACACAAACGTATTTACATCTACATTTACATAAGTACCCTGCAAGCCGCCTTCCGGCGTGTGGCAGGGGGTGTAAACACTTACTTACACATTCAATGAGATGGAACAATCGCGAATAAATAAAAACGTAAAATTAAATTCATTTTTTCTCTTTCCATGACCAGACGGCGACGCGTCGCTTGGGCCTCTGCTGCACCAACTGCGGTACTCGCACAACGACGCTCTGGCGACGCAACTCCGAGGGAGAGCCGGTGTGTAACGCTTGCGGCCTATACTTCAAGCTGCACGGCGTAAACCGCCCTCTGGCGATGAGAAAGGACGGGATCCAGACAAGGAAGAGGAAACCCAAGGGTAACTCGGCCGGGGGCGGAGGGCCCAACGGTGGAGGTGGAACGACCCCCGAAATGAATTCAGAGGGAAGTAAAGGAGTCAAAGGAGAAGAGAGCGAGGAAAAGAAAAAGGAGAGTCAGGAGGAAACGAGAGAAGAGGGAATCGAAAGGAGGCCTTCAGGTGAGAAAGACATTCTCCCAATCGAAGTAGAAATGTACTTGGCATTATGAATTCGAACGAGTTGGCGAAAACATTGTATTATTACCCTTATGGTTTGCTGAAGAATGTCCAATCTTTCATAAAGTCTTCAACCCTACGGTACATTTACAGTCATTCCTCCTCAGCCTAGGACTCCAAGATTTCAATAATTACTCTATCGTTTTATCCTGCTCCAGATATTTCCCAGAAAGTTTATTCCGCTCTCTCAATATTATTTAATTTATTCTCCCTTATCGATTCCAATGAGATCGCGTTTCATATAAATTATAAGTCCGTACTACCCCTTTGTTATTAATTCTATTGGTTAAATCCCGCTAAACATTGTTATTAGGATTTTTATTTTCATTGTAAGTTGGAGAGAAACGAATTGCGAAAATGAAACAAGGAAATGAATAACCAGCACCATGCTATCTTAATAATTTATAAAAAAATGGAAACACTAGCGTGGTTTCAGCACTTCAGTTACAGCATCGGCCGACCGATTTCCGTGAGCTACTCGTTCTCTCATTTCATTATAGAATACTACCATGCAAATCCCGAAACAACCAAGGTAATATCGAAAATCTCTAAGGTTGAAGCTTAAACAATTTTTCCTCCCTGGTGCTGCAAAGTATCTAGAAGAAAGTTCGAATCGAAATGAAAGTAAACACCTTTTAAAGATGTATTATGTAAGTTTAAACACCTTCTTATACATGCATTTTTATACATGAATTTTTCCGTTTGGTAAAAACCTCAAATTTACTTCTCGGTCGCTGTTTTACCGAGCTTCTACTGCACTGAAAAAATGTAATAGTCGTCTCCGCCATTTAATCTTTAGGTATTTTTTCTACTGCTGATTTCTTATACTACCGACGCATGTTGGCAAGACATTGTTCGCAGTTGCAAAGTCCAACACGTAATAATGATGGTGAAACTTATTTTTCTTTCTCATTTGCGCAGGAATCCAAGAGACCACCTCGCACCGCCAAGAGGTTCTTCAGCATCTACCCCACGGCCACCTACAGTCCAACGCCCAGCATTCAAGAGGAGGCATTCCCTGCTCCATCAACAAATCGCCTCCCAGTTTACATCAAAACCACCTTCAGGGGCAGTACTACTCCGGTGGAGGGCAGCAGAATCTGCATCGCTCGCAATCGCAGATCGTGAAGACAGAGGGCAGCGCGGATACCTCACTACCGCACTCCCCCTTCGTTGTGCCTCCTCCACACCCATCCTCCTCATCCTCCCCGTCCTCCTCTGCACCATCCTTCTCCTCTCCCTCGTCAGCTTCAAGCACCTCTTCATCCACACCACCGTCGTTGGCTTTCGTGGTTCACCCTGAATACCTCCTCATGAACCACACGCACCGGATGGCCACCAAGCTTATGGCGACCACGTGAACCAGAGGGAGGACCGGGTCGGCAGTTTACTATCCCAAACTCTGATGTTTATTTTGCGTTTTTTCGATTCGAAATGTTTGTTTTGGAAGTGCCGTTTCCAAGAAGATCAGTTATACTTTGGATGTTTCAGAAGTGATGTACATAGTGCGGTGAGAGTAACTTTTGGCTGAATGTTTCTTAGGTCGTAGAAACGTCGTCGGCGGTCAAAGAATTATTCTTACGGGATTCTGATTTTCCATAAGAAGCGTGAAAGAAATTTCAAAGAAATCCTTTTTGTGGTCATTTTATTTCATGAGGGGATCTTAAAGCAAGACATAAGACACGTGTGTTATTATTCTTCGCCATTGACTTGTACGCTTTCTAAGAAGAGTGCAAGTGAACAGCAAATGAATTGGCAAAATCCATACTTCAACAAAAGCAAGGTTTGGAGCTAATGACTAATCTTCGTATAAACTTTTTGTACTAAATCAGCATACTATTCCATGTATATAGTAGTAAAAATTGAGCTATGTGTTAAAAGTTATGGCAATACCTCCAGTTGATGAGTATGTAATACATATTAAGTAGATTTAAATGTTTTATAGCAAAAATGTTCACCGTGCAATTAAAAATTACAGTGCTATTAGTGTGTTCACGTCACTTGACAGTAATAGTTCCTCGAGTTAAGCATATTTAGCTGACTGAAGTGTATGTAAGCATATGTATAATGTACGTAGCTTCTAATGAAACTCGTTGATTTCGCTATGAGAAGTGTTAGCGATAAAAAAGGACATATCAACGTAGTTTGGTCTGTTTGATGTTGATAATTCGTTTGGAATAGACTTGTTTTGAAAATCAACATAAATATTTTATTTTACTTTGTGATTTTTGTTGAGCAGGTGAAACTTGTGAATACAAGCACCTACTATAATTGTTATAATGAGTGTAAAAATGGAAAATTATTAATATTAAACCACCATTTATTTAGAAATCTTGTCTTTCTTCCTAATGATATCCAGTATCGATGACGATGTGATAAATCTGTTCCTAATTATTAGCATATGTATAAGACTTTCTTTTCGAATTAACGAATTTTTTTCTCAGACTTTTATGTTGGAGTCTTAACAGCAAGTAATCACGTTAAATCGCTTACCTAGCCCCAGAATAAAGAATACTATGCTTTTTACAAAGTACTGTTTGAATGAAACATAGAATTGATATTTGAATAGTACGGTGAGTACTATTATTCCATAAAGACATAAAAATCCTTTTATTTAATAATCCTGATTTTCCACAATCTACAATTGAAGTAGCAAGCACGAATTTATGCCTCTAGTTAAGGTTAAAAATTTCAAATAGTCTCTAGCGAATGCACAATTCAGAGCATGGTGTAATATAATTGTACGCAATAAGTTTTAACTTTTGAAAATGAGCTGAAATCTCATCTGAATTATAAACGAATTTAACGCTTGGATTTGCGTATGGATATTTGGCTTTGTGAAATTTCTGCTCCTCTTTCTAATGCTTTCTGAAAGGAACGAATTCGATATGCCACATCCAGATAGAAAAAAACATCTCCGAGATGTATTCTCTCGGGCTTAACCAGCTTCTAAGACGGGTTCTGAAAGTGGCATGCGCGAGAATTTTTTGCGCTTGGAACTCTGTCTGCACTATCATTGTCATGTATTATTCAATTGAAAAATGGAGCCCCAGTGTGAATGAATGTGGAATCTATTCCTAAGTAATAAAAATTATCATTTACTATATCTTAACCCATGCTTGACTTGATAAAATAGATTATATCAGCATCTCATCTATGGTTTTGCACCTGATAGTCACGCAGGTTCTTTATATTTATCAAACGAGGCACTGCTATGCCACTATGCCAAAAAAGGTTCGCCTTACCTGTTCTAAGAGTTCTTCACTCACCTTGTGTACCTGTGAAATGACTTGGAGTGGGATTCAAATTCCTTTCTATATTTTCATTACAAGCATGCCAATTGATTTTTTCCTAATGCTTTATCCTGTCGTATACTTCATCATAACTAATAACTTTGATAGAGATCTGTTTCACTTGTTTGCACTGACTTTCCAGTCCAGATATTGATATTGTGGCCCCTACACAAAAGGCGGCTTGCGTGGTATTTGTAGATGTAGATGTAGATATCTTCATCTAGGTCGAATGAATATGAAGAGGAAGTAGATAGCAAATGTTTCTGAAAAGGTGAGAATGTATCATTACTGCTCTCCGTGGATTGACATATGCGAGAGCCTCCAAAAGAGTTAATATCATTAAATTTTTCTATTTATACTAACTCATTGTCCAGGATTCCGTAATGGTTCGTAACCATCCTTATCGTGTGAGCCTTCCACCAGCTTTACATTCAATATTAGGTCCTAATATCTTCCGTGCAAGTCATTAGCTTGTTTTATGTTAGGAAGATAATCCAAGAGAGGCTAATCTAGGGCTCCAAGGGCCGAAGAACGATTTCATGCCAAACCTTCTATCGATTTACTACCGTTTAAGCGCTGATTCGAGCTTTTTTCCGATGCATATACTAGTTAACATTCAAGATTCTTTTATGTGATTGCTTTAGCTTATTCGTAGGATAAATCAGAAGCCGGACCTACTCTAAATATAGCCCATACATTGCCCAATAGCCTTTCGATTCAATAGTTTTTTGAAACCCTTCCATATATTAGCCCTATTACAGTCTAAGTGTAATCATTCCATGAGTATTCCCCCTGTAAAAGGAAAATTCTGTCAACTTTGAGAACATTGTCTAAATTGCTTCCTTATGATAAATGGTCTTGCTTTGATAGAAATCTCATGTCTTTGGAATTTAAAGGATCGCAGTAATATTTAGTTCGCTTTCAATTATTTCTACATTACAGCTATGTTTCCATAGAACGTCGATAATGTTCAAATATCTTCTCAGATCCTCATGGGATGTGCAGATATACCACGCCTATCGCTGTAAATCTTCTGCTATTTATTTCCAATCCGTTAGTTTCACATTTTGATAAATTTGGGATTTATCGGCTTTAACACTATTTTTCTCAAAATATTGTATTGCTTTAAGTCGTTGAATATAACTTACATTTTGACACAAATGTATGAGACGTAAGTGACCCTTCAACACACCTTACGCCGAGGATGGAGACGGAAAGCTACTGGTGGCGCCATCTCTTACCAAATCAGCTAACCACGTGCCGCGAAAAGTTTAAGCTTTGATACGAAAACTTAGAACTAACAATTAGTATAGGTGCTAAACTTTCGGTATTCGCGAGATATTCACAAAGTATGTTCTTTCATGCTTGAGCAAATGTGAAAAATTATCACAACAATGCAAATGTTTGTAAATTCGAAAGGAATTGATGCATTATTGACAATTCTGCTGCTGAACTGTTAAGTTGATGTTCTGTATCTGAAATAGTTCGTCAGTTTTACGTTGATTACTTTTGTGAATCTTCCTTTTTCGCTGTACTAAAGAATGGCCTATTTTTCATTTAAAAAGATAAATTTAATTACAAATTATATTTTATTTATGTAGTATATACAACCTTCGATTTACGAAATTATAATCTATAAATTGCCTTTAAGCATAAATATTTTCAGAGAGAGTTATATACTATTTAAGTGTATAATTTGAGTTAATTAAAATTTATTTACTTGTATTCGATGAGTCGCAATACAAATTCTCTTCCCTCATTGAACTGCATATTACAAACAGCGATAGCTTTTAGGACTTTAAGTAGTAACTAAATTTCATTCTTATTCGATAAAATACGTATTTTACTATCTTACCCAACCCAACTACTTAACCTTTACAACCCACAGAGAATTTTTAATTTTCAAGGAAGGACATGAAATGGATATCATGGAATCAAATAAATTTAGATTACGAACAATGTTCAGTTTAAAAAATGTTTTAGGCTACCAATGTGGTTTTCTATCCTTTATTTTTTGAAGTTTGTAAGAAATTCGAAATAAAATATTCTCAATCTTCTTTGGTTGGTCCTTATGTGGTTGTAAATATAAGTACTTTGCGTCAAATTCTAAAATTCTCTTAAAGTCATAGCAATTATATTTTTTAAGTAGTAACTCTTGTCATCTCCAAGACCAGATGGAGTGCACGGAAATATATTTAAGTAATATCTTTTCTGGATGGAATTTTTTTCCATCATTTAAAAACTATTTACATAAATGCCAATAATATTTTATACAATGTTAAATTGACTCAACTATATTACCGTCTTACTTTATACATGAAAATGAATGTTTGTATATTTTCTGGTATTTTGCTGTTAATTTGAGTGAATTTTGAGCATTTTTTTCATTAAAATTTAAAATCTGCGATGTTTTTCTAGTAACTTTTTCCTTTTATTTTCATCATTCATAAAAATTGCTTGTACAATAATCATCCTGAATTATACGAACTCAAATCCCCAAAAAATAGAAGGAAAGATAAAATATCGTGAAGGAATTGAGGGAGCACTAATAAAAATATGAGGAAAAAATAAGACTTAAATAGGATTTGAACCCGCGATATTCTCGTAGGAATCCGATACGTATAAACCATGGCTACTTGGTTACAAACACGTACCGAAGTTTTTCTTCGTCTTGTTTTACTACCCTCCTGGTACATACAGCGCCACCCTAACCTTGCGGAGTCCCGAGGCGTTTTTTGAAGGCCGAATCCAGAATTTGGGGGTCGTACAAGGTCAAAACCGCCGATTTTAACCCTTTTTCAAAAATTCACGAAGTAGCTCAGCAAACTTAACCCTTTGGGCCCAACTTAACCCTTTGGTCCCAATTTAACCCTTTATTGAAATCGAAAGTCCTTGACGTCATCGTGACGTCGTATGACGCAGGAGTTTGGCGCCGATTCAAATTCTCTAAATTTTTAAATTTTATTTTCTATTTCTAGTTTCCAAATCAGGCCATTTTGAATTTATTTTTTCACGCCCGAACACCATTTGCAAAAAATGACTATCGTGATTTTTATACCCAATATGCATTTCGTTACGACAAAGCGGCAATTCAAAATCGTTTAGTGGAATAATTTTTAGACATTTTACTATCTAAAAAATCTTAAATTCTTTATTTCAAACTCCTGCTGCCATTATAATAATGTTTAACACATTTTTCCACTAACTATTTTCATTAATACGTAAGAGTGATTTTAATATAAGGAAGGAATGAACTTGTTTATTTTCCACTAATTTTCATTTGAGTATACCAATAGGAAGACATTTCCTTTTTTAAAATAAGATTCCAAAATTAGAATTTTGATTTTTTTTATTTAGAATATACATAAATCGATGTAACTATACACTAACTCAGCAATAGTTATTACATCTTAATAGTTTACAACATAGCATTGCATAGCTTTTAATAATTTGTAACAAAGAAAATACAAAATATCAAAATTTAACTGCATAACCATAATCTCAGAAAAATGGAATCAAAAATTTTGATTAGGATATTAGGTTTCTTTATGCTGCCGTGAGATTCTGTTCAGCATCAGCGATACAGCAACCAGGTTCTTCCTATCACCAACATTTTCCATGGTCATGAACCTAATTCAAAATAACTAACTTTCCAGGAAGGAATTTTTTCAGACTATTTTGATTTCACAAAAACATTCACATTCAACTTAAGAATCGATATAATAAGAATTAATAAAATACAAATTGATACGTAGAGCATAATTTATATATACAATTGAAAAATGTTTATATAATGTCTAGGATAACATTTGGATTAGAAAATCAATTACGTAAGCTGTAGGATGTGTTATAGCATATTTTACAGAAATTTCAAATTCAATCCTGATAATTTTATAACTGCTTCGAAGTATCTAAAGTATTTTCATCGATAATATTTCATTTAAGCAATTTCGAAAGGATGCATAAAGATATATATTCAGTTCAATTCTTAAATACGTAACGCTGAGACATCAAGAAGTAGAAATATGGCATTGTTTGGACCACATGACGGGCTGAATCCATAAGAGATGAGTCACCTAGAAAGAAAAGTTTGCGCCAATTAGTACTGAAGATTAAATAAAAGCGGTCATTTTAATAATATTTGAAATTCTTAAGCAAAGCTATAATATATAAAAGTTTAATACAGTCAATATTAATGATTATTATGTTACCCAAAAGAAACCAGGGCAGGCAATAATCAAAACAAAGAAATAATGAAAACGGTTTTATTAAATATGGTAGAAAAATGAGAAATTATAGGACCATACAATTATAAGAGATACGTGCGATATAATAGAAGTGAACGATTTGATCACATCTGCACACATTCCGGATGGATCAAAGACTGGTTAAGATGGTAGAGAGCAATCCAAACACTAAAAAGATTAGTTGCACGAAGTTGGGAAGTACATTCTCATAACAGAACTGGTCCAAAAACAAAGAACGATATCATTTTGACCGTCTTTTGTTAAACTTCTATCTTCTCTTATGAGTCTATAAATAGGAAAGAAAATTTTAATATATTCTAGAATCTCAATTTACATCAATAGCCCAAAACTACAGCACATTCATTCACCCCGCGAAAATATCAGTAGCGTAAATCATGACAAACCGATTAGGACTTTTATGACCTGCTATACTCTCCATGTTACACAAGCCTGCGTTTAATGATAACGCTCACTTCAAGTAATAATGCTTAAATATCTAAGGCATAATAGAGTCTAGAATGAAATAATGTTAGAAAATTGTTACATTTTTGAAATACCTAAATGCGGGCCCCCGACTGAGTAACGTACTACTGACCAGCTAGTAAAATAATTCGGGAAATAAGGTGTTCAGTAAATAATGTTAAATTTGATTAGCAATGCAACTTTGAATGCACTATTAGCAGTTAAGTCACAGAAAGACCTTTAACGTGATCAGCTTTGGAAACACGAAATTAAAATATGAAAATAATTCAATTAAACGAACGCGATTAAACACGAAATAAACGGCAAAGCATAAGCTTCTTATGAATGAACGAGAAATTCAGTTTACCAGCCGCTGTCGCGATTTAGTTAATCAAAAGTAGAAATGTTAAAGCTCCACGAGAAACCGAAGTGGATAAGATTGAAAATAAGCATAAGCTATGAAAATCAAAAGAAAGAGGTGCAACTTCGTGAAATTACTTTCAATTGAAGCTGTTTCTATGTATAGTATGCACGTATTTCAACTTCGTTGAATACGGAATGAAACATGAGCGATGATAGAAAAAAATAGTATTTCTCTGCTGCTAATACGTGTCGCGCGATGAAAAAGAGATTTTTCAATGTCCTCACTTTACCAGGATTCTTCAATCACGATAACTTTTCCTTGGTTCCCGCTTACTCTTTCAACCACTGCATCTCATTCACCATACTACATTCATACTACACGGAGTCTCATTCTCCGAAGTAATAAAACAATTTCAGCCTTCTACTTCCATGAATACCACCCACTGATTGCAATTCTTTGTTTAACACTAATTTGTTCAGAGCAGGAAAGTTATCAAATATATAACGGAGTCATGAATACCATCCAAATATTTCATTACAACTTAAATTAAAAGCTATCTTAATTCCAGACGTAACTTACGATCACCTTGAATACCTCGACGTCTTTTAGCAGATGATGGGCAGGAAATCCTTCTGTTGTACTTTTCCTATGCTTTCGGCTGAAACGTGACCTTCCTCTACACTTTTTCCAACGCCAACTCAGTCTCCGCTCTTCGGTGCAATTTTCTGGGATGACTTTGCTCACATCGGACCTTGGTTTCCGGATTCCTATTAGACCCGAATGAAAAAAGTCTCAACCACGCAGTCGTAGCAAGGCTGGGTACCCATTTGGCCTTTAAAAGGAAATTAACGAATAATAATTTCGTATTCCAGTTATTCATCATTATCAGATAAGATTTTTTAAATGACAAAAGGATCAGAGATATGTTACAAACCGTAGTCAAATGGCGCCATCCTCACGAATGTATGGCCTGGAATAAATTCAACAGTATCTTTAAACATGTTACCGTATAATGATTGACTAATTCCGTAGGCTTTAAGGTTATTCGATTTCAACAACATTATGTATCACTCGTTCGGTACTTCATTAATGCTTGGAACGCATCAAATCGTAATTTTTCCATTTATACCCTTGCGGTTGCGGTTCGCTCAAAAATTGGGCGCAATATTTTCTGCCTCAGCCACACTCCGATCAAACATTAGATCATTTCTGTTCGGCCTGATGACATGGATGACGTAGCAACAAATCTGTAGAACACAATATTTTGGAATACTCTTCCTTCTTCAATTTAAAAACAGGTTGTAAGTTCACAACGTTAATACTTACATAAGCGAGTTATCCATTGTTTTCAAACGCATTCCGTAATTTGTCTGTAGTAAATCCTTCACCTAACTTCATGGCAAACACCAGGCACGGCTCCAAAATCAACTCCCGCTAACGTCTTCAGACAATGCCCACAATGCGACTGCGCGAGTGAATGCAACGAAAGGCGATCCGCCTGCAACAGCTCCCTCTAACTGTGAAAAACGACGAAAAGAACTGCACATCGTCTCGCGTCGGAGTTCTCGAAAAGTAATATTAATTCGTCCGTTCGATCACTAATTCTGAAGCCAACTTGAACGTCCTGCTCCAACGTAAAAAGTTAATCACCAAAAGTTATCACATAAGCTCAACTATAGCATTCAATTCCATTTCATAATGATGTATCCGTAAGGTATACCTGCGGGGAAGCATTGGCGGATGTCCCCCTCCCCCCTTTTCGATTTTGCAAACCAAGCATTTTGGCTACTGACGATTAGTTCCAACGGAAACTTCATAGTAGTCAGTTTTTTCTAATATTTTTAGCATCTACTGAATTTTTGACGACATGCCCATTGTGAAGTATCATTCAAAAGTGTGTAAGTCATGTCGCTTGCGGTGTTTCGTGGGTAACATGACGTTTTTACGTGGGCGAAGAGGAAGGAGATATTCAACACAAGTCGGTCCAGCATTTCGTGTATATTAAAATAATAATTTCGAAGATTTTTAACAGTTGGTCGAATAAACACGCGTTGGATTGTGGACAGTGACATATGCGAGGTGCCGGAAGAGAGATCCTGAGGGACGTACCTACAGGTTAAATTGTAGGTACAGTAACCTGTAGGTAACCTACAAAGTAACCTGTGGGTACCTTCAAAGTCTCCCAAACGGCATGGAGAAGGTTTCCCAAACGGCATGAGGTTCTGTTGGAATAGATCAATGTATAAAGCAACCGACCGGCAATTGGGAGACCCGGGTTCGAGTCCCGGTTCCGTCAGGCTTTTTTTATGTCAGTTTCTCCTTAGGAATTTTCCTACGTGCACGTCTTATCGTGCCAAGTCACCTAAACCCTTTTTCTTGTTTGGACGTGAATTCTTTCTGAAGGAGCTGCATTAATGTTTACAGCTTTACGTAATAAAGGACTGTTGGAGCAGTAATTAAGAATGTATTCGTATTTAAGATCCCAGTAGCAAAGTATCCCAGTTCGAAACTCATAAAAAATCGTTCCTTAGTACAGCCAATGGTAGAATGTAATACTAGTCCAATGTCTTATACCTTTCGATGTTCTCTTTTCATACTGACTTAACTGAAATTCAATTAATCATTTTTCTACGCAGATCGAGGTTGCGCCTAAGATTTAATTTTTCATAGCATTAAAGATATTAGTTTGTGTAAGGTGAGAATATTATTTCCGTTGTTTCTATTCAAGGTATCACACCTACAGAATTATTGCAACTAAATTTAATTAATAATGACTTAGGCACACCGAAAACGCTGCGCGCTCTGATTGCGGCCGCTGGAACTATGCGTCATTGGTAACCTTTGGTGTAACCTTGGTGGGGTCAAGTGAGGCGCAATACAGCCGCTGACGGTTTGGAGATAAGCATATCCAATAATATAAAGATTACCGATAACGCGTAGTTCTAGCGGCTGCCATCAGAGCAGCACTATTACGCAATGTGTAAATCATCAGTAACAAAAATTGCTAACTTTATGAGAAATTTAAATCGCTCTCTAAGTTAAAATTGCCATTTATAACATATCTATTATTTTTTTGGTATTTATATATAACATGTTCGCACAAGTCTCAGCACATCTATAAAGAAACATTGAAAGTATAGGAAGAATAAAAAATTGCAAAAGGGTAAGCATAAAAAATTATCTTTGTTAATATTTAACTTATTGATTAATACTATAAGAAGAACACTGGAAGGATAAAACAAGAAAAGAACACACAAGTTAAATTCTACAATATGATGGCAGTGCCCAAATTACTGTATAGGTCCAACTCATGGGCACCAATACGAAGACATTCGAGACAAATCAAAACAAAAATAAAATTCCCCAGATCTATTAAGGGTTGTATATAATTTGACTATGTAAGGAATAACCTGCTGAGAATTAAATGCATATTTAGTGAGAGCAGAGATGATGCAATATAAAGAAAAATAACAAAACATAACTACATATCTGCCCAGAGAGAATACCCAAGAAGCATTGTCATGTAAGACCCCAGGTATTGAAGAAGTATTGGAATACATAAAACATATGGGGGAGAACGGAGCAGGCAGAGAGTGTAAAGATAGAAGAAAAAGAAAATATAACTGAAAATCAATAAACATAAATCCTTAAGACAAGCTTTATTCTATTTTTAGTAAGCATGTAGCAGACAACCGCTTTCCGCCATCTTTCCTTCCGCCATCTTTCCTCCACCAATTACAGTAGAGAATAGTGAGCGCCACGAGACGGAGAGTGAGAGAGTGTGTGTGGACCCTGAACGGTGTTGTCGTCCTGTTGTATCCGTTAATAAATTCTTGTTTACTCTAGATTCCCCCCTGCTTCTTAATTCACCACGAATCCCGCTACAAGCAACTATTTATGAATTTCCCATCAGTGTTCAATCCCCAAAATATATTTAGTCACTTAACAATCACAGCTGATAAGTTTTCTTTTGAAACCTTTTTGAAAAGTGTTTGCTGCTGATCTGTCAAGTTCCTCAGCAATGGTAACTTCTTCAGTCATAAATTTTCATGAAATAATAAACAATCCATAAATAAGATTCGTGATTTCCTCTCATTGAAGGGTTTTTAATTATTTCTTATTTCATGGCATATCAGAAGATAAATGCTTTATCATAGAATAATACCAAAAATTATTCATTTTCCAGTAATCACTGACCTGCCACCATCTTCTATTTGTTGCTTACTTTTGCTAATATTTTCTAATAAAGTCGGCTTAAAGGATATTAATTTTTGAATTGAATCTGGAAGAAGTATGAAAATAACCTAATCTCTTATTTGTAGTTATTTAACAGTAAAATACAAAATTAAAACATTTCTTTTAATGACTCCTATATTTTGCTCAAAATAGTAAAAAGAAGAGTGCATAATAATAATAATTTTATTTATCTAAAGATATACATACATATATATAAGAAAATTAGAAAATAAAATTTTACAAGTGTAACCAGGATAATATAATCACATTTGAAGCACAACTACATTACTCATTATTAAGTCAATACAATAATAATTACACCACCACAAATTCACCAGAATTACAACACTTATTAACAATTACACACGTCACTCCTACTAGACGTCAGAAATGCCCTTCATTAAAAATTCATCCACATTATAAAATGCTTCAGCCATAAATTATAATTTAAAAAAATAAATTAATATTAATTATAATAAGATTGACTAAGTTCGCTTTGTAAAATCCTATATCCCTTTTCTAGATTTTTAAATTATAGAAATGTATTTATCTGATATTTTCAGGCCAATGTAACCCTTTTATAATCATAATACTATGAAATGTACAAACTGTCTATTATTAGATCAATTTTCTTCAGAAAGTATAAAAATTATTCAAATTATATTTTACTATATTTTTTCAAAATTTAAGAAAGATTCAAAACAATTATCCAAATTAGTTCACCTAGAATAACAGTTCAGTTTAAATATATTAAATTTCATTGATCCTTTGATTTGACCTTATTGGTTTACAAAATGGATGTGAGAGCATATAAAATTCACTTGGCAACAAGTTACACCAAGATTCAAGTTGAAAAATATTTCAATAACTCCTATGTAGGTTAAAATGAATACAGTCCAGGGAGATCTGGTGGAACTTCATAACGATGAGAGTATTTATTTCAATACGTGTACAGGAAACCACCAACCAACAACAGGAAAGTCCACCATTTGTGGACTTTCCTGTACACGTATTGAAATAAATACTCTCATCCTATGTAGGTGGTAAGATACAATTGCCACTTATTTTTATATACAGCGCAAATTATCCGTATACAATATAAACTGGCTTTGCATACGTGAATCTGAATCCACTCTTCATATTGGCTAAAAATGTAATTTATCTCTTTTATTGAGAGTATATTCAAATAACATTTTTTCTTATCACAACTACAGAGCATCCACAGAAAGACTCATCAATTGATGGGAAACAAATGCTTCAAATGAGAGAAACTCATGTAAAATGTTTAAAAGAATCAGTTTATGTGAAGCGAGGCCCAAACAAATTTGCTTTCAGGGCCATTTGCAACCCACCAACTACAGATTGAAGACCACAGTATAAAAAGAAGTAATCAGTAGACCCAATACCTATCTGTAACAATGATTAATAAAACTAAGAAGAGCTTCAATCGTTCTTCCTCTCCATCAGCAACTCTTTTCCTTGAGCTAACAGTTACTTGTTCTCAAATTCTATGGAATAAATGTTGCTTATAAGAGATGTAGGATATCTTTATTTGGCTGGGAATCCATACCATTTATCAACTCCAATAGCTACTATATCTTGAGAAGTATCAGCTCCTTAGATATGAGATTATACTCATAATAAAATTTTAATTCATAGATTTTTACTCAGGCTACACAAAAATGTTCTCCCTCTGTTAAGCAACCTGGTGATAAGACACCTACTTAAAAACCTAGCTGCTTTTAGATACTTTTTCGATAGAAATGTGATCATACCCACCTATTAGAAACAGTAATACTCGTTGCTACTATAATATAAATGAAATAACAAATATATCATATATAATATGAACCTTTATACTTATAGCTACGAAAATGACAATATGGTCTAACTCAATGTTTCCCAAACTTTTGCATGCTACTGCCCCCTTGGATCCATAGCCACCATATCCATGCCACCGCCCCTTAAATATAAAAATCTACAAAAATTAATATCTGGCCATAGCTGAAGAAAGATCAAACGGAAATTAAATACTGCAATGATAAAATATTCACCAAATTACAGTATGACAATTTTCTCATGTTTTATTGATGCCACAAATCCAGTAAAACTCTATTGAAGAAGAAAGATGACAGGGAATGGGATAAAATTCTTTTTCATCTAGCGTCCCATAGATTAGACCAGCGCCCCCCCATTGGGGCTGCATCACCCACTTTGGGAATCACTGGTCTAACATAATCACTGCTTGAAATACATGAACCATTATACTTAACATCATTGTTGATATAGTTATTTTATTACTTCATATGGGACTAGGAATTACATCCCAAGGGTGTAAAGCAGATCAGCTAGTACCTGCCTTAAATTTTAGCATTTCTTGTCCAATTTTTCTGGTCATAAGAAACTATTTTACATAGAGTTGATTCTGGAAAACATCCTTGTAGTAATCTTTTTGTATTGTTAAATTCCATGGGTATACTCCATCCAAATTTCCCTGCAGAGTAATGGAAAAGAAATCTCGTACACTTCTACAGATTTTATTGATGCAACATAGTAATAGTAGCTAGCAATAGTAGCTAGCAATAGTAGCTAGCAATAGTAGCTAGCATCACCAGGCCTGATGATACTACTATAGCTCACTAGCGAAACATGTTGCATTAATAAAATCTGTGAATGTGTATGAGAGATTTCTTTTCCAATGTTATGGCCTTCCATACAGTAATGAATATTGAGTTTATTTCCCAGCAGACTTTGTGTCCATATTTAAATCTTTCACAACTTGAATACATTTTTCTTAATTACTCTCTTCTCCTCTACATCTAACATTTCAGCCATTGGAATAGTGTTATAAGCCCTCCTTAAATATATAAGTAACAATTTCTAAGGAGTTATATAATATTTTTCTATCTTGATTATTAAACAAAACATTATGTATCTATACAGGACCTGCCAGCTCTATATCCCCTCACTCTTCTACTTACATTCTCTCTCCATCCTAGTTTTCATTATCCATCTTTCAATTAAGATTGTGATACTGAATCATCTATTATCATTGCAATGTTGACCTGACCTCCTTCTTGTATGTTGGTATAATTCATGCATATTTCCCTTTTTAAGGCATTTGATATTTTCCTGACAAAAAAGTTTTCTAGATGCCTGCCAGGGCTTCTATACCTTTATGAGGCTCTACTAACATTTCCTCTTCCTCTTTTCCTTAATCTCATGAATTTCCCCACAAATTAGTTAATTATTTCATGGGAAAACATAATTCTCACACTATGCCCATTATGAGCCAGATATTGAAAACCTTGATTAGCTATCAAATATTACTTTAAACCTGTACATTGGTAATTGATTTTATATAACTCAGATTTATGTTAACATTTTTCATTCCCCCTAAGACTAATAGCTTGGAATTCAAACACTTTGTTTGTACATACTTGATCTTCTTTCTTTTTCTTCCTTTTCTTCCAAAGTATATTTTTATATTTAATTTTCTCTTTTATTATAGGTTGAGTAAACATGACAACTAATTCAGTAAAAGAAGAAAATAATACATGCATAGTGATGAATGGAAAAGACTTCAAAAGTGGCTTAGAAAAAAAACTCAACCTGACCAATTAAGAGGCTCTATTTGTTCTATCTATTTTACAATCAAGTGGAATATCCTAAAATTGGTCAAAAAGAGATTCTTTAATGCATGAACAGAATGTTGGCATCAAAGAGAAAATCATGCCTGTAAAGCATCATCATCTAATTCAACAAAGATTCATCAAAAACGTTTTTGATTAAAAGCTTCAGTAAGCTACTATATATACTGACAGAAATAAAGAATGTTTATGATGGAATTCAACATCAACATTCTGATACAGCAGTAACAGTATTTTAATACTGTTACTGCTGTATCAGAACTACCTTGGTAGTTTAATTTCTTTGGATCATTCTGTAGAAATTGTGTTTTTTTCTTGAAGAACCTGGATCAAATTACTTTTCTAATGAAATGATGCAAATAAAACAAATAAAAAATTATTTCTCCCTGGAAAGCGTCATTGTAATCCTAGTTTATAATTAAAAATACACATTATTCACAAGTTGTAAAAAGTTAACCATAATTTTAGAAAATTTCAATTTCAAACCGTCACATATGTCTATATATTATGTTGACAATTCCTCTGTAAATTATGACAAATGCACTTTTCTGAGCTTTAAAAAATTCATTCCAACCCTATTTTCTGAAAATTGTGTTTGCAATATCATTGAAAAAGCTGCTATAATTTAATAAAAGTATGAATATGGGTGTTGAAACTTTAATAATGAAAGTGTATTAATTTTTATAATCTGCGAAGAATCCATAGTCACTTACAGACTTTGGTGGATACGTACACAAATACGGCACAAATTCTTTGTCACAAACCGAGTAGATGATAGTCTTTTTCCTAGGTCATAATGACTTAAGGAATGGTCTGTTCTCAACGTATAACTCTTAGACCAAGGTAAAAAAACTGTGATAAATATAATTAGGAATGTATTACTAATAATGACGATACAGGAATTAGAGATAATAATAAATGAAGTATCTGTAGCAGAAGTAAAAGTAAATTTGGTAACTAGGTACCTGGTTTTTTCCTGATAATTAATTTCAATAAAGGGCAAGTCTTGCACATTACAAATGTAATGCTTAACTGTAGCTTAAAATAAAGGTCTTGACAAATCAATTAAATCAGAGAAAAAATTAATGTTATGGTTTCATTACTAATGTTGCAGGGAGTACAAAACATTCACACTAATAAACTAAAACAAAAGTTCAGTCCTACCAAGGGGCAGTCAAATGAATTGCAACTTATTTGGACTTCAATGAATCCCCATTGAAATATTTAGGCATTTTTAAGCTGAATGATGTTATTCAACAGTTGCAACTGGAGTTGAATTTTGATGGTCACAAATTTATTGACAAGAATAGCATTAATGTTTAATATTCAGAACATTAATCCAATTCTTTTGACTTCCTCTGACATAGAAAGTATTTCTTTAAATTGGAAATATTTAAATGGATAACAATGTTATTGTTGCCTTCAAAAGTTTTAATTAAAATTATAACTAAACAATGCAATATGCAATCAATCCCAAGAAGAAATGGGCATAAAAAAAGTTTAAGAGGATCAGGACCCCAGGTCTTTTGCTTTCCAAGCAAATGCTCTAACCATTGAGATATCTTGCCAGAACATTTCTTCATGCTGTTTGGAAAGTTCTATTGTTGCTGTAATGTTATGGACAAGAAAGCAGAAGACCCATGCTCAAGTCCCAGTACTGTCAGATTTCTTTCATGCCTGTTTCTCCTCGGGAATATTTCTAGTCTTGTGACTTTTCACATACCATATTTACAATAAATAATAATAACATCTTACAATTCCATCCTTTTCCCTTTCCTTAAATGTATGTAATTTTACAGTGATGAGATTGCACCTCTTAAATTGAAACTACCTTGAGCTCTTTAAAATTACTCATTTTTTCTATTAATATCGAAAACGATGGGTGTTGCAAGGAGATGGAAGACTAATTTACATTCCCTGTTTGAGTGATGATGTCACAAATTGTTGGAACCACAGATAACCAGGAGATAATGGAATTAAATCTATATACTCAGTCCCTAACTTCTTCCTTGAGAAAGACTCAAGGAGGGAGTCTAATACTCTGCAATCCCTTTCTTGTCAATCTTCCCAACAGTGTATTTAATTATTGTATTCCCTTTTAATTTCCCAAGATAGGTATTTATCTCCAGCTTTCTTTAGACTTCCATATACTGATTCTTTGTATTGGCCATACACTGGCATTAATGCTGGGCTTTCCGCAGGTTCCCGTGAATTTGGTGTTCTTGCATAAACCGGCACTCTCTTCCAAACTTCCCTTGAAATTACATGTATTAAGATCCACATCACAATACACATATATACACATCGAAATAATTTCTATATTTGCCACTGCATATCTGATCCTACACTACCCAATAATAATTTTTATTAAGTAATTTGGCTGTGTAGGATCTTACATTTGGGGAGAAATTCAATGCAATGGGCTGGTCAATTATCACTACTAAAGCCCCTCAAAAGAAACCTATTGGAGAGCATAGATTCTAAAGAGACCAAATATTTTCAAGGAGTGGTGAAAAGATTACTTTTAAGACAAGTTGCCACAATAATACTTTCTAGAATGTACCTGTAATCCTTTACCGTTAAGTTTCAGACAAAATTTCCAATCCGGGACTGAGGAAATCTATTTCAGAACTAAGTTACTTAGAATTTTTCTTCAGAGGAAATTTAGCATTCTAAAATGTCTCCCCATCTCAGGAAAGTTTTATATTTTTACTTGATGGAAGTATTTTTCAACGTGTTAAATGAAATGATATAATCAGAGAATATCTCCATAACTAAAACATTTAACTCTTTCATATCGTTTTGACTGTTCAGCTCATCAAATCACATCATAATAACACAACATAAATTATAATGAAAAATAATAGTGCCAATTATGATATCATCATCAATTTATTCCCTAATACCAGCACAATCAGACTTAGTGGATTCAGGGCAAGTGATGTAACTGTAGCACCCTAATGACTCCAATGATATAATTCAATAGAGCGTTTACACATAATAATTGTCAAAGGTAACATAAAATATGGATGCCTACTGAGTGCATACAAGTTTATGTTTATAATTCTATAATTCAAATTTTTTATGAAAATACATGTATATTTAAAATACCTCCTAGTGATGGAATCGAAAGGAAGGATCCAACCTCAATAATTATGATCAATTTTATTTGGATTATTTGGGATGAGATAAAATAGAGTAACATACAATGTCTATCTATTTATCAAGATTAATTTTTTCTTGATGTTGAACATTACATCTTGCTTGCTTATTAACAGGTACTTCTGATGACATACATCTGCTCATTTCGGTGCTTCAAGTAAGAATTTATCTTTCTATTACACTTATGTACTTTTAAACATCTTGGAATTTCTTTTTTTAATTAAAAACAGTAAGACTGAAAACCCTAATGAAGACAGTCATTATAATTATTATTTTGTTTTCTTCACATGATTTGCATTTAGGCAATTACTTTTGCTAGCCTCCGTGATATAATCATCACTGTTCAAATAAATAAATAATTCAAATAAAAATTTCAAATATTCTTTTCAACCGATTTCTCTGAATTTTTTTCCTGCTGACATAGTCTTGAATTCTATAAAATGTTAACCAATAAAAACACTGCAATGTAAAACCTCAAATGTTCTGAATTTTTAAAAAATCCCCCATCACCTCTTTCTGACCATGCTCAGCTGCAGTGCTTCAGGAAACTGATTGAATTTTCTGGGAAATTGAATTAAGCATCTACATAATTTACCTTCCACTTAGAGTGAAAATTTATACTTGAATAAGGCATAAAGTTATGAGCCCAATGATGTAAGGTTTAATCTAAGAAATTAAATTGTTCTAACTTAAGTTGATCTTGTTAGCACCCTAATCCTTTCCAAACACATTTTAATACCCAGAAATCTTGAAATTTATTAATTTTGATTGCAGTCTTTTGTCTACCTCATTTTGTATGAAAGAGGTGAAACTTCCTTGATATGCATCACTCTTCATAGATCTATAGAAATGAGTTCTTAACGGCCTAAGAAATATACGATAATTTGATTGATCATCATATAGCATCTTTATGTATTATATATTCTATATATAAATTGGAAAAAGTTAATTTAAAAATTATAACTTTTGAAACAATATCAGCATTAAATTTCTGTACTTAATTTTGGACTTGATGAATAAACTTACCTTTTTTATTATAATAAATGACGAATTTCCTCATAATGTATACAGATGAGATACTCGATATCACACTTTATCTTTATCACATCAATATCCATAATTTCCTAGTAGCATTTCTCTAGCGAATAAATAAGGTCTATTTGAAAATAAAATGATTTATACAGGTTGAAATTGTTGTATTTTAATCAGTATAGTATGTTTACAATCTAATATCTGAATCCACCGATTATATCTCCGATATCAATGTTCGCAAGAACATCTTCGAGTGTTTTCCGGACTTCGGTTTCGACCATCTCGAGAATCGGTTCCTTGAACAGGGCAATTACCACCTCCGTCAGTTTGTCAACGATGAAATTAGCGATTGTGCCGAGACCATTGAATTGGATATCGATGTCCCTGTTGATAGAAAAAAATTGCTAAATTAATAACACTGGAAGACCGGATTTCTTCTATGAATTTCTGAAGTAAACCATGTCAAAGTTTGTTAATGCAGTGAAGCAGTTTAAGAATTTTTTTACGAGAACGAGATTCAAGGTAGTCTGTGATAAAGAGCTCAAACAGGATTAAAATGATAACAATGAGACTATAATAGAAATAAGAATTCTTATGCCAAGGACGAACGTGAAAAACCCATCATGGGAATTCGAACTCAGATGTTCCACTTATGGCCGGCCAAGAGGGGAGTTCCATGGATGCATAGCATCCGGGCCCCCACATTGTGTACTCCGTTTTATCCATAGAGTAAGGATATATATCTTACTCTATGGTTTTATAAGCAGTCTCACGTCACGCCTAGCAGGGCCCAAATTAAACTTATTTTCATTAATTCTTAAATGAGATTAATACAGAATTTGTAAAGTTGATCCTCCTTGTTCCATGGGAAAAAGACCAGATTTTTCTTCCCTATAACTTCATATCTAAATTAAAGTCACTAGCAACTAGCTAAAATTTGCATCCTATATAAGT
Source organism: Ladona fulva (assembly GCA_000376725.2). Classification (NCBI taxonomy): domain Eukaryota; kingdom Metazoa; phylum Arthropoda; class Insecta; order Odonata; family Libellulidae; genus Ladona; species Ladona fulva. The sequence continues at coordinate 1,567,142 of KZ308117.1, read as the reverse complement.
AATAATGAAAGTTCATAGAAGGAGCGCTTATAAAGTGTTTCCCTAACTTATAAAATATGGAATAAGTTGAATTTATCACATTTAAAGAAACAGTACTTACCCAACATGGCTGATCTGCAAATCGTCCAAAGCAATGGTCTTGGTAAATATATCGGCAATTGCCTTGAAAACAATCTTCACGTCGGAGGCTTTCCCGTTGACCATTCCAGACTCTGAGAGCTTCATCACTCTTGCGGTGAAGTCGTAATTGAACTAGAAATAGATTGTAAGTCAGCTTAATACCCTATCTATTATACCCAATAAAATAATGTTACCATAATCGGATGCATTGACCGAGAGACGGAATTACGTAATCGGGTATGGATTCAAAGAATTTAGTATTTAAATTGTAATAAATCTGCGATTATAAGACGTTATTGTTTTACTTTTACCTTTTCTTTTCATTTTGCAAAGGTCCTTTTTCAATTGTGCTATAAATGTAAGATTTCCGCACAGAAAGTGGAATAGTTCCTATTTCTCAGGACCATGAAAAAAAGACTTTCTTTTTAAAGGGTTTTGGTGATTTGGCACGATAAGGTGTGCAGTGCACACTGTGCACCTAGGAAAATTCCCAAGGAGAAACGAAGACCAGGTTCCTTCAGACTTTTTTCATGTCCGTTTCTCCTTGGGACTTTTTTTAGTTTTCGAATTTTTACAGCAGGTTAGTTAACCTTGTGGGCCGTATTCGATCCACTAACCAGTTCAAAAAGGTCTAGTAATTTTTCTTTCATGAAGGTTTGATAGATTTTGCTGCTTTACCGCTAAAGTAGTATAATGAACCACCGCTCTCCATTCACAAACCATTGTACTAGAACAGTAAAACGAGCGAAGATCGATGTATTATCACTAATATCAATTTACAGAAATGTATGTGCACACATTACCTGCGGGCCTAAAAGTACTTTTAGGAGATAATGCGGCCTACTCGGGGAAAACCTTGGCATCCCTGTTTTACAACATTAAACTTTAGGGAACATCTGATCCTACAGTTACAGCATCTAACCCTTCATATTTCCTGGACACCCGTGAACCACCTTACGTTTATTAGCTACTATTGCCTATAAATACGACGGTAACATTGCATTAATAGCTCGAATTTCTTTTGCCGATACATGATGGTTCTTCCTAAAATATTTCTCTAGTTTCCTTGGTCAGTGTCCGGTAGTACGATAGCTTAGACTCGCTAAGATCACAGTTTCAAATCCCAATCCCTGCATGGATGTTTGTGTTCGTTTGTTGCTAAGTATCCTCATGGTAATAGACCAATGAAAATTGCTAATGTAGAGTGTAAAAATACGCAATAAAAATCCAGAGATAATTAGGGAAAGTTGCACTCATAATGAAGACAACTTGACAGTACCTACGTTATTTACCTCATGACGACGAAAAATCTACGGAGAGTTTAATTATTGTGATAGATTTAGTTAGAAGATAAAAATAATGTTTATCTTTGATAGTACTGAATATAGTTTTATCATCATAAATTTGAATGTCATAAAGCTTTGTTAAGAAGTCCTTTCATACAATTTAGCAGGTAGCGATGATAGATTGATAATTTAGCTTTTTTAAAACATAAAGCATAAGGTAATAAGTAGCTTTGGGTAAGAAGTATGCTTCTGTAAATATCATATTGATAGAATAACGGATACTCTTGCACATTCCCATCTTTCGATTTGCTCTACCGCTCCCCTTTCTTTATGCGCAGATGACGTAATTAAGTAAAGTATACTCCAAAAAAGTTGCGAAATATTATGCATTTTCCCTTCTATGGCAGGTATTCCACCGTATTCAATTAGTTTGTATTTTAGGATTCATACTTACCACTAGATCCTTGAATCCTATCTCTGCCTCAATATGCATCTTCTTGTCCTTGTACACGACGCTAACATCGCCAGTGCGGAAAATAGTGCTCAGATCCTGAAGCCATCCTTTAACTAGGTCCAATTCTCCTTGCCATTTTATTCCAATGAGGTCCTTCAGAAAAGGAATCACATAATTTATTTCGGCCTTCCTTCATTCATCCAAATAGCAAAAAAATAATTATATAGAATTCAACACCTTTAAATATTAACCTCTTGCATTAATAATTCTGTTTTACCTCATATTATTTGTAAATCACATATAATAAATACATTTAAATATTAACTTGAAAATAAATAAATATCGCATTATCAATTAGTGTTTCTGTTATAGTTTCATCATAGTGAAAGTACTTGCCCCAGTTGGCCATAATATGAAAATTCCTTTAATAAAAGAAGATAGCAGTAGTGTCATTGTAATCTGTAAGCTATAGTATAATGGTGTATCTTCGTCTTATCTATTTAATGTTAATGGTACATCTTTAATTCTTAGGATCCATTTCATGATAGTATTCATAGTCTAATTTACATAATTCGATAAATTTATAGATGGCCGAGGAAGTTTTATGTTCAATTTCTGTAATAGGTTTTTGGTTTAATTTCTAGGGGAAAGGTTTATGTTTAATTTTTGTCATTTTTAAAATTTAGTTAATTTAGCTTTAGATCTAGATTTAGATTCTTCTTTCTAGTTATACATTACGATAGCGTATAGATGTATGATAGTTTCATAAGATTGAAATTTGCATGCATCGCTTAAATAATTTGTTGCACTCGAAGCTCTGAAAGGGAATAATCCATCGTGATAAATTTGGAATAATTTGGAGCTTTCTTGGTGAATTTCTCGGAACTCCTACAGACAGGCGTCAAGACGCCGATTCTAATCGAAGAAAATACCCAATGAAAACACTGAGAATCCCTCATACGGGATAAAGTTCACTTCATACATAAACACTTTCTTAATTAATAATATTAGGCCCCCGGATAGCCACTTGGGTAGCGCGTTCATATTCGGTGAATGCGGTCCCGGATTTGACTCCCGGTGGGGGAAAACTTATCGGTGTTCACCCATCATCGTGATGAATATGGTTAGCTATCTGAATTAAGAGGCATCAGTTCCGGTCCCGATCCCAAAATAAGAAATGCGGCTGCGCGGGAGTCGATGCGCTGCCCACGTGTCACCTACCGCAAATGCCACCGGACTAGGCCCTATCCCGCAAAGGAATGCTGCGCTAGAACTTATATATTGTACTTTATCGTATATGTTATATTTATATAATAATAGTTTACTTTATATATTTTAAAAATTATCACGGAAAGGGTATTTCCCAAATTTCCAGAAGATAAATTCAGGTAAAGGATTAAGAGCAAGCAATTCGTATTACCAGGAAATGTTGTATGACCTACCGTGACTTCGAATTTTTCGACAGTATCTGGAAGTTGCATTGGGTCCAAGCCATTCTCCAGCATAAAATCTCTGGCCTTTTCCATCATCCGATCCACAAAGTCATTCATATTGACCTTAAGATTCTTCACATGTGATCTAGTGATTGAAAATTTGGTAAAGATAATTCATCTCCATTCTAATTTTACTTCAAATCTATTCTTCTACTCAATCTTAATAAAGTATTTAGTGAAGTGAGGAGGTGATCTATTCTAATATAAAATTTCTTGCGATAGATTAAGGTTCAGTTACATAACAATCAAAATAAAGATTTGCGATGAATGTTAAAGATTTAATCATAAACCTTTGAAAATCACCTCGTCGTCTTATATTTTATAGTATTACTCTCAAAACTATGCTCACGTCATTTCTGATGTACTTACGAAAGAGGTGCTCTTATTCCAACAGCGGGTGCCAAACGAGCAATCGAAGCAATTTCATCTATTCAGGGAAAAATTTACATTATTATACCTAATTTAATACTGAAGACCAAGTAGCGCGATACATAATGCTTCAAATAGTATATTTCGGCATTTTCTGAATGACCAATTTTAAGAATAAACTGGTATTTATTGACTGAATGCAGTAAATTTTGCTGCATACCTGGGCGGTATTGTCTTCCCTGACAGCAGACAATGAGGGCAAATACAGCAAACAAGCAGAAGACCTTCATCCTGACAGCTAACTGAAACAAGCTAGAATGAAGCGAATATTTTTTTTAATACAGCAGATATAGAATTATAGTTACTTCCTAAGTTCCTTAAAATAAAGCACGGCGTGTGTAAAGATGTTTCCCTCTCATCTTTCTTTAGATAGTGGGTATGTAGACATCCGGTGCATAGTGAGATGCAGGAGTGACCAAAAATGATTTTCTCTTAATTTAGTCAATTACAGTAACGAAGTAGAACAGAAACAACACAAGAAAAGGTTGTTTAACCTGTTTCCTGTGCATGAAGCTCCGCTGTAAAAACTCGTGATAAAACTTAAATTCGATTCATTTATTGTGAGAGACCAAAGTTCGAGTCCCAGTCATGTCGCTATTTCTCACATCTGTTTATCCTTGGATTTTATGGATTCACCTTCTCGTGCTACGTTAGTCACATCTCTCTCTCTCTCTCTCTCTCTCTCTCTCTCTCATTCTTGTCAATTTATTTTCCGACAAAATTTTAATATTGGTGTAATTCACGAAGTACATACATTGATTTCAAAATTTATCATGGCGTTCCACGACCGTAACACATTGATTAATAGTAGGGGAACTTTTGCATCCAACGATAGTTACGAACATTTCGTTTGTCGTTGTAATACAAAAAGTATATAATTTTTTATAAAAACATTTTATGTGTGCACCCACAGTGGTATAGCAGCTGTTATGCGTCTACTTGTATTCTACGCTAAAATACACAATCTTTCTAGGATATCAGGGGATTGATTTTAATAATGATGATTATTCAGAGATTATTAATAACAGAAAATAAACATAAATTGCGATAAAAACCTCGGAGAAAATCTCAGTAGCAAAAGTACAACCTGCGTGATTTTTAAAATTAAAAGAAAAATCATGATATTGCTGCAAGGCGATACGTCGCGTAATTAAGGTAATTCGTTCAGGAATCACCTCCGCCGAAATTTTCTCTTGCCAAAGTAAGAATTCCCCTGAGGTCTCAGATCTAAATAGTATTTAAATAATAAAATATTAATTGATATTTACCAATTTGATGTGGCAATTAAAGCCAGTTTAATTTTCCTTGCAAGCAAGTGATTTCATGCACGACAACGTCCGTTGGCGGAATCCACTAAAATTAGTTGAAAACGGAAAAAGGTCAAAAAAGTTTAAAGGTTACGAAGTCCGGAAATAGGATTTTTAATTTTCTTTAGCCAAAATTTACGTTAGCGGGGTTCCTCGTTAGTCGAAATATCGTGTTTATTAAAAAAATATTTCAAAAGGCGTTTAGAAATATTTTTCACATCGATCAAGTTTATTTTCAGGATACTTTTGTGTTAAATACGTTCCATTGGTGGATGCTCCATTTCCTAAATCATACTTTAGAAATTGATGAATCTTCTTCAAACTCTGATAAATTTCTAGTGTTTGTATCTTATACCATTGAATATTTAGATTAGATGGGATTCCGTGTATTAAAAACGAGAAAAAATCAGGGTGAAGAACCTCATTTGCTAGATAGAATTTAGGGAATATCTTTGATAGATTATTTTTTAAGTTCTTTGCAAAACCGAATATGCTAAGGACATAAACATAACAAAATTTGAATAATAGTAAAACAATATTGGTGATATAAAACCCGAATTAGATGAATTTATAAGTACTCACCTTACTTGTGAGAGTAATCTATCAGTGGATTTTCTTCGCTCACTCCCCGGATCTAGTAGACCGATGAATTAGCAACTTCATCTATATATACTCAATCTACAGCAATTGGAAAACCACACCGTAGTATCTTGAACATTTTTTATTTGAGACGATATATCTAGCTTTTGAAGAGTATGTATTCTGTAAATACGATAAGTTCGTCCATTACGAACATTTACCGTGATTAGATCACGTTATCTCTATTTCTTTAAGAATGGTTGATTCTATTGGTGACGGAAATGCTTAATCTGCCGGTATTGATGTGACGAAACGTTCATCTATGAACAAAAGTGAATCAGAAACGGGAATCATTCCATGCAATTACAAAAATCTTGAGAGGAGACGCTAAATTCTAAGATCCAACATGAATAGAAATTGGAAGCATGGTAAATAACTGTGCAAATTCTACGGAAAGAGCTATTCTTTCTGTAGAATTTGCACAGTTATTTACCATGCTTCCTGTTATAGAATTCTACTGGTTAAGGCTTCTTCGATTGAATAGATATTGTGATTGCGTTCTAATGGGTTTCTATTTTTCGAGTTCAGTTCATTACAGTTTAAAATTAATTTATTAAAATTAGTTGAAACTTACCGATTTTGATTATGACATGAAAGTGCACTGCTAATGAAATAGTTAATGGAGTAAATGATTGTATGAATAAATGATGTATACTTGTAGATGAAAGATCAAAAGAGTAAAAAGGTATTGCCGCTAGTCTGTAAACGGGTATACATTTCTTACGGCAAAAGTTCTTCCAGGGTTGTTAACAATGGTATTTCTGATTATGGATTTGGCTCATTGTAAAATCCAGAGTAAGATGCCAGTAATTTCGTTTTAGATGTCATCAGATAGCATCTGGTGAAGCAAAGTTACGTGTAAATAACTCAGATCTACAGCAGAAGCCACTTTGTTGTTTCGAAAATCATCAGCAAATTCTTTCGTTTTGTTGAGATAAGTTAGCTAATCCTTGGTATCTTTACCTCAGGTGTTAAAGTTAAGAGATAAAGAGCTCTGCTAAGGAAATTTCCGAAGATTATTTTTCTTTTGAATTTCTTATTGAAAATCAGTAAGCCTTTGTTCGCTAACCTCTTCGATGTTTTCATATAAGAATTAGAAGAACAATAATGACATGATGTGTTCATTAACGTTTATGCAAGAAGTGAACAGTGAAAAATTACGCAAATTTCAAATTATTATCCTCTATTTAAAGCATACGAGATACTTAAAAGAATCGCCACCTCATACAAATCATCGATTTCCCTATTATAGGCGTTATGTATAGGGGTAAATTCATAATCAGGGAAACTGCCTTCCTTCTTTATACTTGCTCTTTCTTTTCCGATGACGTCTCAGCAATTAACGTGGCTTAGTCATTCTATTGTATTTCGTCCGCCAAATCAAGGAACTAGCAATATTTCGCTTTCTGCTTGATTCGCAAATTCCAAACAAATTATCAAAAACATTATCGGATTATCTCTTCATCAGGTCTCATTAGTAATCTCGTATCCTGCAGAATTCTTCCTGAAATTAAATTCTGTTCACAAGTATAAATTTACAATTTTTAAATTGTATAGTAATTAGAATGTGTAAAATTATGCCGTGAAATGTTATAAATCGTTTTGGGAGATCTGTAATTCCAATGTGTATTGGCTATCCTAGATTAATGAAAAATATCTCATCGTAGAAACTTTAAAGTTATGCGAAACTTCGATTCTAAATAAGGTCAAAAGATTTCCTGCTCCAGATATATGTAAATGATGGATGGAATCAGATTATTTTCCTCCTTTGATTTTAATAACCAAAATAATGCTCCTGGGTAACATTGACCATTCCGGTAGTCGATCAGTATTTCAAGGGAAGATTTTCAAGGAAAATAGAAAATGACGGATCTAACAATGTGTAGAGGTAGAAGATAAGAGTGAGGTATTAATGATGTTTCAATGTCATCACAACAGAGCTGCGAAAGTAAAACGGTAAAGGATTACCACTACCTAAGTTATCTTCTAATGGAGATGCTTATCTTATTGCTACGTCTTTTTTCCCCTACATGACATAATTTTCCGAAATAGAAGCCATAATGAGGCATGTGCAACTGAAGCTTGGAATAACCGAAAGAAACTTGTATTTGAATCAGCTATTGGTGTTTGTCCATTACATTTAATACTGTATTTGATTTATTTAGATTAATATTGTTTTCAGTATCAAATGCAATAATTTTAATATTATTAGTATTTTAATGACGTTTATTTCTCGTGAATGCAAGGGCTTTCAATATTCCTTAAGTTAAGATGTCCAACTTCGTCACGGTTTTTGAAAAAATTTTATTCTCAGGACGGAGTGCGACTGATTGCGTTAACCAGATTCGTATTTCCCTTCATATATCCCCGCATTCGCTCCATGTTTACTACTCCTTTATAATTGCCCCCCCCCCCCAGTAACCGTTAGAATATGTTTACAATTCTAACTCCAAACGTACGAGACAGAATTGCACCCAATTTTAGTTTGGTCTTCATTCTGCTCACACTCTGCCAAATAGTAACTGAATTTTACCCACATTATTGGACATAAGTTTTGAGATTAGTTGCCGCCATCGGCCACTTAATTGGCTACCTTTATTTATCGAAAATCATTTCATTTTTATTTTCCTTTATTCTCAGATATTTGGAAGAAAAACAAATTTTTATCACAGTCTTTTCGTAAGTTATTTACATTTTTCTTTGATTTTCACATGGTTTTGGAGAAAAAGGACATGAAGAGCTGCTTTACTGCTCCTTTACAAGTGTTGCAAGAAAGGTTTTGGGTCGAACTTGTCTGCAATGTCCTTGATGATGTCCTTGATCTTCTGTCCGATATCTCCGTTCATGAAGTCGCGGAGCAGTGAAGACACCCATTCGCCGATCTTCTCAATTACCCACTTGATGGCGTCCAAGCCGGTGATGTCAACCTTGAATTGACTGTTAGGGAGAAAAGATAGATTTTTGTTATACTAAAGGAAGGATGAGGAGATTCGAGCGAAGTTCTTTGCAGAGAAATAATTATATGACTATAAATCAGGGGGGTCCAAACCTTTACAACCAGCAGGCCGCAGTTCCTGCAAAGATGACTCGGGACGCGATCAATAAGCCTTCTTTTGTTTCAATCTGATAACTCACCGAAGATCATTAGTCCATTGCTTCGTTACGATTATCAGTAAATGTTCAGTGATTCTTTTTTAAGGTGATTCCACTCATTATTTGCTTTTTCGCGCTTTTGTTATCAAGTCAAGGGATAGCTTAGAAAATCATGCAAAGCCTTTAAGATAGCACAACATTCGAAAGTGCCTGAAGAAACTCACATAATAATAGAAAATAGATAATTGCACAGTTAAAAAAGAAAGAAGATCCAGCCTCGGTATGGCAATCATTGGAGGGCATGTCTTCCGGTAATTGAATAGGTCGACTCGGTGGAAAGGTTTAGTTACATCACAGGAAAAAGACTTGAAATGTTCCGGTGATTTAAAAGAAAACAATTCATTGATATATTAAGGCTTCGGCAGGGAAGTGGGTAAAGGTCTCGCCGACCGCGGGGACGGCTGGGGTTCAATCCCCAGTAACAGCAGCTCATTTTTCGGTATTTTTGGGGATTTGAGGTTAAATGTCTACTCACTCTGTAAAATTGAAATCGGATTTGCGACAGAGACAAATGAAGCAATTATTTAAGTTTTATTGATGAAGGGAGAGACTTACCCAGCGTGGTCGAAGGAGAAATCCTCAAGGCTGACCTTCCATTCGGCAAGCTTGACACTCAACTTAATGCCGATTGCTGGGTCGTCAACTCCGACGCGGAACGTTCCAGTAGGTCCAATGCCCATGAATTCAGCCCTGTAGTAGCTGTAGCCGATCTGAAAGTAGCCAAGGGAGATCATAAAAAAATTATCACGGAGGTAAGTATAACAAGGGATGATTAATTGGGAAATAAGAAGATCCTTGCACCCAGTAGGTAGTAAAAGCTCAAAATATAAAGTACCAAAATTTTGCTCATAACATGCTTAGGAGCTATTAGATGATTTACGGGAAAAATTAACAGAAGTTGAAGTGTATGAAAAATTAAATTTGTCACCTTATATCACTAGGTCTTTCTTTTGGTTTCGTCCTACCTGATACCTATCCAACTGCGCCAACGAGTCTTACTAATATTGCTGACTACTTCCTTTCCTCTAACAAAGAGGTGGAGAACCTATTGCACACCTAGAGCCAACTCACGGCACATAACTGTGCCGAAGTACACAGGTTGGGAAGCATTGAACAATTCAGCAACAGAACAGCTTCCTTGGATGTTAACATCAGATGTTTTACTTGCTTATAATTGCGTATTTTTCAGACGATGTAGAAGTAGAAGTTTTCAAATGTTTATTTGAAATAACATAATCCTCAAATTCCATAAAATCTTTTAGTCTTTGAACGACTATCTGTTAATACTCACCGTGACTTCCTCCATACCGATTCCTCCGAAGATGGTGGCAACATTTCCGTCGACAGTCAAGCTGACATCCTTGTAACGCTTAAAGCTGGAGAGTCCGTTGATGCCTCCCTTGTTAGCGGTGAAAGATCCGTGCCAGCGAACAAGGAAGAACTGAAATAAAACAAGCGATGGATGAATATGCTTCTGTTTTGTTCCTCTAGAAAAAGAAGAATTGGTAGATATTCGAAGGTTAAGCCTGGTAAGGCCAATTGAGGCGATCGACGAGATCTATTAGCATAAAAATGTAACTTAATTGGAATTAACTAATGGCTAAATGGCCAAATGCAGTTCGATGTAGAAATTTCACAGGATTCGTGACAAAATCATTGTTAAAAATATACAATGCCATCTATTTGTGTCGGACAAAAATTGCTGTAATTCGGCGCATATATTGTCTTACATGACGGGCATATGCTCTTTCAACTTTAATCACTTTACTGGCCATGACAGTAGTCTTCATTCGTTAAAGAACAAACTTTTAAGCTTCTTGATAGCTACTTACTCTCTTAGAGAAGGATTCGTAGATGTCAGGGAACTCGATGGGGTCGATGCCAAGGGCCTTGAGGGCGGCATCTGCCTGAGCCAGGATCTGGTCGACGATGGAGTTGGCATTCAGAGTAAATCTGGCCACATGGGTCCTATTGAAAAATATAAAGATTTATATCCTTGCTATGTACAGCATCTCGGAGATCGATAATTGATTTTATTTATTCATAGCAACATGCTATTAAACGAAAGTTGAAGATAGCAAGTTAACGTTAATTTAAGCTAACAAACTTATGAACAAACTGAATTTCAAGATAAGGTGTATTGGCACCATCAGAGTAACGATTATTAAAGTAAACGTATGCAGGAAGAACATAGAGATTCGACATGAAAGACATTCAGGAAATTCACAAATAGCCTGTTCTGTTTCGGCTATAATTGTAGTTATTTTAAAACTGTTCTATATTTTAATATTTAATCGTCCTTATTTTCTTTTAAGATACACAAACGAACTTGCTCTGGCTATAGCTTGAGACGAGAAATGTCGTGAATATCTTCGTCAATGATTGATATTCCTATTCATATATATTTCCAGTAACATTTTTGTCCTTATACACCCTTTTATGTCATATTCTGTTATTTTCATATCCATAAGTAAACAAGACTTAGTATACCAGTACTGAAGCATGATAATCACTATCAGAGTAAGCATTGGCACTGTCAGAGAAAAGGAAAATCTTTACAAACTATTTTCTAATTTAACCTTAAAATATCTTAAGACATAATTCATTTTTCCCTCTCTTTTACTTTCAGAGGTCGCGATGTTTGATTTAGACTTAATAATAAACCACCTAAATATATCATCTTTGCCTACAGGATCATTTTTATAGGTAATTTTTAAAAGCATAATAATTATATAGGATTTTTAATCCCTTATAATATACCAAAGAGCAGTCTAAGTGATCGGCTAAATTGTACCGAAACTTTATTCCGTTAGCGATGAAGACTTACTTGAATTCAGAGATGAGCAGGGCGTTTCCAAGGAAGAGCTGATCGACAAACTGCTGGTTCAGAAGCACGTTCAACTGAGCTCTCACTATGTCGTTCATCCTGTAGCGCATCTCATTGACAACCTTTGCGACCACAGACTTGTCTGCAATTCAAAATGCAATTTTAATAAAATAACAGGAAGAGTCTTTACTAGGGAAAGACTGAACCAATGATTGATAAATTAATAATAAACTAATGATTCTGCCATTTTAATATTTCCCCATCTTCTTTAAGAATATAAAAAGAAAAGGATAACAGTATTAAGTGCTAAGAAGAATACTACTTCGCCGGTTTAAAAACACAAGTCATTAATTAGGAGAATAATATTGCTATTGCAGGAAATCATCGAAGAGGAGGGTGAGTGAAAAATGTGCGGAATTTAGCTATTTTTATATAAAATTATAGTAGACGCTTGAATTCACTTATAATTTCAAGCTACGATGAGAAATTAGTTTGGGAGAGATTAAGAAATGCCAGCGTGACATCGATGATAATCTTACCGATGGAGTCAACGGTGACTTCGCTCGAAACCTTTTCGCCTTCCTCATAGGAAGATACCTATGAAAAATGAGAGTAAATTGAGTATCAGCGTAAATTACAGACATATAAGACATTAAGCTCTTTAATTTATTAAATAAACAAATTCACCAACAGCATTTACGATATCTAACATCAACTTAAAATTTTTTAATCGAACTCCGCTTCATTCCAAAAATGTTACACGAAGGTACTGGTCCGTTAGAAGGTGTATTTCAGTAAATTCGAAATCATACTGTTAATTAGGATTTTTTTACAATAAGCATTGATGCAAAGATACTGGAAAACAATCTCTTGAAAAAGTCCAATGCTATCCATTCTACCTCGATTCCATGGCTTTAAATCAGGTAAAATGAAAAAATTAAATACAATTTCATTTAACGAATGAAATCGTATAAGACTACATCCAAGTCAGTGATGGACGTAATCTTTACTATCTTTAACGTAATATTTTTTTCCAAATTGACACTTCGTAAAAACAGGAAGGATCCGATCATCAGTAGAAATAAGCTATAGCGGATATTTGTATGTTATTCACGATTTATCGTCCTATAGCCCTTAAATTTTGACGAAAATTCATCGAATTATTCTCATAAAAGTTCTCTAATGGCTTAAACATGTAAGGCGAACCTTTTGAGGGAAGAGTGCCATATTTAATTAACATAAAGGACTTGCGTGCCAATGTTATGCCAAACCATAAAGTGATGCTGGTATTATCTACTTTATTAAGTCAACGATTGTGATTAATATGTTGTATTTGACGTAAATAATCATAACTTATCATAACTAACAGAAATCACATTTATTACATAAAAAAGATGCCGTTAGAGTCCCGAGTGCCAAAATAAATTTTTCACGTGCCATTTTGGGCATAGGTGCCATAGTTTCGCCACCCCTGGTATGGTATAAGAAAATTTTAGAATATAATCAATAGTAGCCGCATTCTCTATGTGGAATTCCATTACTGGAAGAAATGGAAATTAATCTCGAATCATATTCTTACAATGATGGCGACGTTAGCAGGGGTGTACTTCAGGTCCATGTTGGTAACCTGGAAGATGTTACCGTCCATGGTTAGACCGACAGCTCCGCTCATCTCGACATTATTCAAGGTGACACTGGAAGTGATATCAAAGATGGTCACGTCTTTGTGATTTTTTCAAGACGAGGTAGTCGAGTAATTGCAAATATTTTATTCTCTCTTCATCAAGACGATGTCAATAATCAGACATAAAATTGAGACTCACGAGACGGAACCAATGCTGGCGAGAGGAAGGACGTTGAACAGGTTGTTGTTGATGATTTCGTAGTCGGCCTCAAAAACTACGCTTTCGGCGTTGAGGTCAACGATGGAGTTCATGTACTGGATGTCGGTAGCGCTGGACTTGAGGGTCAGCGCCGGGAGGGTAGGAAGGCGGAGGTTCTTTAGAGTGCTGAAAGAATGTAAAAGAACTACATTTTATAAAGCATCAACACAGGGACGGATTTGCCAGTAGGTACAAGCTGGGGGCCTCTCCGTTAAGGGGTTCTAACGAAGGACTTTTCGTCGTTTTTTAAGATGAAAAAATCTCTTGATGTTGCCACAAAGTGGTCATTGCTCCTAAGACCACTGATTGCTGAAATTCGCCCTTGCATCAGCACGAAATTTTCCGTTAAGTTATTCATTCGCCCCTCTTCTCTGTGGGCGTTTCCCCGCAACGTGGGATTTTTCTTTTTCGACTTCTAGTTCCCACACCGTACTCTTTCTATTAGTTTATAATTATATTTTGTACATATTATTATGACATACGAGGTTAGGTGGAAGAGATGCCCACATCGGCCAAACCTCTCCAATAAAGGATCTATCTACTTATCTTATATCCCAAATTATCTGATAGAAACTTTCGTACAAGAACATGCGCGAAGCTATGATATTATATCTAATAACTATATTTTTACATTCTCTCATATATTTTTACCATGATAGCTTTTTTATTTCACTTTAGAAATGTCTAAGTATACTCGTAAATTATTCAAAATTACAGTTACAAATCATATGATTCACCCCAATCACATAAAAGTATTACATTTTTAGAGACTTTCACCTTTATATAAGATGAAAAGAATAATAATAATTAAACGTCTTTATTGAACGGTGAGATTGAGACTTCTTACTTTGAAAAATAATCTGATTCGTGGGCTACTTGAATATCGTGAATATATATTGTTGTGATATTATTCCCATAGATAAAAAAACACGCCATCAATAGTATGGCTATCGCCTTCTGCATACTGATAAAATCTATAAAAGCTACCCTTTAATGCGTATAAAGCAATCTATAAAAGATTAAATTGAATCGCATTAATATCTAATTGTAGCGTCGTATTTAAGCTCCCGAGATATTTTACTTAGATAAAGACCAACCAGATGAGATTTAACTACAGCTGAACGGCAGGCTTTTGATAGCCGTAAGCTCCGATAAGTTAAGGCTGTTTTCGAGATAGTGGTTTGATACTAACATTCCAGTCGCCTCATCCAAGTGGAAGAATAAATCTCCGAGCTGAAGGCTTACTGGGGTGTTTCTCAAGCGTCTGGCCTGCTTGGTGAAGGCCTGTAAATAAAAAAGGCTCATCAACTCACATTTCATTACAAAATGACATTTATTTGTTAAAATATTATTAAATAATGGCCATCTGAAATTTAGCTATTAGTAAATAAGGTGTAAATCATGCACGCGCCGTGACCAATTTCATTATGCTAACATCTTGTTTAAATTTAATTTGGTGTGGCACAAACAAGTGAATGCAAATGGAAAATGCTTGTTTTCTATTTCATCTCTAAAAGACTTCGTGTTCCCCGTTTGGATTGTCGTCGATTTAAATCTAAATATCTCAATGGCGGAACTGAATTAGGGCATAGATATCTAACGGGATAAATTAGTGATAATTTTGAGCTAAATGCAAAGAAATTAAACTCTAAAATGCTGGGTTCGTATATGAACCCAGTAATTAGACCTCCTTTTCACTACATCATAATGAGGAATCGGATACATGCTACCGCCCATCGATTGATAAACATCGAGGGCTGAAGCCGTAGACGACTGGCCTATTACCAACAATTTTCCGGAAAGTATTAATTTTCGGAAAAAAGAAATTGTAGGAAAGAATTGTTTTTCTGTGGATTTTATTGCTGCCACAAATTCTTAGGATGTTGGTTTTACTTAATCATTTATTTCTTTGCCTTCACGTGCAATTTCACCTTAACCCTTTTCCATGTAGTTAAGGCATTCCAGTATTATAGTCAGTTGATTTCTTAATATAGGTGGTCATATGTATTTATGCTAATAATCCTGTAGAAGTTTGTACCGAATCTGACACAGGAATCGCTCCATAAACACATAAAGTGAATGGTAGGTACTTGTACTATCAGATTATGAGTCAGGAATTAAATTAAAATTAAATAATACGGAATGTATCACGTTTCACTTAAAACAATAATAATCGAAAATTCTATGTTTCAATTACTTCACCTAACAACATTCCTCTCCGCAATAACTATGAGATATCATGTCCAAATGCACATCAACTCTAAGTCACGTTGATTTAACTAGCGGAAAAGTAAGCATTTAAAATAATTTGTGAGAATTTATAATCGAACAACATCGATACTTACTGCGGCCAGGTATGTGTCCAGAGAGCTTCCTACATGTTTCACAACATTTTCCAGTTGTGGAGAGATGCCTGTGATAAGAAAGAAAAAATCGTAGTCAAGGCATGAACGAAGAGAGACTTCGTAGCATATCAAATTTAATTTAACAGAAAATATATTTCCAAATCAATTCAATTCTTAAATTTGAATAAAAGTTCATTTAAGTTGTTTGAAAGGTATTGGAATTTTCTTTTGAGTAACGAGTGCACATTTGCGCTGAAAAAGATTAAGTATGTAGTTGGAATAGATTTTCAAGAAATTTTCGGATAGCATACTGAACTGAATTTGAGATGGTAGTTGATTAAAGCGTCTCATGATGTTAATACAAATTGAAGATTGGATCTTGAAGTTTCCTTTGATAAACTAAGAAAGGTTTTTCGACTTAAGAGAACGTAAAAGATTGCATGTATGTTGCCGTTACAGTCAATTCTCTCTTATTACACTGATCAATGCATCTTAATTTTTTTAGGAATCTGAGATGCCTAAAATTTAGTTTCTCTTCGCCAAAATGAGAGAACCAAAATCGATGTCGGAACTTAAATAACGCAGTAAATTTTTCCCTTTCATTATTTTTTTAGATCCAACTTATTCAATGAAATTTGTCGATGCCAAAATTGATGTAAGAGATACATCAAAATACACTTTGTGACACAACGAATGTGCCTCCAAAAGTGAGGGGGATATTTCACAAATGGTCCGGATTTTCTCGATCGGTAACTTTCTTAACTTACTTTTGGAAGCAGGAAGGGCATTACATGCCACCAGGAAAATCCCGGCCAGGGCCAAGATAATTCTCGAGGTCTGCATTCTGATTCCGATGTTCCCCAGTTAGCTTCAAGAAATAAGAGAATAGTCACATGGAAAAATAGAACAACGATGATTTATACATCTATGGTTCATTTAATCTCGTAATTTGAAGAAAACTATCTTAAGCTTTTGTGACCATAAATTTAATTTACATAATAAGAAACTTATGGCAGCTAATAACAGGGAGACATTAGAGGAACCACAAAGATAAAAACCACATTTATTTCTTAATTTCCTTGAAGTGGAAACGTGTAAAATTATTTGAGACGTAATACCTCATTAAATGAATTATCAGAACATTAATTTGTATTTTACAAATGTTTTTCTAAGGTCTTCGAGTGATAACAAAATCAACCAAATCTAGTTCACGATGAAATGGACGTCTTAAAGATTTCTTGCAAATAATTACTCTCCACCATTGAATATATTTAAAAAACAGCAATCAAAATTGTAATAATTTTTCCCAATTAATTCAATAAAAGAAATATTAAGCAAACCAATTCGCATATTTGTTATTTTTGCATATTAATAAAACTACCCTCGCCCATAATGTATACGTATATACATGAACAACTCTTCCCAGTTTTAATGACGGAAAAATGTAGTAGTTTACCTTCATTCAAGAATTATAGTGGATTTAAATTTTAAATATGATTACACAGTCGTACCTGTTGGTGATTTTATTTCAATCGTACATTTATACAGAAGAAAATTGTACTTAGTCGCCATCTAGCCTTAGCAGTTTTGTTTCGTACAAGAACATGCGCGAAGCTATGATATTACTCTGTCGATTTTTAGAGGTGTCAACTGAACATCTTCGAGAGTCTTGCCACAATGATCGCGCATCTCTTACTTACACCTTCGATAGGAAAAATGAAAGGATTCTCTCGGTAATTTTGTATAACTAGTACTCTTCCCCGGCAAGCATGACGGAACTTAGTCTTTTATAAAAATATACCTGCTATTGTGTACATTTATTTCTCCTAAGCTGTAAAGTATCATATAATAAGTCTATAATAACTTAATATATTTGTGACTGGTAGATTGTGTAATTGAAAAAGAATATATTTCGTACAAATTTAAATGCCCAGAATTAAATGTATGAAGGAAAATTCTGTCAGTTATTCTGTCAGTCAATTTTTAGCCATAAAATTAGTAATAAAAATACTACCATCGTTAATTCTCATTTTAAATGCTAAGCTTATTCTTAAAGTTTATAATTCCAATCATATTTTTCTATTAGTAAGCCTATATTATAACAAATTGAGTTTGCCATCAATAATCAGGTTTGGTAAACACCCCCGTCAAGCCTGATGGAAGCAAATGTAAATTGAATTGTAAGTGTACTTTAACTGAAAACACTACATATTCATACCATAATTCTTCCATAAATACTAATCAGGATAGATTTAGGGTTCAGAATATCAGCAGAATTCTTAAAAATTTCGTTCTCGAAATTCTCGAAAAACTCGAATTCGTTGAATACTATGCAGTTCGTGAGATTTACTTAATTTATTAAGATTTAATTAAATTCCTTCTCTAACCATATTTTTTCTTCGTCATCTTGATTACGACAAGCACACATATATATATGTCCTTCGGTAAATCGGGTTTAGCAAGAAACACTTCAACGAGACCATATATTTGCCTCTGGGATTTGTGTAACGTTCTTTGCATGGAATCTCAGTAAATTGCCTGTAGTTCATTAAGTCTGTCCTTCGTTCCTACCACCAATTTCATATGGACCTGTATATTTTTATGGGGTAATGCATGTGCTCGAATTCAACAATTACCTTGGAAGTCAAGGAGCTGAATTGTCTAAAACCCTAAAATTCTTTCGTAGTAGTAATTTTAAAAGTGCTTCGACAGGCGAAGTCGAACGCGTTACCCACACGGCTATCCGGAGTCGTCGCTAACTCGAATCCATAACAATATTTCACTACTAATATAAGAGTCTATAATCAGTTCCCTTCTTTTGGCTCTTGTCTTGATTTTGTAGGACTATTATTTCTAATTAGATTTTGTAAAAGAAACACTGTCTGCAAAACGTGAAAGCAAACTTTACGTGCATTTGTTATGGAAACTATTATGGGCTCCTGAGCTCGAACAAGTGCCTTCTCAGAGACGAGAAATTTTTTGGGGTCTTTATAAGGAACGTTCCCAATAATAAAATTACCAACCGCTTTGCAGGCATATTTTTATCATGGATAGTTGAGAATTTTTATTTTGAGCTTGACTATTGTCGAAAACTTGATTTTGCGAAATGTTTTGCTGTATTACGGAGACATTAAATTGGGTCTCTAGAAAATATTCTTTAACCAAATCCCAGCATCCGTCATAAGTATGAATATTTTAAAAGTCGTAGAAGCACTTAATAGTTATAAGTTTATTAACCACGCATCTCCAAGCTTTAATCTCTTTGAGCACACTTGTGCATATTTTGGGCTTGGGATATCCGGAGCCATTCAAGTATTTCTCTAATGTAACCACGAATTATCTTCCTGTTAGGTTACACATTAATCACACCTTCCATCAAATACACGAATGATCACTGAGAAGTATAGGCTAGGGGAAAATCTATGCAAAATATAGGCTTACCTGTTCAGACTGCCTACTTCGCACCGAATGTTGATAGCTCGTACGATTCCTCATTATATACGTAACCCCGTGACACTCCGGAAGCCAACTTTTAGTTTATCAGTAAATAGAAAGAATCTCGAACGAAATCGGTTTCGCAAATACCCCAGCAGATCGTAGAGATTATCAGATATTTTGGCAAAAAAGAATAGCGCATCATAGCGAAGAAAAGTTGACAAACAGATAAAAGGTGATCACGTGTCGAGCACACTTTGGCCATTGTTTGTCTCATGGTCCTTATCAAATAAAAGCAATCAATTTTAATCATGAAGCTGACAACTAGCAGATTTACGGTTCTGGTGACTTAGAAATAATAAATCTCTCTTTCATCATTTTAGAAGTCAAGTGACGAATATCTCCATATATACTGACACTATCGCCTACGTTTCTTAGTCCCCATGTTTTACGTTTTGCTGCGACTTTTTCCTTTAGTCATTTTTCTTTCTACACACATCTTATTACGATAAGAGTATTGATTGTATGTACCCATAATAGAGGCGTGTCAAAGTCATCACTGCTGCGGGCCATTTACAACCAAGTTAAATTCACCTGGACCGTACTATATTTAGTTGTGACGTTACCAGTTTTTCTTCTCGATTTATATATTTACGCAGCTTATTGAATATTTCTTTGAATAATTATGAAATGTTTAGTAAAGTTTATGCGTGAAATCATTTTTTTTTTGTTCCACTATCGGGAAACTATCATAGAGATAAAAAATATTTAACTAATAATTAATCCAAACAGAGAGTACACAGAGGTAATAATGTATGCACATATAATTATTGATGTAATTTGTTGATTGACTCACAAGAAACATCATTGAGTTTAAAATGCTTACTACTAAATTTTAGATATTGCCGTCTTTTTGTTTACTTGCCATTTTCTGCTTTTCTTTGGAATTAAAACATGAAAGGTTCCATAAGGTATCTCTGGAATTATTTGATTAGATTCTCATAATTTGAAGATATCAATTGTGAACATACTTTATGGTGGGAAGATTTTCATCTTTTAATCCTAATGACCTGCGAGCTGGTGTGTTTAATTAAGTTCTATGCAGGAAAATAATTGTTTGCATAATTATGTAGTACTTCCGAAGAAGCATAGAAATTGCGCAGATAAATTTTTCTCGGGGGTTCTCTTCTCTTTTCTCGGGGTATTTTCCTTATAAATAAGAATGAATGGAAAGAGAAGTTTCAAGCTGAAAAGGTGATACTTATGTGCTATATTATGAAAACGACACGCGCCTTAATTAACTCGAAAGGAGTTAAAGGGCCTCATGCAGCCCGCGCTTCCCAAGTTGGATACCCCTGTTAAAATGCCTTTAAACAATGTAGTATAAATCATCAGGTAAAAAAGTAACCGAACATGCCCAAAAGTTCTTCCTGCAGTTCTTCACCATCTATTCAGCGTACTAAACAAACTGAGGTAAGGATTTTCTAAATTGCATCATGTTTACCAGTAATCAATCCTACGAGGAAAATGCTTTGCTTTATTTGCTTTTTTATCTAGTGAAATGAAAGATTGATCAGATGTTAGTCTCACATTACAAAACACGAATTCCTCCTAATTTATACATTTCTGTTTTCTTTTAAATCGCAGATTTTTTTACGTTTTCAGAGATGGTTTTTTTTTTAATATCATTTCTAGGTTTTGTGGTTTATCTTCAATTGGCCGTAAGATGTTATCAGGAGTTAAAAATTTAATTTACTTGACATTCTTGGAGTTAATGGAAAATAAATGTTTTTCTTTTCCGACTATGTTACTCCCACCACTATGAAATGTGTGCAGTAGTAAATTAAATGTTGCTCTTAATAATATGGTCGGATGTAAATAGGAATTGAAGCTAGCAAACTGGAAATCCATGTATGAGCCTTTGTATTCTGAGTTCCCTTTGTATGTTATATTCTATCTTCGTTTGTAATCTTGTATATGTTGCATTACTTCGTATTTTACCACTTGCCATATGCTGAATGAAGAAACTAGCAAAAACCCATATGATGAAATTTCCTGGTTTCTAAACTCTCCAATTCATCACGGATTTTTAATGCTTCAGTACAAAATTACATGGCATTATTATGGTTCATATTATGTAGGAAAAGTCCGATGTCATTCTAGCTCCATTAAAGTGAGGTTTATTTGTCTTCTCAGCCCTGTTTATCAACCTAATGATAGTGATCAACCACCGATTAGTTTCAAAGATTCATACTCACTTTCGGAGGTTCTCGATTACTTCTCACAATCAAAATCTCAAAAGCTGATGAAATAGGAAAAGCAGAAATAAGAAGGAAGATAATGTGATAGTAATCGATCTAAAATTGAACCTCTGCTATCGTTCAAGGTGGAAGTTCACAAAACAATAGTAAGGACTTATTTCTGAAAAGATTACTCTGGCTGATTTTGATAGCTTTAATAGAGGTTTATTGTTTTGAAACTTAAACCGCTCATAAGATAGTATAGTTTGTATTGATTGAAATCGAGATGGAGGTCATGATTGGTTTAGAATTTACAATTAGATCAAAACTAGAAAGATGAGTTGCAATTTTAATTTTATCGATGCTTTCCCTGTTAAGTCTGTCGCGATAACGCTGAAATACATCTCGAGTGGATCATTTTAAAAGACAATACGGCTTCGACGTTAGATTTTGAAAACAAAATCTGTGAAAGCGTTACTTCATTGAAGGCAATTATATTGGGAATAAAACACTTCGTCTCCATCCACAGGATAGTTAATTTAATGCGACATATCGAAAGCTGTTAGCTTATTCTGTTGGCAAGTTCTTTGTTACCCAAATAATGGGTAACAAAGAATTTGCCAACAGAATTAGAAAGAATTAATATATCTGTTGTATAAGTGCTAATAAACATGCATTGAAAGCATTGTTTCTCCTTTGAATTGATGGTAAATTGCAGTTTTCAATGATTCGACTTTCCCAGTTACCATAGAAGCTCACGCCAAAGAGTTGGGAAACACTTTCGAAAGAATTATATAACTGGCTAAATCATAAAATATCCTGAAATTGCAGTTTTCAATGATTCGACTTTCCCAGTTACCATAGAAGCTCACGCCAAAGAGTTGGGAAACACTTTCGAAAGATTAATATAACTGGCTAAATTATAAAATATCCTGACATTTCAATTCTGAGATTTACTCAACAAAAAATTTATCCGAGATATTTCATAGCGAAATCATTATCTATCAGAACCCCCGAATTAATCCTCACAAGCTACCGGATTCTTACGTATATCAGTATTCATTTCAGATGTAGCTTTTTCCGTGGGATAAATATTGTGAAATGGTTGCGAATTGCAAAGACTTGTCATTTTAGTGATAGAGCTCGAACCACCCATAAGTAACTTTTCCATGAACCCAGTTTGGAGGCGGGAGGAAATGGACTATATTGAAGGATGGAATCTGAAGTTCGTATAGAGAGCTTTCATTTCCTTTTGTTACTTTAAATATAATCTTTTCTATTTCATTTTTTATTGTTTCTCGTTTACCCTCCTTACGATCTTTTCGTTTTCATTGTTTATGTTCCATCGCGGGCCTCAACCTTGGCTGCAGTCTTGATATCTAAATATTTACGCCGCCGTTCTTCGCATTCTCTGCTGTTACGTGGAAGAGACTTCATGCGAGAATGTGTTAACCTTTGTTTCCTATGGAGAGAACGCAATTTCGGTTTCACCCATCGCGGTTCTTGACGATCTCTAACAGTTTTGTCGGGACAAATCTTCATGGAATCGTCATTGAGAAAAGGAGCTGATTTCAGAGGGACAGAACCATTCGCTAAATTTTTTTTCAGTGACCATGGCACGCCCTTCCTCTTTTCCCCAATGACAGAGGATTCCCACAGACACTACTTTCCCTTCCCCCTTGCTTCTTTCGCAGCCTCCTCCCGAATTCACAACGAATGGTGACAGGTCAAAGGAAGCGATCTCTGGTAGCTTTGGGAGCTCTTCCTTTTCTCCACAAGAAAGGAAGAGAGGAGAGACCCCGTAAATAGCTTCCAGATGTGTGAGACAATGTATCAGATGGCTTTCGAACGATTTTCTAAGAAATGTATTTCTAAGAATGTTTTCCTTAAGCTTCTTTAAAAAGTGAGAACATTTTTCCGGACGTTCCCACTTGTTCTCGTTTTTCAAGGATCATCTACAATTCGACATCTTACATTTTATTCCCACTGGTATTGTTATATTGTTTTAGATTAAGTACCAAAAATCCCAAATAAATGAATTTCGTGGTTTTATGTAACATCTTGCCTTCGACATGCTTTTTTTCCTAACAAAGAATACAACTTCAAAACTTCAATTAGATACAACTTTTCGAAAGGACAGCTTGCTGCAACATCCTGTCAGCAACGTTTAAATTAAAGGTTTTGCTTTTTGGTCTCTATCCCTGTCTTAGGCCCCCCTTTTAGTCAAAGGATTTTTCCCTCTATTATAAGTCCTAAGAAGACATTGCCTTAAAACATTCAAAAAACTTGAAGTTCCATTTTTTTCATCTCTTACTTTTATCTATCTAACTAATTCAGATCTCCGTAAAAAGCAAAACCTTTCATTTAAATGCTGCTGACAGGATGTTGCAGCAAGCTGTCTTTTCGAAAAGTTGCATGGAATAGGAGTTCATCGAAGTTATACTCTTTGTTGAGGCTAACCTTCTGGAGAAAATGAGCTACTAATTATTACTTATTTAACTTATTATTAACATATTAAATATTTTTCATTTTACAGGATTATCGCATAATATTATACCATTCTTGTTTTCAAACTGAATGTTTTGATATTCATAGGTGGAATGGCATTTTACTAAAATAAAAAGTATTCATCTTACCCAGCTACCAACCACTTAAATCTTATCACAACCAAATATAATTCATGGTTATTATCCATTGGATACTCTCTTATTTCTCATTTAACTTCCTCTAGAAATGTATCCAATATCTGCAAATTGGTGAACATACTTAATGGCTCTAAGCACAGTCATTATTTACAAGCAGCAGAGAAAACTAATTTTATGTAACTACAATGCATGTAGTACATACATAATTTTCTGAACCATGATATAAGGAGATCGATTCCGAGAGTTACATGCACTACTCAAGCTTTCTCTGGTTATGCTAAACCAACAGTTTCAAAACCTCAAAAGAATAGACAGATTTCTTGTTAGGTGACCTTAGATTTCAATGATTGTAGCGAAGAAAAAACATAAATACTGCACTAACCGTGTATACTTCGGGTAATTTTCAGTAAATTATTCTGAATCTAGCCAACAGAACAAATACAAGTAGATAAAGAAAGATATACTGTATTTGCACAAATCTAAGACAATGTTTTTTTTTCCCTTCTGAACTTGAAGAAAAATTGGTCTGTCTTACAATCAGAATGAAAATCTTTGATGTCAATCGGGCTGCATAATCAAGATGTTTACATTTCCCAGTATAGATACAAACATAGTAAAATTCTGTTCAAGTTTCATCAACATTATTTTAACTAACAAACGATTGTCTAGTCACAATTGACTTAAATTGTATTGAAAAAATTATTAATGCTGTGGAGGTATAAACTGCAACAATTTTGGTGCATTGGATTCAGAAAAACATCACCAACACTCTTAGTTTTCCTCCAATTAGAGATCTCAAATTTTAATAAACTGAATTCTAAAAAATATAATTATTTATTACTATCATTAATTAAGTTCAAAATTATTTTTTTTGTGGAGCTCCGAACAAAGCGGGTCATCTTAGAAATGGGCTCATCTTAGATTCGTGCAGACATATTTATATCTGGTTTCTACTGATAATTTATTTATAAGTTTCATGAACTTAATGATCCACATGCCCAATAATACTTGTTAAACTGTAGCATTCTTCCCATTCCTAGGTACTCCTCTTTCATCTAGTCCACCACATTTCCCTCGTCCATACTTGAGTTTGTTCAACTCTATCCTACATCATGAAGCCCTCAACATACATAATATTTCCTCAAATCAAATGTCTTCTTCCTTTGATAACTATAATTTAACTGACCATAAAATAACCCTCGATCTAAAACACACTCCATCTTCAACAACTCTCTCAGATCTCCCAGCATCATCTCCTCTTCATTTTCACACCTATGCTCTCATTACACCCAAAACTCACACCTCCTTCAACTACCACCCTTCTGTTTCCTCCATTTCCCAAAGATCTATGTTCTACTCAGCCAGAATTTTACAATGATAGTCTAAAGACTCTTCAGTTATCCCATCTTCAGCAGGGGCAAAGGAAACTAAAGAAAGCCCCTTTTTGGGATAATCTGGTATCTTGGGGTGAAGTGAATTCCAGCCCACAGTACTCAGGCTAAGCCATGCACTCCTTGCTTGGTATTGACTTTGAGGGGCTGTACCACTAGGTACTCTGTTATCTCTCCATTATGTGGTCCTATTTGGAAGGGCATGACTTTGATTCTAGGATAAGTGGTGGCCCGCCATGAATAGAGGTAGCTGGGCACCAGCTACTATCCCTAAGTGGGGTCCCCCAGGGTCATGCCCTTTGGTGGGTTAATACCAAAAATATTGGATTTGCAAGAGAAAATTGGGTCTGACCCATGCACTCTCCACTTCTGGAACTTACGATGGGCCTCACTGGACTGTTGACTGGGCATTCACATGGTACAGTAGGCAGTGTAACCCAAACTGACTGGGCCAGGTAGTTGCAAAACCAGGAGTGTTTGAGTTCAAGAGAACCTTGTAAAATCTGGTACCATAACATCTTACGGTGTAATGCACTTAACTAAAAATTAAAGAGCCAAAAAAATAGTCAAATTATATTTGCTCGACATCAGTTCACCACAATTTGTGAAATGCTATACATGAATTTCTATTCCTTAAAGAAACATTTCAATGTCATTATGAATAGCATGAAAAATACCCCTCCTCCATCTTTAAAAAAAACATTCTGAAATGGAAAAAGCAAGAAAAAATGAAATTTTTTTTGCTGCTGCATCTGATTCTTTTTAAAGTGAAATAATATAGGCAAAGCTTGTATTATACAGTACCAAATTAATTAATTCATTTTCAAAAATAATGTACTCCCTCCTCTACAACCTTGTCATGGTGAAAGGGCTTGCATGTTCCTATGACCTAGAGAGCTAAACTGGTGGGAACTTTGTTCCTTGTAGGATCACCAATGGCAGAATGGTCAATAGGTAGGGACCAAATGAAAGGTAGTCCACGCAGAACCTGTACCTCAGTGAGGCGGCTGCAAAGGCATCTGTACCCCAGTGGAGTGGCCATCATGAGTGATGGTGTCATGTCATAAACACTCTTAAGGAAGGCAAGGTGAGACCACCTCGACTACTTAACCCGTGAATACAATGTGTTAATATACAGATATTGTGAATGGCATAAAAGGGACTCAGCCTTCTAGGGAGAGTGTTGCACCCAGCAAAGATGGGAATACAGCCATCTCAGTTGTCATTCCATAAAATCCTTACCCAGTGAATGAAAAGAAGAGAGATGGCCAGGGAAACTAAGGTGGGAATCTGGAATGTTAGGACAATGCTTAGGAAAGGGAAGTTGGAAAACGTTAAGGTAGAAATGAAGAGGTCCTGCATTAACATGCTAAGGCTATGTGAAGTATGATGGAAGGATGGTGGAGATTTTTGGAGCGATGATGTGAGAATAATTTTCATTGGGGGAAACACTAGCCAGAGAGATGTGGCAATAGTTTTAGACAAGAAAGCAGGAGAAGCAGTGATAGCCACCAAGCTAATAATTGACCAGGTTATGACAGTAGAAGTAAAGGCTGAGTTAGAAAACCTAGTGACAGTACAGGTGTACTTGCCCACAAGTGATTACAGCAAAGAAGAAGTAGACCTAAGTTTATGAGCAAATAGAAGGTATTATAGGGATGGTTAAAAGCAGTGAAAACCTAATTGTAATGGGAGACTGGAATGCAGTAGTTGGGCAAGGCAATGATGAGGAATAAGTGGGAGGGTTCAGACTAGCAAATAGAAATGAAAGGGGACAGAAATTAATAGACTTCTGTAAGAGGAATAACCTCCGTATCACAAATACACTTTTTCAGCTCCACAACAGAAGGAGATACACATGGAAAAAGCACATGGACATGCAAAGGTACTAAATTGATTATATTTCTGTAAGGAAAAGGTTCAGAATTAGTGTTAATAACTCATGAAGTTATCCTGCTACCGCTTTAGACTCAGATCATAACCTGGTAATGATGAAAGTTGGGCTGAAGCTTCAAAAGATCTTCTGGGCAAAAATGGCTCCCAAATGGAATCTAGAAGCCCTTAAGAATGGGAAAGCTAGAGTTTCAAGAGTCTGTTAGTAAGGCTCTAGAGGGTAATGGAAGAGAACTTAAAGTGAAATTGAAAGCTTACAGCCCCTGTGCAGTAGTCATTTTTCGGTCTGGACGAGTCTACCTTCCAAGAACTGCATGCTACAGGGGTCTGGGTGAAAGCAAGCACAAAGTAGCCACTCTCTCAGAAGCCTCTACTGTGACCACGTGTTCATTGCCAACCTTGCTACTTTTTCATGCTTTTTTAGTTTATCTTATAGTAGTTAATATTTATTTAGGTTTTTATGTACGTTCTTTCAGTAGTTTTTAATTTTTTTGATTAATTTTTCACTTTTAAGTCGTTAGCTTGTAATTTTTAGATAGATCTATCTTTTTGCCTTATTTTTCTCAACTTTTTATGTTATTTTTAGGTTTTGGTTAAATATTTTCTTAATACTTTGAATAGTTTATTTTTCCTTTAGCTTTAGATATTTTTCACAGTTTGTTTCATATTAGTGAGGGTATTTTTGTTAATTAATTAGTTAGGTTACGCGATTATTTCAAGAGGGGTTAAATATGGAAGGAATGTCATCTTCCAAGATAGGAAATAAGAAGGTGTTGCATATGAAAAGCTTTTATGAAAAAGGAAGTAGTAGAAGGAATTTCTATTCCACTTTGAAGTGTGCATGAACGAGTACTGGCATTTCAAAACGCACTCTGAAACGCATTTCTAAAGAAGGAAAGGATATTTGTGATGGATTAAGTCAGTCATTAAGTTATAAGATAAACCATCAAAGAATTTCACCTGGAAGAAAAGAAGCATCCAACACTCCATGCTCTCCTTCCAATTGTCAGAGAGAAAACAAGTTTTGAAAGAAAAATCAGTTCTCTTCGGATACTCCTGGGAAAAATAGGATTCCGGTAAGTGTTATAACAGAGATATGCATTTATAACCTATTATTATTTGATCATTTGAAATTTTCATATGAAATTTTTCATCAACAGGTGTGGAAATACAAACAACGATAAAAGTGTTTTATGTGAAAGATTTGACATTTGATTGAAACGAATCGAGTTCCTTCGAAGCATAAATCGGTTTAGAGAAGAAGAACGTCCGATTATTTACACAGACAAAATTTATATTCATTCATCACACACTACCCCATTTCAGTGGAAAAGTAATGATTAGGAGGGAATCAAGGCACCAGTTTCGAAAGGGCAGCGATTAATTATTGTTCACAGTGGTAAGTAACCTTTTCATTCACTTCAATCTAAGGGCTGTTTCTATATAATTCGAAGTTAAAATATATGATTGTAACGAAAAAAATTGCTCTTCTCAGGGGGAGAAATGGGCTTCATTCCAGAGGCCCTCCTTATCTTCAAATCAGGATTGAAAATGGGAGATTACCACAGAGAAATGAATAGTGGAAATTATTTAAAATGGTTAAAAAATCAATCGATTCCTAACCTTCCTCCGAAATCTGTAGTTGTGCTAGATAACGCACCATATCACAATATGCAGCTTAATCGTCCCCAAGCAGCAATGCAAAAAAGGATACAATGGAGTGGCTGGATTCAAGAGGACAGCAATATTCCAGTAAGGAGACGAAGATTGAACTATATGAGAAAATTAGGAGGCATAAGGAAGCCAGAATTTTTTAAGTTGATCAGGTTTTTGCTGAACACAGACGTTCAGTTTTAAGATTGCCACCTTATTGTCCCGAATTAAACCCTATTGAAAATATATTGGGAATAATGAAAAATTGGGTGGCAATGAGAAACGTCACATTCAAGTTAGAAGACGTGAAGAATTTGGTGATAGAGAAGTGTGCAAACATGGGGAGTGGGAAGGGGTATGTGAAAAAGTGAAAGGGATTGAAAACTATTACATAAAAACCAAAATTGCTAAAGACAATAGCGAAAATGAAGTAATCATTAATACAGAGTTGGGCGATGATTCAAATAGTGATTTTTTAGATTTTAGTGATGAAGAAATGCAATAAAGAATATTTTGTTGAAAGACTTTGTTTTCTTTATACACGTCCTAATGGCCATTTAGAAGTCTTTCGAATAGTCTCTTTTTAAGATTTCCAGCACTGTCTAAGCTGAAACCTTTTACATTGTATGCATCTGTCAAAATTTGTTCCTACTATGGTTGGTAATGCCATAGAGCCAATGCTCCGCGCTCATGCCTTCCCCTTCGGCATTCTCCCCCCAAAGGAACTTTCCCCTATGCTCGTTGAGGCTTTGCGCATCCAGGGGCCATAAGCTTTCAATTTCACTGTACCATAGACAAGAAATGGGAAAAGATTAAAAAGTTTCAATGACAGGATCCAAAGAATTATTGAGAAGGTCAAGCAAAATAAAAATAAGAAAACCATGGGTGGTGGTGGAAATGATAAATAAAATAGAGGATAGATGAAAATGGAAAAAGGTAAACACTGAGCATGTGTGTAGAATGTACTGGGTACTGAACAACCAACTGAGAAATAAATAGGGCAAGGGAACAATGGTGGAAGGGTCAATGCAATGAAATATAAAAGCTGGATGAAAGTGGGATGGTCAACCTATTGTATAGAAAGGTGAAACAACTAATGGGGAATAAAAGAAGTAATAGAATAACCACTGAAAAAGATAGCAGTGGAAACAACTCATGGGATCCACATGGCATACAGGGAAAGTGGAAAGAATACCTTACATAATGTTAGAAAATAAAGAAGAAGTTGAAGAAGACAATGTTGGACCTGCATACTAGTATTAGGCTGTGAAATTAATAGGGTTCTGCATGACATGAAAGGGAATAAAGCAACAGGTGCTGATGAGATTCTAGTCGAGTTTCTTATAAACCTAGGGGAAAAGGGTAAGAAACATTTCTATGATTTATATAGAAAAGTTTATGATAATGGAATGTGGCCAGAGGAGTTTACCAAGATGATACAGATTCCACAACAGAAAAAGAATAATGCTACAGAGAGTTGTGATTCTCTTACAATCAGTTTAATATTTCATGCAGCAAAAGTTATTTTAAGGGTTTTAAATAGAAGGATGAAGATAAAATTAAGGGTTACATCAGAGAAGACCAGCTCAGTTTTCAGAGAAGACAAGGAATGAGAGATGGAAATGGGGTAATGAGAGTACTGGTAGAACAAAGTATGGAATTTAAGAGGGATGTATATGTATGCTTTTTCAATTTGAAAATACTTTTGATTGATTCCAGTGGCCAAACTGATGGTTTTAAAGAAAAGTGGGTTGAAATGGAAAGATAAGCATTTGGTGCAAAATTTGTACTTAAATTAAACAGCATGAGTTACAATAGCTGAGCATAATAGGCAGAGTTGTGAAAGAGGAAAAACAAGGCTGCCCACTATCACCATCACTTTTTAATATATATGTAGAGGAAATGGTGAATGAAGCTTGAGTAGAAATAGACAAGAAAGTGACAATTGGTGGGGAAGTAGTTAAGTCAGTAAGATATGCTGACAATGGAGCTATTGTGCTCAATTCTGAAAGTTTACAAAAACTAGTAAATGTACTATATGATAAAGCAAGGAAATTTGGAATGAAAATAAATGTAAGAAAAACTAAAGTAATGAGATTCACCAAAGGAAAGAATGTTAAGTTAACGATCAGAGTAGATGGTGAAAAACTAGAATAAGTACATACATAATTTCTCTGACTTGGGAAGTATTCTATCTTGGGATGGGAGGTGTACAGATGAGGTTCATAAAAGAATAGCATTGGCCAAGGAAGCTTTCGTGAAGCAAAGGAAACTGATGACTAGAGATCTCAATATAGGAATCAGGAAAAGATTGGTAAAATCCTTGGTGTACAGTGTTTCGTTGTATGGAATTGAAATGTGGACCTTAGGATATCTAAAGATTAGAGGCCTATGAGATTGGGTATAGCATAGAATGGTTGGGGGAAAAGAGGAATTTAATCAAAGTAATTAAACATCAATGGAAGAAATGGATGAGCCAAATATGAGAGGGATTGCTAAGGAATGCTAATGAAGGAAGTATGTAAGGGAAAAACCAGAGGGCAAGACAAAGACAAGAGTTGTTAGATGACATAAGGAGTGGGGTAAGTTACCAGGAGTTGAAGGAAATGGCAAGTGAGGAATATTAGGACACATGAACTGAAAGGTAGAAAAATTATGCATGTAATGTACTCACTGCAATAAATACAAGCTTAAAATGAGAAAAAACAAGTAAAAAAGGTCACAGTAAAAATAATCTTTTAAAGATAAAAATTTTGCTTTAAAAATTTATAAAAAAACAAAACCTAATAAACTGACAAATGATTCATTCAAGGAGATTTATTTAAATACTGCTTTAAGAAAGCATACACATTTATCATTCATGAAATATGCATCTCGTTAAACCAGTTGCACGCATGCTTCCAGAAAAATTAGACCAACGGAATAACTTTATGCACAAATATACAGATCACATTCCAAAATTATATTCATCATGAAATACACTCACACAATGTTTATAAATCAAGTTGAATGGAGAAGGTTTAGGACATTTAGCATTAATTGAACTATGCACACCTTAAAAAGGCCTGGTGGTCCTAGAACACCAGTTAACACAGCCCTCCATCATTTTTCAATTGCAGGTAACAACCAGGTTAACCTTGCACAAGATGAACTTAACAGCAGCACAAAAAAACCAAAATGCACTAGATTTTATGGTTGCAGGCAGAAAAGGAGTTTGCTTTGAGTGGTTTGACCAAACTGAAAATTCTGATGAATCAATTTTGGTACACCTGTAACACCTGTTTTCCAAATGACCTTAATGACTAAGCCATAGGTTTTCTAGGTATAAAGGTATACTGTTTAAGGTGAAATTTAAATCATTATCCGATAAAGAGCTCACTCATATAATTAAATATACGCTTTTAGTTAAAATTTTGCCATGGTTAATGGAGACTTAAAGATGACTCCATAGAAAGTTGTATTCCTAGTGATACTCTGATGTTATCATGAACATTTGTTACCACAATTTCACTAACAGCAGCATCTCAGAAGAATAGTCCCCTCATTCGACGGCCCATCCCTTGTCTGTCATACAATATGTTAAACTTGTTCACAAACTGGTTTATATCATTGCAGCCCTTGGTTATCATACCAAGATAAGTCATAAGACCAACATCATTGCATTGCTGTAAAACAAAGGAAAACAAGAATTATACCTCTGCAAGACTATAATATACACAGAAATAGCCTAAAAAGGGAAAAAGTTTCCAAGTTATACGAAAGTTATAATTCCATTCATTCTTTCCTATAAGAGATGGAAACTTCTTGCTTCACTCTGAAGAACTGAAGCTTGATGAAACTAACAGAAGTTGTAAGTAAAAGGGTTCTGGTGACTAGAAGCACACCTTAACATGCAAAATAACCTCTTTTTCCTTGTAGCTAGATATACATAAACAAAAGAAATAAACCTTGCTCATTGATTGCAAAACTATTTTATGAAAATATCCAAATATATGCAGGAAAAGATATAAAAATAATATAATCAATATGATTTAGCCCTACTTTGTGGAGTGCTATAGTTGAAAAATGAAAAATAAGTTTCTTATTTTTCAGGTGAGAATATGAATGAATGAATAGTTAATAATTTTAAAACTCTTACCATAATAATAAGCAGAATATCAAGCATATGTCAAGTGCAGTAATCCCTTATCAATACTCTTGAGGACTCAGGTTTGTCACAAAGTATACATTTTTATTGAAATAAAGAAAAAGACTTGGTGATTTCCACAAGATATATTTAAAGACACTACCGGTTTCGGCAAACAGCCATCGTCAGGTGAGGTTACAAAGTAACATGCAGGACCTTATATAGGAACTAACTTGGAAGGGAGAAGACCCTTTCCCATTTCCTTTATTTCCAGAATGTAATTAAATAAATTATCATCTTCCTAACCGACTTTAGGCATGTTGCCTGTTCTGGCATAATCTTGGCCTCTCTATACTTCTTTTCCCTAAAGGCTTGTATTGCAAAACATTTTTGGGAATCCTTTCCAAAGGCATGTGTTCAGCATGCTCTCTCCATCTCTTTTTACATATTTCATTAATTATATAACATAATTTAAAAATCACCAGCTATCTTACCTCTGAAAGACTAATGGTTGATGTATCTAAGAATTTGGTTTCTAATGTTTAAGAGTTTGATGTGATCTCTCTTGCTTTCTATAATTTAAATTCAAGACATGCCTTTCAAAAATAATAATCAATTAAAAAACGGGAATATATACCAATCTCTACTCATAACAAGCTTAAGTAGTTCTACGACACAACTAGATAAAATACTCTTCATTCCATAGTTAACTAATAAATATGTAATAACTAAAAACACCTCATGAAAAAAATGTTAAAACTTTGAAAGACCCTTTTCAAACTGAAACTACTATAATAATAATAATAATGTCTTTGTAGAAAGGTTTCTCGGGTTTCCAACCAGGTTAATTCAGGTGACATAGTTGTCGCCAACGTTTCGATGACAAACTCTGTCATCTTCCTCAGGGCTACTCCGAGGACACACTATCCACCAGGAAAGCCTGAGATCTTTCTAATAATGTCTTTATTTAGGCGAATTTTGGTCTATTGAGACCACTCTTACAATTAACCTAATCGATCACAAACACAAACATCCATGCAGGATTTGAACCCGGGACCTCGGCGTTGCTAGGCTAGCACGCTAGCCACTACGCCACCGAGGCCGGCGTAACTATAACTACTTACATTGTAAAAATCAGCACGAAACCGTGGTCCTTGCAAAACAGGTAAACGGTGACTGAGAGAGTAAGCTTCCCTCATTACTTCATGATTGGTAGGCAATTCTCCAGACTGAACAGCCTGGACATATTGTAGTACAAGGCGCACTCTACTATGCAGCATTTTAATTGCACTGTGCTGTGCTTGTAAATGTTCAGCCACTAAATAAAATGATAAGAGTTTGTAAAATTTAATTAATCAACCGATTTTGAAAATTAAACTACAAAATCACTCATAAGTCTTAACTTCTATAAAAAGCTATCAATATAAGTGAGTCTTAAGACTTATAATAAAGAAATTCTAGTAGAGTTAACTGAAACAAAGTGTTAGAAATATATTTAGCTATGAGAATATTTACCTAAAGAGCTTTCTCCAGCCTCGTTACTGGACATGCGAGCAACATGATCTACACCAATACGTTCAGCTTCCTCTGTTGCCAATGTATAATGCAATTCAACAAAAAGCATAGTAGCTTCTCCCCCAACAAGATCAATCACTGATTCATACAAGGTCACAGGAAGCTGCAAATGGTTTATCATAATAATGAAAATAAGGTACAGTAAAAGAATGATTCGTGAGAATATGGATGGAAAAAATTAACTTACATCTGTATGCCTAGCTTGAGGATTCATCTTAAGAAAAACTGGACTTTCATTAATTTCACAAATCTGCTTGTGAATTTTTATATCTACGTCATCTGGTGCATCTCCTGTAGTATACCAGCCCAGAAAATCGAGGTCACTAAATACCTGCTTAACTATAAATGAAGTAAAGATGTTAAAATCTAAGCAAAGGCAATAAGCTCACACATCCACCATAGGTGTGCTACTTACATTGCTCTTCTTTGGTGCTGTAATAATCCCTGTCTATAATGATATCCCCAGCAATAACATTGTATAACAATTCGAATGAGTTCATTATTTCTATTTTCCTTCCTTTCTGCTTGCCTATAAGAGCACCAAAAACTAAAAGAAAATAATGTGAGATGGGAATGAATGTTGTCAACAACACAAAGAACCAAACTAAGTGTCATTTTTACCTTGATGCGATGTTCCCTTTTGGGCTCTAATTCTTGTCCAGTGCTCCGAGATATTCATAATGACAAGAGGATGTAAAGATACTGAAACACTACCTACAGTCCCTGATGATGCCATTACACTTTTACCAGGCTCGTCTACCTCCATCTTTGCTTTGAACTAAATTAGATTCTTTAGTAAATTATCTTTTGGTTTTTGTTTTTAATTGTGTGTTACTAGAATTTCCTAATGAGTTACGTGTCGCCGACCCAACTCAATTATGCCCCGCATAGATCCTTGCCGGGAAGAAAACAAAATCCACCAGATGTTCGGGATAATGTCATTCGTTTGTTTGTAAAAGCTTGCTTAAGCTTTCAAGGAATGAACTCATCTTGATATTTATTTACCATCCATGTTAAGCATTTTTCTTGCCTATTATAAAAATAGCGAATCATATCCTCATCGATGCTAATAACTTTATTCTCGATTGATCATAATACTAACTATTCGTCACCTTCGTCCCTTCGTCACGATATTAACAAATGAGCTCAACTTAGGCGTCGGGCGGTTAGGCGATGTTAAAGGGAAACGCGTGGATTCCCGGGTTTATCTTCCGTCATGTTTGAGGTAGAGTTACAACCTTTCGAAGATGAATATCTTGATCTGCCAGAAATCCAGTATGAATGTTCGTATTTCATTTGTTGTATCATGCTTACGTTATCTTTCTTATTTCAAGTCAATTCATTGATTGTTTTTGTGAAATTTCAGACTTGGATCACACAGCGGACGTCCAGTAGGTTAACTATTTTGATTAAATGTTTCTTTTTTATATAATAATACTTATTAATCGTGACTTTTAAGGCTTCACGCTTGGGGAGGTACGCTGAAGGAAGCATTTGAACAATGCGGAATGGCAATGTACGCGTACATGACAGAGATAGAGTATGTAGAAGTCAAACATACCGTGGATATTGAAGCAGAGGGGCACGACATGCTATCACTTCTTTACCATTTTCTGGATGAGTTGTTATTTCTTTTTAGCGCTGAACCATTCTTAATTGCAAGGGTAGGTGTCATGAAAATTGTATGAACCGAAGTTGTTTTTTTATACAATTGTTTACCTCGTTATAAATGTTATTGAACATTATAGTGAAGTATCAAATGATCTTGCTCATACGTTTGAAAACATTTTACAGGTTATTAAAATCAACGAATTTGACACGGAAAATTTTAAAATAAAAGCAAGATGTTACGGAGAACCATTTGAAATTGGGAAGCACCCTCAGGGCACCGAAGTAAAAGCCATCACTTACTCTAACATGCAAGTCCATGAGAACGATGGAAAGAATGAAGTCTTTGTTATTATCGATATCTAGAAGTCACAGAGCTATTTTTATACATCTTTGTTAATTTCCTGCTTCCCTGAGTCAACCATATTGGTTAAGGCCCAGGATTTTATTTCAAGTAAGTTATACTTACCAAAGAAAAGTTAACAAACTATTGTGCTGGTGAGCATGTCTATCGCGCAATTAATTCTTGTTTTTACGTTCTTCATAAATGTTTTTAGCTTCACTAAAATGGGTTGATTTACTTTTGTATGTACATACTTGAATTCGCTGCAATTCATCTAAAGTAATAAGAGTCTTAATCTTTAGAGTCGAAATATTTTTATAATATTATATTCCCTGCAAGTTAATGATTTTCTGGGCAATAAATAAGAAATGAAATGCCATCTACTGTAGTTTGAATTCAAAGTTGCTACTTGATGAATGGAAAAGTTGTTACAGTGGCTGTTGAGTTTTGTAATTGTTACATATATATTGAGATCATGGTCTTTGAAATTTCACGGTAAGGAGTTGGTTTACCTGAAAGAAATTGCATTTGTTTGATGAAATATTTCTTTTGGTGTTATAATTTTGAGAGTATCTTCTATGACATTTTTAATCGTTGATATTTTGCTATTTTCAACTATTGCACACCATTTTCATTTTATGATTTTAATTTACTTAC
The DNA here is from genome assembly GCA_000376725.2 of Ladona fulva. NCBI lineage: Eukaryota > Metazoa > Arthropoda > Insecta > Odonata > Libellulidae > Ladona > Ladona fulva. The sequence goes on along the minus strand of KZ308117.1, from coordinate 1,529,640 downwards.
GTTGTCTTATAATAAGCAATTATGATTTTTACATCCTTATTTAATCCAAGAAAATGTGAAATTTAGGTATTAAGGCATGCCTAATATTTGTGATTATAAATCTTAATCAAAAAATCCAGCCGCCTGTTGTTATGTTATTCATAAAATGATGCTAAAACCCTCTAATGTTCCTAAAGAGCCCTGTTTTATATGTGATTTATTATTGTTATCCATTACTGATTAAAACCAATAAATCAAAGAAATGTCATTCTTTCTTGCTATTCTTATTTTAAAGTAGCACAATTATGTGCTTTTATGGCAAATAAACATCACACAGTCATTTTACAAATTTTTGTTCAAATGCGCATTTAGGCGTACTCTTGAATGACTGAGTTCATTTTTATCCCTGTTAAGACAAAGGGGGGTTTGATAGAACCCACATTGTTTTCTTGTCTAATTCAGCATGTAATAAAAGCATTAGATTTTTATATTTAAATAATTCATTCATTAAAGCAGCTGATATACATAAAAAAGAAATTATACTCAAGGTTGATATGAAAGACGAATGATAGTATTTTTTTATGATATTTTTATAAGCTAGTTTGATTTTATCTTCATTTTTTACCATCCCCTCTTTTAAAAATATATCAAGTTCATAATCGCTTGTATTGAGAGTCTCCCAATGTCAAAATCTCTAGTGGAATCAAGTTCCAAGTAAGATTTACGGGTGTGCTCTGTTAACCTAAGCAATATTTTTATTTAATTACAGGTAAAAGGTTTGTGTATAATTAACATTAAATGCTAATAGCATGTAAAATANTTTTTTGTTACAGAAGAATTTTTCTATATATTCCAACTAAGAATTACCAAACGATTAAAACCCAAATACATAAAATTGCTTCAAAAATTCTTCTCTGGTTTTATCAGCAAATAGGTCTGTTTCAGCTGCTATCTCCACAGCCATCATATGGGTAGATATTTTTATTTAATTACAGGTAAAAGGTTTGTGTATAATTAACATTAAATGCTAATAGCATGTAAAATAACTGAAAATATTTTTAAAAGTTCTTACTTTGCTTATTTTTGGACTTATGACAAAATAATACATATGGGTTCTAGGAGTCCATTCTTCTACCTGGGCTTAATGGTTAGTGTAGATATTTGGCTGTAAATTTTGTCTTTAGACTTACTTAATGAAAATTTGATGATATGAATGTTTAAAACAAAATCTAAAGGATTTTGATTTTGAGCTGAATTATTTCAATAGAACTTGGTACAAAGTTGGCAACATTTTTTACGCAATAGGGCTCTACTGATGTGCTGCAAGTCAGCCATCTTAGATCAATTGTAAAGGGCAACTCAAATTAATGTCAAAATGTATTTCTTTAAGGCCTGGGAGTTCATTTAGTAAAAAATTATTTAGGGCAAGGGGGAGAGGCGTATCACATCCAACCATTTTCAATTAATTTTGAATGAATTCAAGTAACTTATTTGTGGAATGAAAGAATCTAATGTATCTTGCATTAGGTTGAAAAATATCTTGATATGAACCTACCGAATAATTGGATGATGATGAAAAATGTATCCATTTCCCAAGAATTTCCAACCAATTCTTTCAAATATCCCTACAACCAGAATTTTATTGTACTCAAATAGAGATGCAATCAGTCATTGAAATATTTAACTCAAGAGTTGGGTTTCTAAAATTTTGCAGTTACGGGGTCCAGTTTTTCTAAGTTTTGATTGACTGAATCAGCAGTAAATTTTTGAATCCATTATAGAGGAAATTTATTCTATTTAATAGTTCTTTATTTGCAATTAAAAATAGCGAATCATATCCTCATCGATGCTAANTATTACCTGATACACCTTATTGCAAATCTACCCCTTTTTTATATCTGAAAGAATTGTATGAAATAAAGAGAAAGATTCAGTTGTAACAAAACAGAATTTGCAGAAAACTTGATAATAGTCAAAAGGCCATTAAAAATTGAAAGTGAGTCAGGCATGGTGCAAATTGCCTGCACTACTATTGCAGTCATGTCAGAGAACTCCCCTTATCATGTTCAATTTTATCGTTTTTTAGCTTAAATGTTTTTAAGCATTTAATGTCATAATATTCTGCAGTTATGTATCACTTGGCATGATGTAAAATCCAGCTGGATGTTTATCTAACTTCTTAAATTAAGGCCAAGGGCCCCCTGCTCCTTATTTTTGTTCTGTGGACTAAATTTTGTGCTTTCACAAATATAGTGAGATTTTATTTAGATACCAATAAGTAGTCTGCAAAATGTTTTGAATCTTCAAAATTAATGGCTTCATTTATTGATTTAGTATCTAATTTGATTATATAATCATGTTACAGATTTTTTATTAAAATTGCTGCTCTAGATTTTAGATTTATCTAAGATATAATTTTCTGCACATAAGGCTATTGGAATTCAGTTAGTCACTGAAGTTAGCAAATTTGCTGTTTCTCGGTTGTCAGCAGAAATCATTGTGAACACCTTTTTTTTTATTTCAGGAGACCCAAGTTTAAATTGGTATAAATAGATTAGATAAGGCTGATGCACTTGACTGAATACACATTTGAAAAATGTCATCTACATTTAATCTAACATGTTGTGCTTGTAGTATCTTAAAAAGCTTAACTCGAAACATTATTTCACAATATTTTATCATGTTGGGTTTATAACTGAAAAGTTATGTGTCATCAACTTTTGCAATTCTTAACTATGAGCTATTTGTCTGATTGGTTTGTGGAATTTTAAGTATGAATGAGGTGAACAGTTACAGATTAATCTAGTTCATGATCAAGAGCTGTAAATATCAAAGTCCATTTCAGATGATCTTGTGTCAGTTGGATAAGACTAAACAGATGCAGAAAAGCAAACAATTTATGTGGCTAGGTTAGCAATGGAATTAAGAATGTAAGAATCAGATGGAGGTAATGAAATTATGCATTGGAACCAGTAGAAGAAAATTTTTAATATCAGTAATACATATCAATAAAACCTTGTAGAGAGTGGAAGAGTTAGCACTTACTGATTGATGTGATTGGACCTGCTCTTAGAGTTATACATTTACTGCATTGGTAATGTTATATAAGAGTAAATAATAGAGAGTAAATTATTCTTTAGAGACAACAAGGTCATCTTCAGATAAATAGAGGCAGAGAGAGTAGTTGATGCTGCTAAATACATTTTGATATAACATGTAACCCAGTGAAAAATTTCTGTACAAACTGTGTAGCAAAGATAAAGTAGTGATAAGTATGTCTCAACATCCTGTCATCTTGTTTCTTATTTTCTCTATCTCTCTGAAGTCTTGTTATTTTGTTTGAGGTTTTTGTTTTAATTTGGATCAGAATTAAATTTTTCTTAGCTCTTTGATTGAGGTATTGTTAATCAGGGATATTAATTGAAAAGAGATTGGATTGGAAGCATTTTGCAAAGTTTGAACAAGGTAACAAGTGACTATTTTGTTATTATATTCCTATCAGTGATACACTGATGAAGTTTAAATCCTGACCAAAAAGATCTCATGAAAAGGAACAGATTTGCATAAGATTGTTTAAAATCATATTTCATTTAGCTGCATTGACCTTTTTTGTTACAGAAGAATTTTTCTATATATTCCAACTAAGAATTACCAAACGATTAAAACCCAAATACATAAAATTGCTTCAAAAATTCTTCTCTGGTTTTATCAGCAAATAGGTCTGTTTCAGCTGCTATCTCCACAGCCATCATATGGGTAGAAGTGCAGAGTGTGTGAAATATTTCAGCGTATGTGGGGATGCCAGCCTCCCTCTCACTTTTCAGATTAGCCATCTAATTGGCAAATAGGGTGGCATCTCTCTGAGATCTGACCAGATTCTTTCTTGCATTATATTTCCTTTTTTTATATTATTTTATTAATAAAAGTAATTGATGCATTAAACAATAGCTTCTATGATGCCTTGAACAAGGCATAGAATTATGTAAGTTCTACAAGTTGTTAAATTTTGAAAAGTATTTTTTGGAGAACTTGGTTGCGTAGGTATTTTCTCAAATAATTACTCTATTAACTAGCTAGTCTAATATCTGAAATTATTGATTCCCTAAGGGTGATAAGTTGCAATTTCAACTTATGTAGACAAATGTTCAATGGAAAATATTTTTACTCTATGGTTTGATTTTTAAAGTGTAAAATACATAGCAAGGATAGTGCCATAAGAGTTCTGTAGGCCAAAAGAATTCTTTTGCATTACACTTAAGGCACAAATACCCATAGGTTCACCACTCCTGCTCCATAACATGGCAAGAAGCTATTATATACATAAAAATAAAAAGATTAAATACTTCTCAAATTAAAAAGAATTCTATCGATTGCAAAAAGTGTATTAAGTAGATAAGTTTTTCCTTGAAGTATGTTTCACTTGATGCTTGATGTCCTTTCACTAAAATTATGGTATCTAAATCCAAGAGCAATGCAGCTAGATTATTGTACTTGCTTGTTATAATATGCCCTTGAAACTAGTTACCCATGTTAAATTCAAAGTTACTTGTTAAATTACCTATATTATACTGACAAATCCTTCAAGGACTGAAATTGAAAAAAAATGTAAAACTAAAGTTCTTGATGAGGAATAAAATGTCTTTTTGTAATTTATACTTAGTAATGTCATTGATCAATTTTTATGCCCTTGAACATGCTGTACTTTATGTATATGCAAAGGAAATAAAATGTTATTGAGAGTGCTTCAACACTATCATCGAGCCTCGCAGCTATTACCTGATACACCTTATTGCAAATCTACCCCTTTTTTATATCTGAAAGAATTGTATGAAATAAAGAGAAAGATTCAGTTGTAACAAAACAGAATTTGCAGAAAACTTGATAATAGTCAAAAGGCCATTAAAAATTGAAAGTGAGTCAGGCATGGTGCAAATTGCCTGCACTACTATTGCAGTCATGTCAGAGAACTCCCCTTATCATGTTCAATTTTATCGTTTTTTAGCTTAAATGTTTTTAAGCATTTAATGTCATAATATTCTGCAGTTATGTATCACTTGGCATGATGTAAAATCCAGCTGGATGTTTATCTAACTTCTTAAATTAAGGCCAAGGGCCCCCTGCTCCTTATTTTTGTTCTGTGGACTAAATTTTGTGCTTTCACAAATATAGTGAGATTTTATTTAGATACCAATAAGTAGATAAAGTTAATAACTTTAAATTTAGTGTTAAAATGCTTTAATCAATTAAATGAACAGGCAGATGTGACAACATCACAGAAAATAGCTGAACACTACATTAATCAAGACAAATATTTATACTTATGGACCCCTTAAGATTATTTTTCAGACCCTCAGGGGTTTGCTGACACCGGTTAAAGAATCGTTAATCCAACTTGTTACCATGACCTTCAAGGTTAACCCTAAATAAATATGTGGTCATTTTTGTCATAATATGATGTTTCTTTATCTTTCCTGNGTGGTGGATATTTTTATGTAAATGTATTCAATACTATCACTCTTAAGCGTGAATCCAAGGTAAAGATACTTAACTAATCTACATAAACAAATAGTATGTGCATAACTTTCACATTATCCCTTCAGGAGTTCAAAAATCTAATGTATATACAATATTCTTCTGTACTTCCTATTCTTGAAAACCTCTCCTGCTTCTGACATTGCATATTTTTATTAAACCTCCTAATCTGGAAATGAACTCAGCAACATTTCAAAAACTGAAAAACATTGTGGGAGTAAACTCTTAAGTGTGGCTAACTCATGTTGACATCTAAGCTTCTATTATAAGAATCAATTTATTCTCTGGTTTGGTAAATGAGTTCGTATTTGAAGTAATTCTTTCTTCACTTCAGTATTTGTTTGCAAGTTGACTTTTAACACTCTTTGGTGCACTGTTGACTAATATACCTGCTGACATATCATCAGCACTATTTTCCATGAAATATTTATGGTAAAATGGTGTCCATAGTTTTAGTGCCAATCTCATCATCTAGTCATGGTAACACATGATTTCAATGAGCTGAGCATTAGAACTGAAAAATATAATGGTCTCAGTTCAGATTCAAGGATTTTTATTTCTTTTTTTTGGGTTAGGTATTCTTTCTAGCAAAATTAACAGATTTTCTGGTTTGTTTCTGATTAATTGTCCTGATATCTAATGCAGAAATTTCATCATAACACATTTACTCAATTTTTGTCTTGCATATTCAGGAAAAATCTGTGATGGTGATTTCTACGAGTACATCAAACTTACAACTTTACATTTCTTTCACTCATGTCTATTGTAGTGGTTCCCAGCCTTTTAAGGTTAAGTGCCCATGTTCCACCTCAGGAAAATTAATCCCTGCAGTGCACTGGATGCTTTAATGTTTTCAACAGCTGTGCGTAGTGTTTATACTGCCTGTGGGCCAACATTTTGACTCTTAGGGTATAATATTGGCCCTCTAGCAGTACAGGAGTGCAGACTGCATGTGAAGGATTTAATTGTAATCACAAACTGTTTTATTTAGTTTTAATTGAATTCATCTGGAAATATTATGACATTAGTGAACTTTTACAAACTATGTCTGTTATACAAAATGTCATCAGTAAAAATCATAATTGTTCATGTATTAGAAGAATCATAGAATTGCTAGAGAACTTGAACCTGTATATTACATCATCCTCTTCAAATAAAATCCAAGGGTATGTTAATGTGTAGCTTTTCAGATGCAGCAACTAGTGGAAGCTGTCACAAATGCAAATTGCAAGCATTTTGCACATTTGCTATGATGATGCCACTAGTATTTTAGCTGTATTCATAACTCTAAATCTGATTATTCAAAGACCTTTGTGCATTGGAACTCTAGTATCATTCACTATTGCATGTGAATTATAGAGTTATCTCTTTGGAAGAAGTCGGATATGATTTTAATGAGAATTGAGGAACAAATTGTCTAGAAAATTAGGTATAAATGTATTCAGGGATTGCTGTGCAATCTGTTTTTTAATTAGGAAACTGAGCATTATGTAGGGGAAAAAGAATTGATTGAACCTCGACTCTTTTTCTTGAGTAGAGGAAATACCTTATAAATGAGTCTCCTTCTGTCCAGACTATATCAAAGTGCAGGCTTTGAGCATTTAATTAAAAAATTGTCAATTATTTTCCAGAGATTTGGAATTGAAGGTAAAGAGGAGGCAGCCATTACACTTGAAAGTCTCCTCATTCGCCTTACTTAGAGTTTATAACGATTTGTATTATAAATTCCTTAGTGGCTTTTGATCAGGTAACATTAAACTAAATTATGAAGCAAACATAACTGGCCTAAAAGCTCAAAGACATTGTAGGTAGAAAACTGCATTGGATGTATAATTTTTTTCTCTAATTTTGGAAATGATATGCTGAATTTATTGGCAAATAACACACTTCGTGAAATTTAGGGCTGAATTTTACCTGCATATTACACATCTACATTTCTTTTTATCTAAGCTTAATTGAATTGAAAGAAGTTAATACATTTTACCTATTTTTTCAGTATTTTTTATTTTATCTACCTCTTTAAAACTTTATAAATGCTGTAACCTGTCGTAATAAATTTGCATAGTAACAAAGGAGCTTTCTTCTGGCTATTATTATTGTTGATAATTTTCTGAGAATTCTTTCATTTTTTTAAAGCTCCAATTCTTTTGGTATTTAATATGCAGATGCGTGGTATATGGTAATTCTTGTGCTTAGTTTGTGTAGCATCTTACATATCTACTGTTTAACTTCCATGAAATGAAGAGTATAGCTTGTAGTATAGCAATGTCCTTGAAGCAAACAAATTATATTTGATGTTCAAAATTTTGATTTCAACATCTTCATTGAAAATATTTTTATCACTTTTATGTTCTTCTCATTTCTTAAAATTTAAACCTTTGATTTTATTGATAGTAGCTTTTTCTAACTTTCATGTTTATTACCAAAACACTTGGATGTATGTGTAAAACTCTTGGCAATGTCTAGAAATGATAAAGCCATCTTCAATAGACGATGACTCATTTTGAGTCAACTTCCCCATTTATTCCTATGGATTTGTGTACTCTGTAGTTTTCTGTCATGCCCTTTTTACCTGAAGCAAATTATATAACTATAACTTCTAGTCATACTGTTTATACTCATGTATGACATTTTTTCTCAAGGTTAGGTTAGGTTAAAAAAAGCAGGATGCATCTTACAGCAGGACTTAAAATTTTCTCGGTGTTTGATGTAAAGTTGTAAAACTGAACGCACTCAAAAACCTTGCTGCATATTATTTGTGTACATACATTTGCAGGTCCAAATTTCTGCATGACATCTAAGGAATTTCATTTCAAATTAGTTAGTAATTATGTTATTTTGAAGTGCTCTACACTCCTGATATAATCTTTAAATATTATCAATTAATGCTCTTAATTTTAAATATCACAGTGGTTGTACTTTCTTAGGATAAATTTGATCCGAAGACAGAAAATAATGCAATTCTTGACTTACCAGCCATAAAATGAAACTCTTCCTCTGAGCAAAGATATCCTCTTGTAATTGTGGCTTGAATTATATGGATTTTATGAATAATAAAATTTATTGATAATTTAAAAGCTTTGGTTGCTTTGACTAGTATCTGAAAGATCAAGAGAAACTCTTGCACAACATTTTCTTTGAGGTTAGCATTTTTTTAATTTCTATTTTTATCATTCATGCATTCATTGTATAGTATCTCTATAGATTGGTAATATTGTTTTTTGAATTACCTGTAATATTCTATTGAAATTTTCTGTGGTGGATATTTTTATGTAAATGTATTCAATACTATCACTCTTAAGCGTGAATCCAAGGTAAAGATACTTAACTAATCTACATAAACAAATAGTATGTGCATAACTTTCACATTATCCCTTCAGGAGTTCAAAAATCTAATGTATATACAATATTCTTCTGTACTTCCTATTCTTGAAAACCTCTCCTGCTTCTGACATTGCATATTTTTATTAAACCTCCTAATCTGGAAATGAACTCAGCAACATTTCAAAAACTGAAAAACATTGTGGGAGTAAACTCTTAAGTGTGGCTAACTCATGTTGACATCTAAGCTTCTATTATAAGAATCAATTTATTCTCTGGTTTGGTAAATGAGTTCGTATTTGAAGTAATTCTTTCTTCACTTCAGTATTTGTTTGCAAGTTGACTTTTAACACTCTTTGGTGCACTGTTGACTAATATACCTGCTGACATATCATCAGCACTATTTTCCATGAAATATTTATGGTAAAATGGTGTCCATAGTTTTAGTGCCAATCTCATCATCTAGTCATGGTAACACATGATTTCAATACCAATTTTAGTCTTTGCTTCATTTTTGTAGTAATTAAATTAATCTGCTTTATACCTTTGCCGCATTTCAGTAAAAAACTTTTAGTTAGTATTAAAATCCTATGAATTTTTCTTTAATTCATAAATTGATTGAATGTATATATAAGGGCAGTAATGAGTTGTCAATAATTTTTCTTCCCTTAAAATTCAGAAGAATTTTCACCAATGGATGAAGATACCGTAAAAAAATTCTATATGTATCACTTGTTAACACACAATGTAGGAAGTTGCCATCCTGTCTTCTATGCAAAGTTCAGATGCTCTAGTGAAATATTCGGTGATTCATCCATCCTCATAATTTTAAGTATTACTGATGTCTTAACAGCATATACCTCAAACTTAAAGATTTTTGCCCAGTCCTTAATTGGCATGAAAATTTATGATTCTGATTATTTCAAAACCAGATGTTTATTATCCACAGGTTATTTCGTGGTTTTTCTTTCATGTTGTCATTTTCTTTGAAGAAATTTATCAATCTCTGTTTATTTTCATTAAACGGCGGTTTGCATATGTTTTCCAATGTTTAGCATGTTAGTCCATTATTTTGAAAAGGAATTTAAGATTCTATTTCATAAACATATTTTAAATGTGTTTAAAGTGTAATTTAGCATTTTAGAAAACCTAATAATTAGATAATTTTAACCTGTAACTATGCATGTCCAAGTAATAAGCATAATTCATAATCTTACCTTCATACAATGGTCATCTAGAGATGTCTTACAATTCTATTCTTGAGAACGTTATTTCTATGAACTTTATATACATGATGTGAGATTGCTCAATATATTCCCCACAAATAATAACATCTTTAACAAAATAAAAGATAAACCTTTACACACCACAGAATATTTTAATGGTACTACCAGGTTTCGACTCATGGAGTCATCATCAGGTACAGATGTGTAAAGGTTTATCTTTTATTTTGTTCCTGATGGAGCTCTACCACGAAGTCACGGCCCAAGCAGTTGATAATAACATCTTTTATCTCCTTCCTGACAATGTCATAATAGTGTCATGGAACCATTCTTTTGGTGTATTATACTTTCACTCCTGGATAGCCCTCTGCAGTTCTAATGTGTTTGCAAATATTTCACGTTATAATGTCATTCATTTTGTTGAATAGTGGATAATTCAATGGAGCAATATGCGGGGAATATTAAATGCAACATAGCTATGAAACACTCCAATGCTAACTTTACAGTCTTAGTCTTGCTGGTGTGAGACCATGCATTGAGAAGTTGGAGAAAAACCCCAAGTGACTACTTCCTCCATTGGTGTTGCTGAATCCTGCTCCTAAGGATTTCACATTATACTTTGCTGTTGACAGTTACGCCTTTTGAAAGCTAGTCCATGAGCAGTATGCCTGAGAAGTCCCTAAAGATGGTGGCCATTTACTTGCTGACAGATGGAGCAGCACAGACTTTCTTTGGACAAGAACTACTCGCTAGATGTTTCCATTGCATCCAATGGCATTGCTTCTCTGGTCTGAGCTTTATCACTACATACTGCAGGTAAATGTTTATGGATTTCTGCTGGTATGGTGCATTCACGAAAACCACGAATTCACGAAATAGTTGGCTGCCATCCTGTCCACAAGCTTGCACGCTTTGAAATCTTTTGTGGCTAAGAAATTGCTACCCACTGTGGCTATATAGCGGACACATGGAGTAATAGTATCAGTTAATCTTCCAAAAGGCAGACATGTAAACTCTTTCAGTATCAACACTTTAGCTACATGGTACATCATTTCCGAACAGCTCTCATAATTCATCACTTGCAATGCACCACAACTTGGTAGATCCCTGTGGTAACCTGCAAGTGTGGCATTTGCAGTATTTTTACCTGCAACTATCCAGCTCAAGCAATGATGAATGACCATTAGTCATTTCAGCTAAATTTTTGTTTTATGTTAAATACTTTATATTTTTTATTCATCTGCTCTCTCTGATTTTCTGCACTTTCATCCTCAAAATCTATTGTTCACATAAAATTCCTCAATGTGTTGGTCTTAAAGTACTTAATAGAAATATTTTTAATTTAAATTTTAGGGTCACCTAGACTTCTAGAGGAGTTACAAGAAATTGATAATATTGCCTTACAGATTGCTTTCAAGATGACTCATCTTCAAGATTGATTTATTTATGTCCAGCTCCCTATTATTATTAAAGCTGTTTTATTTCATTTTCTTAGTATCTTGGAAAGTAACCTATGAAAACATTTTTTCAGTATCATTTTGGTGGTATTAATGTTTTTTTTTTCACATCCTGATGGCCATCATTAATTGGCCTATGATCCTTATGTTAGATGTGTGAAAAATAAAACTATCCCCAGATGTCAGTCAGTTAATTACATCTAAACAATTGATGTAAAATAAAATAAAGTGTCATCCATTTTTTTAACATATCGCTTAAAAATATCAGGTGCATGTTTAATTAATAGCTCTTCTTCTTCTCCTCAACCTTATGGTTGGTGGGCATTCAATTTATTCCTTTCCAAAGCTCATCTCTTAATTTCAGTCTCCTCCCTGATATGATTTCATCCAGGTATTCCTGTCTTGGTCTTCCTCTTCTGGCTTGTCCTTCCTCCATTCCTTCCATCAAAGTAGTGATCCAACTCAAATGCCTCAAGAAATGTCTAATCCATCTGCTTATTATTTTTGAGATTGTATTTATCGGTGTTCATTTTTCTCGAATTCTTCCCAGAACCTTGAGGTTGGTAACTCTCTCTATTTAAGGTATTTTTAATACTTTTCTCCACCACCACTTTTAAAATGCTGCCAGCTTATTTTTTTCTGCTATTCTTAAAGTCCATGTTTCTGAGCTATATTTGCACATACTCTATATTTAGCTTTTAACATATTCCGTATGAGTTAGTAGTGAGACATCCACTGCACATCTTCCATCAGATGTTATGCAGCTACCAAGATATTTAAAAGTAGTGACTAGTATAAGTTTTTCTCCATCCAAATATACCTCGGCTTTCTGTTGTCCATCTCTTGTGCATTGCATTATTTTGGATTTGTTCCTATTGATGTTCATATCCCACTTATCTTTAAAAATTTGATTCATTTCATGTAATGCTTCATGTTGGTTATTGTCACTCTTTGCTAAAAGTGCTATATCATCTGCAAATTGGATGGTTGTATAGAGTTAACCATTCACCTTTAATCCATTCTTATTAGTTTGTAAAAATTCTTTTATTGCTTGTTTCATGCACAAATTAAACATTATTGAGGATAGGCTACATCCTTACTTAACACCTTTAGAGATTTTTGCTTTTGTTCCATTTTCACTGAAGATGGTTCTTGTAAAGCCGAAGAATTATCCTTCTGTCCGTTTCATCTACTTTAACATCTTTAAGGACTCTATTTAAGGTGCTCAAATTGATATTGTCAAAGGCCTTTTAGATATCAATAAAGGCTATCACTTCCTTTTTGTTGAGTTGCATCATTTTTTCCACAATTAGTCTCAAGGCCAGAATGGCTTCACATACCACAATTTCTTCTGAAGCCGAATTGGTCCTCTTCTTGGTTTTCTTCGATATTCTTTTTTATTTGATGATACATTATTTTTGTCAGTGTCTTTAACGCATGTGACACCAGGCTTAGGATCCTATCCTCTTCGCAGTTCTGCAGTGATCTTAACTATGGATATCATAACTATTTTCTCAAAGTCATCAGGCACTATTCCTTTGTTGAACATTTCACTGATCATATCAAAGAGGTAGTCTTTGGTCTTTTTCCCAATAGATTTTAAAATTTCTCCAGGAATTTCATCTACTACCTGTGCTTTATGGTCTTTCAATGCTTTTAGTGCCCTGCCATATTCATTTCTTGGTAGCCTGATCTCATCATCTTCTATGGCTTCTTCGTTGTCTAAGATATCTTCATCGAAATCTTGTCCTGTGTATAATTCTTCAGTATATTGCCAGCATTTTTTCATCTGTTATCACTTTTCCATCTTTGTCTCTTTGCATTTATGCTTATGCTTGTGTATGCCCTTTCTAAATTTCCCTTTACTATGCTTTCATCTATTTCATTGCATCTATTTTCCTACCATTCTCTCGCCTTTTTGGCATCTCTGTTTATTTTGTTTCTTGAATTACTATACCCTGTTTCATCCTTTAAGATTTTATATCTTCTTCTTTCATTCATCTTGAGGAGAATATCATGTCATCCATGGTTTGTATGGAATCCTTTCTCTCTTTCTAAGGCATGCTTTTGAAGCTATTAGTAATTCTTTTTTGAATAATTTCAATTTCATCCCTTAACACCTATACTACTTACATTTTTGCATTTGTCATTTCATAAAACAGCTTTTTGATCTCACTTTTGTCTCTGATTTTTGCCAAATTCCATTTATAATTTCTCTGATTGATTTGTTTCCTTTTCAGCTGTAGTTTGCTACAGGATTGTAGTCAGAGTCTATATCAGCACTTGGGCAGCTTTTAGCTATTTTTATCTGGTTCTTAAAAGTTTCTTTTCTGAGATGTAATCTATCTGAAAACATTCTCCATCCCCAGGCATTGACCAATTGTTTGTGTTTTTTCTTATGCAATTGACAATCCATATTTGGTGATCTCATTTCTGTTGCTTTTTTATTAATTTTGTATGGTAGCAATGTCAATATTGTATTCTAATTTTGTATTGTATATTTTTAAATTCTATGGTTTTATTGTTCCTATCTATTTTTTCAATGCTCAATGTCTTCTGGTGTGGAAATTTTGCCATGCCATTGTAGGCTTTTTTCCTTTTATTGTTTTTTTTTCTTTTCAGGTTACAGAAAATAATTTTCTTTAAATTTTGAATTTAACTATCTCTATCTGTGGGTTTTGCAGGTTTTTCACACCCCTCCCTTCTTGCTGACATTTTCCTGCAGCAGACAGGCTTTCCTAAATTTAGCACAGGCTTCATTAATCTGCTCCGTAGTCCTTATTTTTCTATTTTTATTGCTATTTTTTATCTATCTTTACCCACTATTAAAATGACATAGGTCTAGATGTAAGAGGAGACTTTTTAGTCTCAATTTTGCCCAGAATAAAGATGTATTCTATTCTTTTCTTCTTTTAGGCTGCTGAAATAGAATGTTTGCAATGACAAGATTGTGTACTTAGCATAACTCAAGAAGTCTAGATTGTTCCTCTTTCCAAGTCTGTATTCCCGTTATATCTTGTTCCTTATCTTCACCTACAAGTGCATTCCAGTCACCTAAAATGACAAGGTTGTCTCTTGGTCTACTTTCATAAGAACTTCATCTATTTGTTCATATAATTGTGCATATAAACCTGGATCAATACTATATTCCTTGATTCCATCCTGATTTTAGTCATCATTATTCTCTCATTAAATCCCAAACCTCGAAAATGTTTTCAGCCATTTTATTATTCAAAATAAAACCAACCCATCCACTTCCTGAATATAAGATCCTGTTTTACCCACTCCTGAAGTCGCCAATCCTTTAAAGATCTCACATTCCTTGTTGCAATTCTACAGAAACTTTATTTCTAATTTTCTAAATGGGTGACTTTTACTTTGGAATTTTTAACTCAAGACTGCATCATACTTTCATTCCTAGCCTTCAGGCATGGGATATCCCTAGAGAATTTTTAATGGAGTGGTTTCCCATTTCCTTCTCCATCCTATGTTGCTGACCTAGGTTCATCTGCCTTTAGGGATAGTTTCCCATCCCAAAGATAAGAGTTTGCCCTTCCTTTTACCCTCATATCTACTCTTTTACAGCCTTTGGAACTTAGTAGAAGGTGATCTTTTTATACAGGGAATATTCGGTCCCTGCATTTGTTAGCCACTCTCATAAGTGACATGAATGTTACCCCCTTTCTACCACAGGAAGGTGAATATCAGGGTTTTCCCTTCATTGAATTCAGGATAAAACAGCATTTCCGAACTCTTCAGTACTTCAGAGAGGAAACTATTAGCAGTGTATTAATAAAAATTCAGGTTTTGCTTATTTAAATAATTTTTGTTGTCCAATCTATGCAAGAAAATTGATTCAGATGTTGTTTATTTGGATATTTTTAACGGTTTATTGAACTCTTCCATAGGATTTGCTTTAAAACGTAAGGCGATTTTGGTCACTGCATAGTATCAAGGCTGAAAGCATGTTTGATGTGTACAAAATAAATTTGTTCGCATGCTTTCCTGATCTGTCTAAGGTTCCATGTTACTGGAAGTGAATTGTTTTATTTTTATTCAATAGATATTTCATCTAAAGAGGAAATGATGACATTGTTTTTTTATTATATGAATTTCTATGTAACATCAAGCATAATTTTTCTATTGGTATTTGACAAGTCAAATTGTTAATGAAAGTGACATTGTGTGAATGTTGAAAATATATGTTACTTTTTAGAACTAACTTGAGGTATATTTACAAAATGCTCCTGCCCTCAGTTATTCATGTTTCTCCAGATTAAATGACTTGGAAAGGGATATTGTTCCTTTACATTTCATTCAAGAGCTACCATTTAGCATTACAGTTTATGCGAAATGTTAAAAGTAATACTTGACCCCATTCTTTATTTTCATTTCTTGCTTTTTACATATAAATATTGGTCATAATTATATCATATTTTTCCTCAGGTGGTTAAAATTGTAAATATTTCCTTTTGTCTAAGGTATGGAGTAAATATGACATTAGTCGTTAACCAAAGATCTCAAACTGTGAATTCCCAACCAACTGTATTCTTATAAACTACTAATAAAATATATACTCTGATTAAACCACCAAGTTTGAAGTTTTACTGGTTAGATCTTCATTAGCAGTAGTGATTTTCTTTAGATTCGACGGAAGAACCCCAACTTTGGTATTGGATTTACAAATCAGATGGTTTGAGGTACGACTGTTCTCATGACTTAATAGTAATACTAATAATCATCACTCAATACGAAAGTTTTTTGCAGATGAATGTATCATTCAAACCAACTTTTTTTCAGGCTTTTACTAATTGTTTCGCTGCAGGCAAATTTACCCGAAATGGAATAGTAACCCAGTTGAATATCTGTATGGTCTACCAGGAGTTTCTAACCTTGATTCAAAGTAATTTCAGCATACAGTCTATGACTATATATTCTGTGAATAAGCATGTAATGTCACTGTTCATTCGTCGGCTAAGAGAAATCGAAGTCGCAAGCCTGCGATTTAGTCTGACAAGGTTTATAAAGTGATAGTACAACAACCGATGATTTGCTATTTTACTCTTGTACCTTCAATCAATGCGAATAAACGGCCATAATCTATTCAGCGCGTAATATGTCACCTGCGTCCATTTCTAGCATCATAGACGAGAAAACCTGAAAATGGTTAATCGACCCATCGTAAATTTGGTACGATGAATTACATCAGAAAAGGGACAGTTAAGATCGAATACACCGGAGTATATTTAACTAGGTAACAGGCAACAAATGTTAAGGGAAAAAATGGAAACCTGGTCCGTAACATACTTTTGTCATAAACGAACAGACACAGTAAACTGAAGTTGTAGTCGTCCTTCAAATTAACTTCTAAAATTCTCCAAATCCAATCCCGCTTTGAATTGCTGGGCGAAAATAAAAATATCTCGCCAGATTCCTGTTTGAAATTAGAACGTAAACATAACTACTAATGTACTGACCTGACCTCTGGTGTTCGTAAATGGCATGCTTGCAATGTGCTTTCCGTACGAAACTTCAAAATTAAAATCTGCGTACGCCGGTGAGCCGTGTAAAAGGCTATCATTTATATAATTGATATGTATTTGAACCTAAATATTCAATTAAATGGCGAAAACTAGACTTACATGATCAATGGAAAGGAACTCTATGTAAAGTGCTCGATGCGGGGCTCTTACCGGATATACGTAATTTGCGGGAAATACAAGTTCGCGCCACTCATTGTTGCTACTGGCTGCTGGAGCAGATGGCCGGGAGCACGCATAGGTGAGTGTAATCTGTCTTGTGGCATTCTGTCCAGGGGTCTATTAGTTTGAAATGTTCGTTATTTGAAAAATTGACTTTTGCGTGTCTACATCAGATTTCCTTGTTTCATATTTATGCGAAAGAATGGTTTTAATGCTCAAATTTGGCTCAAACAAATGATCGTTGAATAATGTGCATTTACCCGCGGCTTGGAGAGAAATCATAAAACAAAAGACTACTATAAATTCTCTTAACTTTAGTTTATTTTTGGAGATTATGGGCATTTAGTAATGCTTATTGTTGTGATTAATAGATAATTTGCTTAGCTTCGGCTTTCATCAAAGGGAAATGATCTTAAAATCGGTTTTAGTGATGAGCGGTAACATCCGTGTTGGGGACGCCAAATAGTAAATTCACGATTGGATGTTAGCACAATACACAGTCAACGACTTGCGTGAGCGTCGTGGGTTTGAGAATAGGTACATATATGCATATTAGCGTTTGTATTATGCATATATATTATCCCTCTGAATTTCGAGACTCTCTATTTAGATGACTTCTGCTTGTGGATAGGTTATAGTGCTAGCTAATTTTTCGTTAAACTTTAAAGTGATGCCGAGCACATGTCTATGTAGACGAGCATTCAATTTATAAATTATTTTGCTCAAAGATATTGTTTTCGTTGGATTTTTTACAGTTTAACCTTTTGAATTGTATCGGAAGCGTACGTTTTGCAGTCAATCATTTTCCCCCCTAACTTTTCACTTCGTCTCTTAGAAATGGTTTTTGTATTTTTTTGCAGGTCTGGTGGATATTGGACCTTAAGAATCCTGAAATAGGTATGTACGCAATGAAATTTTGCTATTTGGCCCTGGGTGTTTGTAACGATGGGTTCATTTTGTACGTAGCACCACGATCCCTCTCTTCGCTGTTGTACTAGCCAAGACAAATGGAAGGATGTGAACTTGGAAGTGAATTTAGTTTGGCTTTTTGAAGAAATCTACTGTTAATGGTATCCACTACTTTATATATCAGTTATTACTTGAATTTCATGTCTTTGGTGCTTATCCAATTCTTAATATTTCGTGCACAATAGTCGAAACTCCCGGAACAATTGGAACTATGCTGCGAATGCCCATTTCTTATGTATGGTTTTTAAACCATGAAATTTTGGGCGTGATTCTGTACAAGTTGTTTTAGAAGTGGCATTTTTGGCGTACCTTAATCATCCCTTGAAATGCGTATAGGTTACGTGCAATCTATCAACTTTTGCATTAGGCTTCCTTAGGTAACCTATTATTTATACAGCTTCATGATGAGCATTTACCCTGATAAATCTATTTAACTTGAAGTTCTGCACTAAAGCATTGCTTACGCATAGCCAAGTATACGATAATAAAGTTTTCTGTTAAGGGGTGTGCTTTTATTAGAGTGCTAGGTTGTATTATCATAAGTATTTAGTGATACCCGATTTTGAAGCATGCAAAAAGAAAAGTTTGTTCTTAAATTAGTTTCATTTTAATAATGAACGAATAGTCTTGAACGGTATTACTTCCTGTAACGAACGGACCAAATAAATGTTTTAGCTTAGTTATTTTTCGTCGATTTAAGAGTTGCTACTAGCAAATTTTTGGAATTTATTGAAAAATAATGATAACGATTACTTTATCTCATTGATTCGTACCCCTCATAGTTATATTAATGATGGAAGCGTGCACGAGATTTTTAGCGGTCGGCTAATGATATTTTGGTGTTTCTCGGCGTATGTGGAACTATTGGCAAATTTGTTTTCCCATAAAAATTGATTGAAATTCCAAAGCATCAAATTTGAGTTGAATTATTTTATTGCTCGTTTATTGTGAAGTCGCGAAATAACATTCAGAGCTGACACATGTAGTTACTTTTTCTTGGAAAATTCTGTATTTGCAATGATTTAACGAATGCAGCATTATCTTAACCATAACTACACTGTATATTGTTGTGGCTTGCTTTGATTTTGACGTTTTAGGATGATTCCTTCTTTGGTTCCCATACATTTTATTGAAATATTGTAGAAGCTCCAGTAATGGTAGAGATTTACAAGCTCGTGAAACTTGTAATTATTCATTCAAAGGAAAAAAAAATCATGTTCTTGACCTAAGTGAAGAGTATGGTAATAGAAAGATTGTTGCTCCAATTGCACTTTTAGTTTATCAGTAACTAAATAGTCTGCGCAGGAGCATAGAGAAAAGTTGGTTTGACTAAGGGGAGGAGATTTCTATAGTGCAGAAATATCCTTTGGGCAACCCATACAATACGTGTGCTTAACATTAATTTTCATTTACTGATATGATTCATGTGGCCATGTTAGAAGCAGATTCATGTTTAACCTTTAGTATTATTCCGTTTATGAAAAAGTACTCCTCTCATGAGCTTGCTTTCATGTTTTTACTACCATGCTGCTATTTTGCCTGTTTTCATGGATCAAAGCAGAAAAAAGTTATGGAAAAAGATCCCAAAATTCAGTTATGCTGTTTACCTATAAAAGTGATTTCTACATCTACCTTTCAGTTAAATTGCAAAATTTACGTTTTTACTGGAATCATACTTAAAGGACTGATTTTTTTAGTAAAAGTTAAAGAAAGGTTATCGAGGAATTAATTTTAGTATACATGAGCCAACCAAATTGTAGAACAATTGTATTATTGGTTTTGATGTTGTTTCTTAGGGGCATGACCTATGAAGTGTGTAGTCAACTGTGGTTAGGGAGTTACCAGTTATATCGTTAGCTATAGAGTTAGTGTTAACAGAAATTTCAGGTTGGAATTGCTCAGTTTTTAACATTAGGTTTTCAAACTTGTATTTATTTGAATAGTTTTTGAAAATTATTTCATGAATATTTGATGTCTTCATGGTAGTTAGTCAGGACTGTTAATTTCATTGTGTTGTGTGGCTATGGTGAACAAGAAGAGAAAAAGCATGGTCTCTCACACATGGAAAGAACTCCAGATCTGTAGACCATATTTATTTTAATATTGATGTTAATCACTAGTTAGTATTTAATTTTTGATCTGGGATTTCTCTTCATTAGATTAAGACATCATGTTTTTACAATTAAGATAATTGCAGAAGTTTTGAATAGAAATGACTTAATAATTCTTCAGCTTGTTGCTGATACCAATTAACAGTTTATCATGATTCTTACTAATTCTTTATGTGAGGTGTGCAATAAATAAGGTTTATAATAGCTTTGTAACTGGACTTAAGAAAATAGTGAATATTTTGAAGCTTTGATATGGACCACTGTTCTTGTATATCAGTGTGGCATGTAAAGTTGACAGAGAACCTTCCTTGGGAATTGCTAACCCAACTTTGATGCTAGTTCTATATGTAAACCATCCTGTGAAGCTAAGGCTGTTTATCAGTTTCTTCCCATTTATTAGGCCTGCTTTGAATGATATTTTCACCCCAAGTATGAATCATGGTGATTAAATACAGTGATTTCTGCTTCTCTCATTGGTTATCATTACAGCTTTAGGTTGGATTATTAAATTCCTAAGTCATTCACTCGCAGTGATATATTTAGTCACCTTTCTGTGTCTGGTCATGATGCCCCAGGCCAGACAGGCTGTTTGCTCTCTACAGTAGTAGATTCAGGCTAACTTTTCCCTTCGAATCTTCCTTGTCAGAATTCTTCAACTTGCATTTCCAATCGTCCGGGAATGTCGGCTGTCAGGCATTTAGTATTGTCTGTCAGTCGCTTGGCTCCCCAGGAAACCCCAGAAACAAATAAAGGGAGCTGGTTGTGCTGACCACTATCCCTCCACATGCAGTGACCTCTGTAAGGAAGGGCCTCGGAGGGTGTAGTCTGATCTACCAGCCTCCCAAGGGATTGTGGTGTCATGGCTCACTCTCCCCATACAATAGTCTTCACATCTGAGGGGTATTCCCCTTCCAACACAGCCATCACTGCCTTTCGCTCGCCAGCTTCACGCTCTGTGATGTCATTACCAACGAAGACAAGGCCAGCTGGGCGGCCCAGAGGAAGAGGGAGAGGTAAGTGTTTAAGGTGTTGCATATGCAAGTTGTATCTTGACATCTTGACAAAAAAACCCTTTTGCTGCTTTAGGTGGGTACAGAAGAGGCCGAAGGCCATCCAGTATTTCTGGGGCCTTGGAAATGACGCCCACAGGGGGCCGTGGGAGGAGTGGGAAAGGAGGCTTAAAGCATGGAACCACGTTAGAATTGCATTTGGCCACCCCCTCCCCAACGATAAAGCTCGAGCCACAGGATGATGATGAAAGTCCATCATATGTTTTGGATCATGAGTATGGTCAAACACCACCCGCTCCAGTTGGAAGAGGAAGACCTGTAGCAGCTCTGAGTCGTTCAGAGGTAAATATTGTACATGGTGTAATGTAATCTTATGATTATCTTGTTTGAATATTTTGCAGTTCTCATGATTTGCTTGCAGAGTATGAGTTCTTATGTTGTCATCCATTGGAGCTGTGAGTCAGAGGATAAGTATGATTGATTTTTATGAAGGTGGTTCATTTTAGGTTGTTTGTGACTTAACAGATTAATATGAGATGGTACTTTGTTATATTTATCTACATCTACGTGAACACCCTGCTAGCCACCTTTCTGTGTGTGGCAGGGGGAAATTTATATGGTCGATAATAAAAATCATTTCACCAAATTATGCGAAAGGTATGAATAATTTCTCTGTACAACAATTTTGAGTCATTTGCCAAGTTCAGTTTAGTTGTGGAAACCATGTATATCCCTTAGGTTAGACTAAAATATTTTTAACTGATGCATTTTCTTTAATTTCTGTGCCTGACTTGTTGTTTGTGAGAAATCTCGTGTGTTTTGAACCCTTGTGTTTAATTCTTTTAGGTTCATGGTAGGAATTCTTGAGAAATTCATTTGGTTTTTACTTGTTTTTATAATTTTAATGAATGAATGCAGGATGCAAGTAGAATCTTTAGTTTCTGGTGTATTTGGAGAGTATTGTTTATTATAATAACTTTATCTGCGTTGTAAACTTATTATTAGTTTTGATAGTGCCCGAATTAACCTAGAGTAAAAGTAATAAATAAAATGAACGATCAATAATGTATGTCTCACATTATTGGGTCATAAGTCTCTGAAAGTATTTAAGTTCAGTAATTTTTCATTATGTTCTCATCAAGTAATACAGGTAAGAAATTACTAGCCAAAGTATGCTTTGAATTGAAGAAAGAACTCTATTCATAGGCAGAGATTTAATTATAGTGTGATGGAAATCTACACCTAACAAGAAACAAAGTACTACTGTCTTCTGCACATAGATAAAATGATTTATCTACCCCTCTCCATTGTTCACTACCCGATTACCTTAACCTTAAAGTCACTCCAAAATATGTTTAAATTCAGAATTGCAATAGAGGAGGCTCTTAATGGTCATACACAGTTTTTTGTGATCTACCCAAAAAAATAGAGGTCTGCAGGCCATAAATATTTAAGTAGGATTCAAGAAAATTTTAATTTTTTAGAGAGAAGACCCTAACATTAAATTGACTTAATGGCATTATCCTATCTTATAAAAAAAAAGAAGTCTCATAATATTTCTTAATGTTTTATTATTTATTTCATTAAGTTAATGATATATTCAGAGATCTGCAGATAGTGGAGGATCATTGACCTCTCTTTTAAGTGGTTAATCATTAACCTCTCTCTCCCTTACATTTTGCAAATGTTTACATACAGCTAGAGCAGGCCAGCACAACCTTTGGAAGGGATGGGCTACATTGGTTGGTAGAAAGTCATTGCATATCACATAAATCTTAAAGCATGGTTATTTTATAATTTACTAAACCTTCGTCTGTTTGAATAAAATAAAGAGATAAGCCATAATGCCTTGAAACTCCCACTTCCTCAATAATGAAAGAAAGTACTCTGCAAAGTTGTCTTTCATACTTCCTATCATTTAAACCAAAAGGCTAAATGATTAATGCAATACAGTAAATTCTTTTGCATACAAGTTTGTTACATTGCTCTTTGTTGTAAGTTGTTTTTGAACTGACTCACCGCAAACCTATTTTTGACTGCTTTTTTCTTAAACTGAAGTATTACAAATTTTTAAAACAAATTTCCAATACCCATCACAAGTCACAATGTATACAAGTGGGCTACATTGTATACAGGTCTAAGATACACCATTCCTCCTTAATGATAATTCCTTATCTATGAATTAGTTAAAACTATCTTCTGTGTAGGGTGTAAAGAGAAGGTTGAATTTAGACACAAAATTATCTCCTATGTAGGGTGTGAAGAGAAGGTTGAATTTAGACACATTGGTTGCTGACACAAGGACTTTCAAGACTCCAAGGGGATCAAGACGTCCACGTGGAGGTGGAATGTCACCATCAACATCTTTATCTCATTCAATACGCTTGGCTTCGCCTTCCAGTTTAGGAGACATCCCTCTCTCAAGTACAAAAAGTGAGTGTCTATAAGGGATGTCTTCTCTTATGCTCAAATGGTTTTGTTTGAAGTTTTTTAATGCTTATCAGAGGATTTTTTCTGTGGAATGACTTCATGGGAAATTGTGGTTTATTCAACTGAAAGGAAACTGGAAATCTATTAGTAGGTATAATTGCTTACTGAACTGCAGCTTTGCATAATTGTGATTTGTTTACTCCAATTAAGAGAAAGATATTGCAGTTGAATTGAGTGAGCTCTAATCTTCTTATGTTTAAAGTAGATCCAGAATTTTAAGTAATAATTAGTGTAAATTTTATTTTTAATCCTTTTTTGATGTTTCATAGCAAAGTTATTTGTGAAGGTTAAGGTCCCTTGCTTGTCATTGTCAAAAGTTTCATTCTTGTGGGAGTAATAGATATTTATGAGCCAGTTTGTTTTTATATTTCTATCTGAATATGCCTAATATCAATGTAAAATTTAACTTCACTGGTTCAAATAAGGGTAAAAATGGTAATAGATGAGGTTAGTAACCCCTGCTAAAGAGGAAAGGTGAACTGAGAATGTTATAGTAATATTTGATTCATTTTTTTTAGGGGGGTTTTGATTGTCAAGGATTTATTTCTTTTGACATAATTATATAATTTGTGTAAATCATAGTCATCTGTTGCTTAGAAGGATTTTACTTTCATGTAATTAGCATTGATTATTATAATTAACTGCATTCTCCATATTAAGGAAGCTCATGCTTACAATTTGTTTATATAGTTGACTTTTTATGAATAAAGTTTTGCTCTGAAAATTGAAATTAATAAAGCTTTTTTGAGATGAAATAGTTTAATAACACATATTGTTAGCATTCTTTAGTCTAAGTTTCTTGGTATTATATATGTATGGCTTGAATGATCTTTGGTGACATTATATGGTGTATGCTGCTACTAGAACACACAAAAAACAATGTAATTCCAATCTCTGATAGAAGGAGAATGTTCCTAGGTTGATTGTACCAATTTTCACTCATTATTGTGTTTATCACAGTGGTCTGAGAACTTTGAATTTGATAGGAGCACTTACGGCTTGAGTAGGTAGGTGTTACTAAATCTCTGGTCTGAGCTTTTGTGAATTAGCTCTTTGGCCCTGTTTAAATTTTGGAATAAGTAGAGCTTTTTCCAATTCTGTTTTAAAATTAGTTTTGTTTTATTGGAGATATTATTGAGAGTATTTTATTATTAGATATTATTGGGTCTCTCAGATAGCCAAGTGGGCAACATGTTCAACCTCGGTGAAAGCGGTCCCGGATTAGATTCCCGGTGGGAGCCTACATGCGAAATGACCTAAGCTGTCAAAACACTTTTAACAATACTACTGCTATTGGGTGTGGTAGTTGTTGCAAATAAAACAGCAAGGCTTTGTAAATAAAAGGAGGTAGAAATTTTTGGGAATTCAGGTTTCCTATAACCCATAAAAGAATGTCAGATATATTGTCAGCAGTTTGAGTGCTAAAAATGTTGTTGCATCTATTGTTCATGCACATTTTTCCCATTAAGGTGTGCCTTATAACTAGCTTAATTTGCTTGTGATGGCACTTAAATGCAGGTTTTTTTTTACAGAAGTTAATTCTTTAGTACAGCATTTCTATAACATAATAATCATTATGAGGAGTTTGATGAAGCGTCCTTTGTTATGGATAATGCGTTCTTCTTGAGTTCTATCCATAATTCTTTGATTTATCTTTGCATATCCTTCCCTCTTCCAGCAAAATCTGGTGTGGAACGCACGCGTTATGACACCTCCCTGGGGCTTTTGACGAAGAGATTTGTTGGTCTTCTACAAAACTCTCCTAATGGTGTTGTGGATTTAAACCGGGCTTCCGAGAGTCTCCGTGTTCAGAAGAGACGCATCTACGACATCACAAATGTACTTGAGGGTATTGGCATCCTTGAGAAAAAGTCAAAAAATAACATTCAATGGAGGTAATTATCCTTGACATATGTCCATATTTTTTAATTGTTACAATTTTTGTTGGGTGTTTGCTATATTTTTATTTTCCTTACAGGGGAGGAAATTTTATGGCTAATGGTAGCCAGTTAAGCGTCGAAAGCTTGCAAGCAGATTTGGAAAACCTCGAAGCCAAAGAAAATGTTCTGGATGGGCTTATCAGTGATGCGGGTGTGTAATTGAAGATATTTTTAATGATTTAGTTGAGTCAAGATATTCCAACACTCATGTCAATCTTCGACAAATTTCCATAGATTTTGTCAATGAATTGATTGGTGTGAATAAAATGGATTCATTTATCAATTTAGCATCTTTACTTTGCAGAGAGGGATCTGAGATTACTGAGTGAAGATAGAAGGCATGCTTATCTTACTTATCAAGATCTCAAGGGCATTCCAGGGTATAGAAATCAAACAGTGATGGTTGTGAAGGCACCACCTGGTGCTAGACTTGATGTCCAGCCCCCAGCAAATGTAAGATTTGCTTTACCTTCTAACCCCTTCGCTTCAGCTACATCTTTCATGTTGCACATATTTTTAATCTAAGACTTGTATGCCTTACTTAGGGTCCGTAAATAATCTTCAGTAAAGAAAACAGTAAGTCAGGTAGGATTAGGACTCAACTTGAATCTTCCACAGCTGTGCTGGGTGGCTGCTCTATCCCATGAAGCTATCTATAGCTATAATCTAGCTATATATGCCAGAACGTTTTGGGAAGAGCAGCTGCCTGCAAGTGGAAGATGTGGGTTATAGTAGTCCTGGTTCCATCAGACTTTTTCATAACAATTTTTGCGCTGCATATAGCATAATACAATAACTTGATGTTTATATTTGTTAATATTTTGAAAGTCATCAGAGAAGAACCTTGTATAATAGCGATTTTTGTCTTATAGTTTCAAGTTATTTCATTTATACTTATATATTAGAGAGGAAGAGAAGAGAAATAAGGCTGATTGAGTAAGCTTTGAAAGGAAACTATTAGCAGCTCATTCTTATTTTTTGTGTTGCTATGCATAATAGAGATATAGTGTGTTTTAACATGTAATTTTTCTTGGATTGGGATTAATAATGCTAGAATCTGAAATAGAAAATTTTTGTGACGGATAGGATACTTTTCTGAG
Source organism: Ladona fulva (assembly GCA_000376725.2). NCBI lineage: Eukaryota > Metazoa > Arthropoda > Insecta > Odonata > Libellulidae > Ladona > Ladona fulva. Next base: position 1,502,806 of record KZ308117.1, on the reverse strand, counting down.
CCCTTTGAAATCTCTCCATGTATTATATCCGTAATAATTCAGATAATGGTTCTGCAATATGTGATTCAATTTCAAAAGCCCAAAGTGATTTGTGATTACATTTAATGATGCATGACTGTGTCCCTCAAAGTTCTTGTTTTGCCTTTATTTCTGATGCATAAGATCTCTATAATATACTGCTATACATTTCTATGGTAGTGTTTTCTTTTGGAAAGCTTCTTTGCGTATATTTTTATGGGTTTATCCTACTTTTAAAAACACTGCAGAATCTAAGTCATTGTTCTTTACCAGGGTCTACAAATTCATATGAAGAGCACTGAAGGGGAAATAGAAGTTTTCTTATGTCCTCATGATGATGCTCCATCTTCATCTGTACTTGGTGGTAGCAGTAGTAGTTCTGGGATTAGCAGTATGGGATCTCAAGATGAGAGCTCTGCAGATGTGATTAGTGGTCTTATGAGAGAAGGCCTAAGTGCAGATGACCCAGATGCTAGGAGTGATCCATTATCGCTCTGCAACATTCTCATCAGAGAGTCTGATGACTATGGACCAATGGGAGGTGGGGAATTTCAGCTCCAGACTGAAGACCAGCATCATACAGGTAACTACAACTCTTTAATTTGTTCCAAATATGTGATAATGCATGGTGTCCCTTAATGAATATTGGTGCTTGAATTTTACACTCCACTTGCTGCAGATCAAGGAATCGGTGCTTAGGTGTGGGAACTCAGCCTGTGACTTGTGTTTTAATTATTTTCACATCACAGACTGAGTTCTAACTACCTGGGTTCCACTGTCAATACTGTTTACTGGCTTCAGAGATGTTCGTTCCTCCTTTGAGAAACTGTACCTGGTTGGGGAATGTCAAGAGTATTATTGTCCTCGATTTGAATTTTGGGCTTTTTCTCTTTTCTTTTATTTTCATATAACAGTGCTTACCAACTATTCTTCCAGCTGAGATTACTAGTTTCAATTTAGACTTTGCAGCCTTCTAACTCATGCATTTGCTTGTTTCAAGCTGTATTCACATTGTTGAAGAAAGCGCTCAAGTTGTATATAAGTTACTGGATTTTTTTTTCTCAATACAGCCATCCATTTTAAATCCCCAAAGGGGGTATCACATGTAATTTTTGATCAGAGCATTTCATACACAGAAATAATGTCCTATTGTGAGCTTATGGGATTCCTGTTGGTAAACACTGGCACAGTATCTGATGAACAAGCAGTTTCCTAAGTGTTGGGCTTTTTTTTCCAAAAAAGTCAGGAGGTGCTTATATTATGTGCTTTATTCTGAAAATATGTCAATTTTTTTGTTGCATGGTTTTCAGGATAATGTTACAACTTAGCAAAGGTCAGTATAAGGGACAGGTATGAGTTACATTTAATGGTAATGGGTTGTTTGATCCGGGTTAGTATGTTTGTGATACTAATTTTCCAAAGTTTATCTCCATTTGTGTCCTCAGCTAATAACCTAGTACTTAAAATTTTAAATAAATATGGTGATTGAGTTTTTAATGATACATAATACATTTTTGCAGCAAGTATATTGTAGATAAAAGTCAGTTTTGTGTAATTCTGCTTTTAGTATTGTACAGGTTCTAACTTCTATTTTAGCATTGCTGATTTAGTTTAACCTGTAACGGTATTAGAATTTTCATCTAAAGATTGCAATCTAGATATCTTCAGTCTACATGAAATTATAGAATTTTTGCTATTGTGGGTTTTTTCTTGTGCTAAAGAGAATAAGTAGTGTAAGATTTAAGAGAATAAGTTTCTATAAATTATTTTAAACTATATTCAGAATAATTTCAAATTTATGATGAAGTCATGCTTTAGGTTTCTATATGAAATATGACGTTTTTTTGTCACATTTACTAGGGTTGCTTGTATTTTCTGCTTTTCTCTTGCTTTAGTCTTCTTTCATTGTGCTTTCATTATATGTATCTTTCTGCTACATTTGTTATTTTATTTACTAAAATTTTATGATGAATGCTTTAATGGTGCTGACAATGATCAGAACAATACAATGTCATTGAAGATAACTTTAGTGTGCTTTTATGCATGATATAATACCTGCTCTAATCAATTATGCTTTTGTGCTGGGTATTGACTCGTGATCATTCACTAGTACATCATAGCTAAATGGGTGTATTCATGATGCTTTGCTGATGCTATACCTCAGGGAATACAAAAACTTGCTTGCCCCCTTCCTCTCATGCTTGGTTGGATCTTGTGTGTGGTTGCAGTGGTTTGTGAGATACTTGTAGCACCATGGGATTCAGCCTAGTTTGAAAAGGAAGTTTGCTTCTGCTTACTGCCTGTGCACTATATCATTAACTGTAATCAAAAAGGTGCAAAATTTAATCAGCTGTGGGTTAAATGTACTCCAGGTAAGTAATTATAGCTAATTGGTTTCTATTTTCTGCCTGAAAATTAATTCTTTTGAGAAGTGATCTGGTTTTTATTTTATTTCCTGTCTGTCAGGTTTGTATTTTTGTAATTATACTATTGATGGAGTATAAGATTTTGATTGACTTTTACATCAGATTTATACCTTAAGTCTTATCCTTCCTGGCTTTTGTGCTTGGGTCTTCGGTTTGGCTTCTCCTTTAAGTAATTTTTGAAATTGTTGACTATACTTTTTAACATATTGCTATAAAAGTATCACTGCTGTCTCTCCAAGCCAACTAGCAGTATGTTATGACTAATTCATAGTATTCATACTTGGGTGATGACTAATTTCAAAGGGTTACTAAATTTTATTTGCTAAGACCCACTCCACTTAGTTACAAGCTAGAGTTTGGAATTTCTGCAGGTAATTGTTCTTAGAAAATTTCTTGTTCTATTACTGCTCAACGCCCAGCAGTATCATATTTCGCAAAAAAATGTATGTAGCTAATGTAGCTACATTGTGTTACAGGTAATTGTTAGATGATTGTTCATTATACTCATATAAAAACTTCTAATTAAATAACCATTGTTGTTATCCCCTGTTTTATGTATGATCGTTATAATGGAGGATACTTTTCACCAGAAGCTTAATTGTAACCTTATATAATGGTTTTTGTTACATTTCATAGCTGATTTTCTTAATTTATCGTATTTTCTGGTAAATATAAAGCACCTACTAGATAACACGCATTTTAAAAATCTCATCACTGTGATAATGTATAGATAACACGCACTTAAAAAATTTCTTGTGATAAATGCCTTGCTAACGCGCATTTCAAAATTGTTATTATGTTGACGAGAATGTTTTTTCACTACTGTAATATTTATGATAGTTACTCTTGTACTTTGAATGGAATTATTTGATTACGTTAATATTTACAATATGTTGGTTGAAATAAAATTGCCCTAGTACTTGAGTATATACTCCGTAACTTCCGCAATATATGACGTGTTGTTTAGTCATTTGTTTCAGAGTTCAATATTCAAGTTATTCAATGAAACGAGATTTTCCATTGTATATCACTATTATTTTGATTGTTTTTCTATATTTTTTGTATAGAAAACATGCTTGTTATCTACCAGAAAATACTGTAATTAGTTAGTTGTAACTTAAAGAGATCAAGCTTTTTTCAATTGTTTTTAAAATTCTCATTTTCTTTTTATAATGTACAGATATGGATCCAGTGAGTTTTTCACCTGGTTCTCATTCATCTGGAGTTGGTATATCATCTTCATCTTCAAATCCAGAGCCTTTCCTCTCCTTGGAGCCTCCATTGTCAGAATCAGATTACAACTTTAGCCTTGATGACCATGCAGAAGGCCTCTCTGATTTGTTTGATTTCTTGGGTTGAGGAAACAGGAAGCAATCTTGGTTAGGCTATAGTCAAACCCAGTGAAGAGGAGATGTTGAAAGATAATCCTGTTTGCTGCAAAAGGGAGGCCAGACAGGCCCCTCTTACCTCTGGTCCAATTTAGCCTGCCCTATGGCAAATATTTTTCTATCGGAAGACATCCAGTTGAGTGTGGTCACAGCTTGCTTCTAATCATTAAAAATGGACTTCTTGTGACCATGGAATGTACTCTTTTGCCAATGTGTATTTTGCAGATTTTGGACTAATGAGATGTAGTTTTTTTAATGGGGTTTCTATTTTTCATGGAGTAATGCTAAATATCACTTACGTGATTGTTTACGTTCGATCTTTAAACTGAACCTTATTTCTGTCTGTGAAGGAAAAGTAATTAATTATTGACTTAATCATAAAAGCATTCTTCTGCCTTCTCTCAAGGATTAGCATTCTTGGCAAAATTTATCATTTTGGGTTTCTATTGATACATTATGAAAATTTGCACAGTGCCTAAATGTCACTTAAATTGTCTTGAATTTGAAATATTTATTTTGGTCCAAGGCATGGTTTGCCTTATCTTTGATGCAGTGGTGGCAAATGGATGAGATTTAAAAAGTGATTTGAGGAAGCAAGGTATCAAGCCAAAAAAAAGGACTCTGTTTTTCTTTGTACCTGGGGCCATGTTGCTTTACTACCCCATTATGATGGTGATAACTGTAGTAGTTCATGAGCCCTCCACTCAATGACAAAGTCAAGTAGCCATAGGTGCCTCTGCGGTTTTTGGTGGCTAGATTTTCTATGCTACTCCCTCTCCATCACCATTTTATTATGGCAGATTGTTGTATATATGCAATAACAGACTGATTCATTTGGATGTTTAATGTTAGTGTGAATGTGTGTGTGCTTTGTGCCAGAGAGTTTGAGATGAATTTTTCTGAATCGTTCCATAATTGACTTGCATGCTTTCCCCATATTCTCTTTTGTGGTTTTTCCCTTTCATTTTAATTATCCCATTTTAGTGTTGTAATTTTTTTGCTTGTATTTTTTGGCATATTATATATACTTATCAACAATCTTTTAAAAATCAAACAGTTTTCCTTGTGGTAAATGGTCTTGTAATAATTGCCCAATGTGGTTTTAGAATCCATTAATCCATCATATGCTGTTCTGTAATTTTATTAGTGTTAAAATGTAAATTTATGAGTATCTCTTTGAGTTGAAGGGATATTGAAACACTGCTAATGTTAAATACCACACAAATACACTGGTGCCATGGAAGAGACTTAAACAAGCTTCCATAAATGATTAACATGTACCTCAAACAAGTATGCCATAAGTGGTAGCAGATTTACAGTACATTTCATATATTTTTTATGGTGTTGTGCTGTCAGAGACTGATTGGTTTGTGATGCAATTGCAATTTTTTTTAGCTAGGTGCCTCAGGTTTTAAGCCTAACAAATGTGATGTTAAATCAATACCAACACAAATTTTGCTTAATATTTTATGTAAAAAGTTATTTCTACTTTTGGATTACTTGTCAGATTCAGTACAGTGAGGCTTGGCACATTTTTAGATATTTACTATGTAGATTGTGTTGGTGAGGGTAAGATGTTACGATTGATTTGTTTTCATTCCTTGCCATTTTAATTTATCTGAATCGGTTGCAACAAAGGATAATGCAAAATGAGTGGCATCACTTCAACATTTCCCTCAGTTTTCAGATCTCTCTCTAGCTCTACCACAGTTGATTTTTACCCTTGTTATGAATCCAGTTTCTTCAAAGCCTGTTGAGGCTTAGTGCTTTTGAAGCAATGAAGTATTTTGTTAATGATTTGCAGTGCTCTTGCAAAATTCAGTGTGATATCCATTTGGAGTGATGTTGTTCATTATGTGAATACCTTAAAAGTGTAAGCAGAACTTCATAGTAAATATTTTTGTCATTGGTACTCCTTGTAGAAATGTGCTTGCCAATAACGTCCTCCCATAAATGTATTGCCAAGTTGTTTTAATAATTTGTACATTGATTGTTTTGATCTGGAATTTTTCTGTTATGAAAGTAACTTCTGGGTGTGCTTCATGTATATTATTGAAGGTTTTTTGAATCTTAATCCACACCTGTTTGGCACTGTCTACAAGATGGATGAGTCATGCTAATGTAGTCAGACCGTTGGCTGAGTGTGTAATACTTAAACGTTTGCATTCTACTATCTCAAGGATTGCCTACCACAGAAAACTTCCTGTAGTGAGCCTTAAACTTGTTAATTTTGTAGGTTGAGATTACGATTTTAACTGCCATTGTGTGGAGTCATTATTTTATTAGTGTACACAAGTTGAGTATGTTTTGCAAGTGAATGTGCTGAAAATTTGAATGTTAAGAAAATTTTTGTATCAAAATTATATAAGCATATGCATATTGTATATGTAATAATATTTATGAATATCCTGACTTATAGTGTGATTCATATCATGTAGCAGTGATACATCAAAGGCTCACATATCATTTGTAATTTGTTTACCCACCATTGTAAATCACAAAACCCATCACTTTTAAAGCAATATATACATATACTTTATAATGAGTTTTAGAGAATTATGCATGATGTGACTTATATTTGGTTGAAATATTTAATTTTAACGTTTACTTTGATACCACCCTTTGCACTTCCCAGAATGTGTGAGACGTGTGACTGCCTCGACTTTAGATATTAGGCCTAAAGTATGTGAAAAAAGTGTGGAAGAATGCAATACATTGTATTTATTATTTATGTATTGACAGCGTTTCATACTATAAAAATGTTTGAACACTATGTTTTAACTCATTTTCGAATTTTTAGTGCGTGCGCTCTACGGTCTTCTCGTGTCTAATTGATTACCCGGCGTTCTATGGGAACAGTATGTCTCATGTGTGAATATTAAACGGCAAATACGTGGTATCGATGGTCATCCTCTCTATTTAGACGAAAATATTGCATTTTCTCTGTTGAACAAAGGATATTGCGTTAACATGATGTACTGTCGTCCTAATAAAGAAATCGCACTATCGTAAATTGTCTGTAGATATTCTGTCTGCTAGCTTACATGCAGAAGAAGCGCCGTGTAGCATCGATGAGGGGTCGTGTACATCAAATCTAGAGTAATTCGCGATTGATCGGCAGTGACATGCTCTGTATGAATAGAAAATTTTAGGAAAAGGAATAACTGGGTGAGTTTTCGTTCTGCTTTTCAGATATTCTTAGTTTATGTACCCAAATAAAGTTTCAGTCGTGTTTGTCATTGGTGTTCGCCATCGTTCAGATGATGTTTCGCTTTTGCATAAATTTATCTGATTTAAAATCGCAGGAGACAAATTTGAAAAGGAGGGGAAACGCTTATCAATTTTCATCTTTCCTAACTACTGTCATTTACGAGCTACAGGTTGGTTCATTTACGTAATGCAAGCTCTGTACGAAGTAAGCAGTACTATGCGCTGACATTTATGGCGCCTAAATTGACTAACGTTAATTATTGTTGTTTGGCTAGGATAACTTCAGTTTTTAATGTATTAATGTGTCAAGTTTAGTGATTGATGCATGATTTATGTCAATCAGTTGTTCATACGAATTAAAAGTACGTTTATGTCGTCTTTCGTGTGCACTCATGTCGCGATCTTATCTGCCGATACATTGATATAGTTTGGATGATGAAGTTAGTTCTTCCACACGTTTGATTTTACAGAGTTAAATAAATGAAGTGGTTAGGAGAATATTCTAGAGAGGCCACAGGTATGTTGGGTCACAGCAATGGACATATGACAGCACCGCAACTAATAAGACACCAGGTAAGAGGAGTTGACAAACTTTTGATAATTACTTTACTATAAAACGATATTCATTGTGAATGACTCAAGTCTGTCAACCATAATTTACGTTCTACGTCGTCGGATATTTATTTTCACTAACTTCAACTTGGCTTCAGATATTGAACTTGAATGTTAAATATGTATATTATTCATGACTGTTAAAGGTGAATGATTCTCCCTTATACCAATATATAAGTTTGTATGTGATATCATGCCTATCAATTGAGAACTAAATCTTCACATCGCGCCGAAATTAAGATGCATCGGAGCACAAAAAATTACTTACATTAGTATGATATTTAGCTATTGTTTAAGTTCCAGGAAAGTTTTATAATCACACTTGACAGATTGTTAAATTTTGTAATCGAGTTACTTCATGATTATCGTGCAGTTACATCCAGTTATAAGTATCGCACGAAATATTTTGTTCGAATCCATTTCTGTGCTTTTACAGATCGCATGTAGAGAATTTATTCGCCATAATACGTGATTGTGTGCTGCAGTGTGGCACTTAAAGGTTATGATTTAGTTATTTACAAGTTAATTCACGTATTTAACTCAAATTATGTGTCCGATTAATGATCTATGGAAACATTAACAACTTCAGTATAATGAACATAGTGATGGTTTCTTGTAGATTTTAATTACCTTTTCGATCATTGTTGTTAATGGTATTGTTTAGATTGTAAGGTACTAAAATATTAGCTTTGTTGAATTATTTTGGCTATTAGAGAGATTTGATACTGCACTGCGATGAAAGCATTCTAAATCAGTGGTATTAATGAATTTTCTCGGAAGATTAGACTTTTTACACGTATTCACTAATTTCTTAGGTTCCTGAAGCAAATAGACCTCAGTTGGCCAGGTCTCAAGACGATGCAATGGTTGGTTATGTATTTCAACGCCCTCAATCAGACCCTGATTTCCCTGCATCTTTTAATAAACAACATCCTCGTTGGGCATTAGGGGACGAGAGCATCATTGATGTGAGTACTGAATTTCCTTTTTCATATCTCAGTTTTCCAAAGCAGATCAGAAACTGATTTCTTTTTAAGCAGCATTTTTATTTTATGAAAGCAAACAATGCTCACTTATAGCAAACAATGCTCACTTATACAATCAGTTTTAGCCAGGTTATCTTTGTGGACCAGGCAAGAGCAAATGGTGGAGTGGATTGCAACACAAAATTTTTGTACTTCTTTAGAGGGAATAAATTTGGACTGAATTAAGCTAACTTAATCTCTTCCACCCAATATATACCTATGAAATGACTATCTTGATTTATCCCAGCTAGTTTGGACTAAAAGTGAATTTTTAAGAGAGTTGAATAGTTGTATGATCTGGGCTTTGGAGAAAAATAATTGGTTTATTATTATGCTTTTCTAAAACTACTCATTTTATTAGAGCTGGACTTCTTAGATGACAGTTGCTATACTATCAAATTGGTAAAAAGTGACACTTTTAGAAGTTAATTTGCTACATCTCGAAAATTTTGTCTGATGTGTTGTTTGCAGTTTCTCTTATTTACTTTCAATGGTCAGATTTAATTACGACAGAATGCATCCTTCAAGATTTTAGGTAGAAAAGCAAGGACATTTAAATTTTTCATTTGAAAAATTGTTCTCAAAATAATGAAGAAATTCTGAGTTGAAGTATTTTGATATAGTAACAGTCGCTTTGCTGAGGAAATTGTTGTATTTATTTTTGTGGAACTTTGTGTGTTTCTCATTATTCTAGAACATTCAGGAACTTTCTTATTTTCAGATCGTACACAATATGGTGTTGCTGCAAAGATGTTAATAGACATCTTTTTTGACAGTGCTGATGGGATACAATCTCTCCATTAGATGGACACACATTTACATAGTTGCTGTGCTTGAGTTTTTCCAAATTTGCCACCAAAATTAATGTTTTGTAATGAATGTTTTGAAAACTAAAGTTTTCCACTTTGTTCAGTGAACTGTGTCTATAGCATTGTTGGTTGAATTCTTTATCTGCATCATACTTATGAAGGGGTTCCAGCAGTGTCAAAATCAGCATTTCAATCCTACGTCATCATACATTTGAATCAGTTGCCATTGTTAGCTAATGTTATTTGAAAGAGGGTATCAATTCTGCCTCAAATACTCATTTAATTGCTGCGATAATATCTTATTTCATTTCTCCATTCTCTTCTCTAATTTAAGATTAGATTTCCTTTAGGTCTGGAACATGTCCTCATGGGGCCCAAGCTTTTTCAGTTCTGCTGAGTTGAATTAAAGAAGCTTCCTGTACAGAAATTTAGCTGTGTAGCTGTGGAAACCTACGTCTCGTAACGTCTCTTTAACATCCTTTTTTTAACTATAGCACCACATGTAACACTTAATGCTTCAATTTATATTTAACACAGCATACTGAAATTCCTATGTTGCAGAATTATTGTGCTTTCTTAATGAGAAGACAAGCCGCTATTAAAAATCAATGAAGTTATCTGAATTAATAGCAGAGATTTTTCATTCTTTTTGCGAGAATATTAGTGTCAATTAGGTTTATCTTCTTATCCTTCACTGTTTTGAATTAGTGTATGCATCATCTTATCCATGGAGAAAGATTTATTTCTGAAGACCTTTCTTGTTGTTGTTTACTTCTTTGGTGTACATACCCTTCTCATTGATGTACTGGTTTGAAAAAGAATTTTCAAGATTTTTCCAGGTGTCTATTGGTCTTATGGTCCTCAATATGTTAGTGTCTGGTCTGATTAGTTTAGTTTCTACGGTTGTAATTGATTTCTAACTATTTACTACTTGTATTTGTATGGCAGGACCTATTAATTTTGATTGAAAGTTAATTTGAACATCACCTGAGATGGTAAGGTTGTTTCTCGTATAATCAACCCATTCTTGTAACGTATCCCAACTAATTCTCTTAGTCTATTGAAAAATGTCTAAAATATACATATATTATTTACCATTCAATGTGAGGCAGTTTTGCATATTAACTTAGTGTTGTTAATTTTGCATATTAACTTAGTGATGTGATTTAGATCTCCAAACTTTTAAAAGTTGTTTTTCTTTCTCTATGTTGGTTTCAGTTCATGCAAAATTAATTTTGTAGCTTTTCAGAATGATTCGAAAATCATTTTATGAGGATCTGATGTGTAATCCTTTTCCAATACCTGGTAATTGAATATATTTGCATTATAAATGTTCATACAAGGAAATTTATTGTCTTTGTGGCTGGCAAAATTTACTTGAATGTAACCTATAACTCCCAGTTGGATAAATTACCTTAGTTACATTATAGATTCATATTTGGAAGGGGCATCAGCAAAGCTTTACAAGAGAGTTATTGCTGAAACAGATAGTTATTTCTTGTCATTCTTTCTTCATAATATCAGAGAAGCTAATAGGGTTGGTTAGGTAAGGTGTTAATACACCCCCTACCATCGCCTATTGTGGCTTGCAGGGTATAGATCTAAATATTAATCTTCGTGTTTAGTTTGATATCAGCTGGATATGAGGCTTAGAAAGTTAAAGAAACTTCCAAATCTTTGTGGTGGCCCTTTTATATTGTGGTTTCTTAGTAAATTCACTATTCATACCCTTTTTCCAATCAATTTGAGTAAATGTGAGCATCATAGAAGCTAATTGGGTATATTAGGTAAGATCTTAATAAAACACATGCCACTGGCGGCTTGTGGGTTGTTCACCTAAATTTTTCATAATTCTAGATGCTTATTGTTAGACCAAGCCAGTCAGCCAAGTTTCTTCTCTCACCTTTTTTTTTAATTTTCTAGCTGTATTGATACTTCTTAACCTCTTCTAATTATTACATTTGTGATTCCTGACAGTAGTAAACTACTTGAAGCTCATTTGAAGTTAGTTAGTTTGACATATTAAACGTGGAGTATGAATTTGAATTAACCCCCCTGTTTGAATCCCATCACATAATACAATATTGTGTTCAAGTTATCTTAATACGTAATATTGCCTCAAAGGAATTAATAATGTGGAGATTTGCCGAAAATGCCATGGTAATGTGATAACATTGTGTTAAGATTATTATTATTTATTTATGTGCTGTGGTTCTGTTGAGACTTGATGTTTGGAAATCAAATATTTTCATCAATCCATTACTTTTAGTTTTCACATGTTTTAGTAAAATTTCAGCTCTGCTTTTGCTGTTCGTGTGGTACGAAGTTTTAATTGAAATTCCCGGGAATTACTTTTGGATAATGACGCGGTGTGAACTTTTTCTTCAAAGCTGCTCCTTTTCCATTAGAAAAATCGATATTTTTGAGATATATAACTTTCTATTGTTGCATTGTTTTTTTTTAAACTTTTTATACTGGCCTATTCACAAATTTGTATCTCCCGAATAGACGTTCACATTGCTTCTCACCACGAAAAGAATTAGTGACTTTTTCAATGATTCGAAGAGAGTCGATCGAATTTCAGCTGGAATTACCTTTTTTAGTCCCTTGAGAATACGTCCGAATATATCATTTTGTTCCTTACTTTGTAATTTCTGTTTGATGTTTTGATTCTCTTGTTCATTGCTGTCAAATGGATATTTTGTAACACGCTTTGTAATCTTAGGGTATCATTTGTTTCACTTCTCCCTTTCCACTTCGCTGCAACTGGAGGAGCTAACGTGTGCGTTATCTTCAATATGGAGGTCTCAGACATGTAACAATGTTAAACAAGTGCTTCATTGTTGAAGACAGTTTGTGATGGTTTCTGCCCTTTCCAAATAATGTTGTGTTTCAATTCCTGAGTGGAAGTCTTTGTTGCTAGTGTAGTGGAAGTTTGCTATTATGTGGTTGGAGCTAGAATGTTCAATAAAATATTTTCCCCCAAAGAAGTGTTTTTTTTGTCAGTTTCCCTATCAGCAAACCAATGAGGCCTTTAAGTGAGGGAACTTAGGCTTCCAATTAATTTGTTTCGATCTTATATGGTGAAATGAAATAGAGTTGCAAATAAATGGAGATACCCGATGAAATATATTTCGCGTAATAAAAGTCGTGAAATTGTATTTTTCACCTCTTTAATCCTATCCTTAGATACTTTAATCCTATCTGAAGTAGAAATTCCGAATACCCAGGGGAAAACATCCCTCAATTCTTGACACATCTCTAATATTATGTCTTTGTANAGCGAAGAAGCGAGCTTCGTCTGACAAAGTAGCTCGATTCTTGAGTTGATCAACAGCTATATTACAACGGAATAAGCGCATATTTTCCCCCCCTTCCCAATCCTCTCCTTATTTCTAAATATCGCCACTTCGTATGCTCTGAAGAGCGACCGTTAAAATCGGAAATCTCGGAGCGCTACAGCAGCCTTAAGTTGAACATTCATATCTCAGTTTTAAGTGTAACGTATTGCTGCCAGGGTACCATCAAATTTCTCTCCAAATTTTTATTATTTTCCATACGCTTGTCGAACTTTGTAAAATGTAAATGAAATGAGTATTATTGAATCCTCTTGTATTTTACTGTTCTAGGCTAAGGCGATATTGTTTGCTATTTCACCTTACTCTGTTTTGTCGTTCCCGGTGATAGAGAATATAAAAAGTTATTTAGAATTCGGTTCTTAATCGAAACATTTCCTGTAATAGGTACATTTCCTTTTGAGTAGTTTTAAAATTGTTAAATTCATTTTATTATCAAGTTTTAGCGATTCTGTCTGTGTTTAATAAGCCATGTTTTTGAATATTCGAAGTATTTTACTGCTCTATAAATGCAATTAAACTCGCCGATATGTGATGATGACTCGCGCGGTTACGTATCAAATCACTTATCAAAACAACTCGCGCCTCTCAGGGTTCGTTTTCTCCTGGTTGAGGACCTCAGCACTTGGGAAAATAAGGAAATTTAATCCTAGCAACGCTGAATTTGGGTCGTGAGACGCCAGTATGCTTGAACCCTCCGGGGTCGTGACATCCTTCCGTCAGAATGTTCCATCCCTACATTCCCCAACCTATTTTACCCATATCCCATTCCGTTTTACCCGTATTCCCGTCCCCTTTGACCCGTATCCCATCCGACTTCTTTTTCCCTAGGAAATTCGAGTGAATGGTCCATTAGCGTTCCAAGGAGCGAACTGAATCCGATGCTCCAGTCGAATGGGTTTCGGTATTCAATTAATGCTGGATCACTATTTCATGTAAGAATTGTGAAGGAGAAGGATAGGTTTCTAGCGTAAACAAAAAGTGTGGGACTTGAATCAGGGCCAATCGGAATGATGATCTATGAATTGCAATGCGAGACATTTCCGATAGTTCCAGAAGAATGAAATATATTTGGGGTGTCGTACTGATCTTTGAATATGACACTAATTGTTCGACAGCAGACTCGCACCCAGGAGGGTGATTGATGGGTGTCTAAGCCTTCCTAGGCTTTCAAGTAGAATTTCATTCAGAACTAAATTCTCAAGGCTTTTATCGATAAATGTTTGGACGCTTAAATCATATCTTAATAGGCAGTACTTTCTTATGATGAGTGCCAATTAGTTCGAATTACGACTTAAGTTGGAACGAGTTCAAGCGTGTATCGGTCACAATCCTCAAGTTCAGCCCTCCCAAGTGAGATTTCTGGAGGTGCTCCTGCTTGACTGGGATCGAATTTCATGGACAATATAGTCTTACTATGCGAAAATGGTTTGTTATTTAACTTGTATGGTTGTATTAAACCCAGGATGTTTCATGTATGCCTTCCAATTCCCTGCGCCCCAGTAGCTAATTCTTGCCAGAATTTGTAGTCTTTTATCCTTAGGCTCGTTATAACTAAATGGGGAAAGTGAATAATTGATGGAAGTCACCTGTGAAAGAGAATAATTCCTAATTTAGTTGTAACCGTGATAAAAGAATTAAACTAGAAATTTTAGGCGAATGATAATTAAATGTTTATAACTTCAGCAAAGATCTACAGCCAGCTGGAGTAAAGGAGGTAGGCCACCATTACCGGTGCGAAANATTTAATATGTGCCATCCGACTAATTACATTATCATTTTAAATGGGCACCTTCTACCGTATTTAATAAATAAATCTCTACCATATCTCTGTTACTTGTTATTTTCAAACGTTGCATTAAGTGCGTCAATCCGCCCGAAGGATTTTCGCGGTTTCGCTGTTAATCTGCGTCCGTGTCCCCCTCTGCGAGGATCTCTCAAGCCATAAGTCTGCCTTTCTCCACGTACGATGCTCCTGAAGACCCTAAATCCCTAACATTCCGCTCCTCGACCCTTTTCCCATTAGTTAACGCATCCCACGCCAACAAGATCGCTTATGATACGAAAACTTAACAGCAAGGCGCCCAAGATATGTAGATTCCTTTCGTAATGAAGGTTGATAATTAGTAGAAGCAAAATATTTTCCGATATCGTGAAACGACATTCATTTCTCATTTTTACGTAAGTTTCGTAAATCAAAAATCCCCCAATGTGAGAATTGTGTAAGTTGCAATTTGAGTAAAATTTCATACGAATCGCATTACTCTTGATTGAGAAATCCATGTACACCGTTGTGAAAAATCAAGATGCTAGTTTCAATGTATAAAATTATTTCCGCTATCTTTATTCCACAGAATGTTATTTTAAGACATTTCCAAATTAACGAATGGAGGATTTCATTACTATAAGCGGTGAATCTTCCCCTAAATTTTTTTAACAATTCATTTTCGCTGAGAATAGCGTTCACAGGACGTTTAGCTTTTCAGTACCTCATCTATAATTGGTTGCTTCTGCCTGTAGCTACTTCACGTCACCTTTGCTTTCCACCAGGTACACCAACACCTTGATCCAACAGGGCCTTTCTCATCTGTAAATCTTTTATGTTTATACATTTATATTAAAAATACTCTTTTCATTGTCGCGATTGTATCGTGATTACCTTTGATGGCCAACCCATACACAACCAAGATTAAGATCTTCTCTTTACCTGGCTATTGGTTTTCCCGTTTCTCGCAAGCTTCTACGTTCTCTCATCAGGTTTCTTGGTTTCATTCCCATCCGCTCTTGAGCATACCCTCATACATTCCTCTTTTTACTGGTATCATCGCCGTTAGGTGTGGAGTAGAATATCAAATATACCATCAAATTTGATAAAAATAAGTTTTCTATAGTCAAAGGAATGAAACTGCTCTCTTTAGATCCATAATTCCATATTTAGATTATGATTCTGCATTAAATCCAATTTAACCCTTTATTGATTGCTAATATATATCTCTCGTTGATTTCATAAGCTTTTTCGTTCATTAAAGGGCAAGAATAAATTCCTTTCGACTCACAGTCATTACAAAAAAATCAATTTTGTATTCCAGACCACGACTGCTCATTTCTAATAAAATTACTCCCACTTCACAAGATTTACGGACAACTTTTTCTTTGAGAAGGTAGCAATAAATTCGATTGTCTATAGTTGATCGATGGATCAACAATTATGTCTATGATCTTCCTTTTAAATTTTACCCTTTTTCTTGTACTTGTCCCTTCATTTTCCACATTCTGCCTTTTCACAGATTTTCGTCTGCTTTTTCGTCTGCTGACGAGTCCTGCGATTTTTTCTGCATTGTCTATAAACAGTAGTACGATTTATTCCTTTACTAAATTAGAGACACAACACAGTAAGAGCACACTTTTCAACTGCCTTCCGTATGGCTAAAGTTGATTATCACCATGTAGTTTGCGCGTCTTTGTCTACATGTGGTATATGATCTCTTTCCCATTGAAAAGTAATACTTCTTGTTTTGGCTCCTTATGTTGAGAATAATACTTACCTAATCTCTGCTTTGATAGAGACTGACAAGGGTTTCTCTTTGAAGACGAAAACTTCTGTCAGAAGTGTTCGAGCATCAATGATAACAAATAAATTAATCAAGAGAGCTTTAGTTATCTATGACATAAATTTTGCTAACCCCGAATGCAACGTATTGAGTCAAGTATAATGGCGGTGACAAGAAGTGAACTTAACAAAGATCCATCTATAAAGTCCAAGTAAACAAGTTCTTAGACGGTAGTTCGGATCGCCGATAATCACCCCTTCAGCTGGAGTGTAGCGTCAGCAGAAAGAACTAACTTAGTCGATTTTTCGAATAATTACAT
>KZ308117.1:1276110-1475090 GCA_000376725.2 Ladona fulva | reverse complement strand
AGATGTTCTATTTGCTGTACATATATATGTTAGTTTAGACATGTTTGTAAAAACATCGAGCACTCCATTTTATTTTTTGTCAGAAATACTATTTCTTTTCCTTTCCGTTCGATGTTATCTTTGCTATTTGTAATTAAACATTTCACTGAAGCTCATTATTCCGTCGACTTATGAATGTTAAGTATTTAAATAAATATTGATCAAGTTATTACCCGTTGAATTTGTATTAATTTTATTTATATCGATTGAATTGGTTTTAGTTTATGTTTACCGATTAATTCCAAACGTATTAAATCGTAATTAAATGAAATTTTGGTGAAAAAATGAACACCGCTCGAAAGATAACTTTTTCATCCATTTAGAAATCAGTTTAGATTTCGTTTTGACTTCTTGATGCTATCAAGTCCTGTTTCCATGTTTTCCAATTTGAAGATAAGATCCCCACATTTTTCTTCCGGAAAAGAGACATTCGAAAAATTTTCTCTCTGTGAAATTAACCCCCTTTAATCCTGCCAGTGCATCACCTTTGCATTCATTCAAGACACCTCCTTGTCATTGCTGATGGATTGGTATTTTTAATTATGCGTTTTATGGTAAGCAAATATTTGAATTCTGAGAAAAGTAGCCTGTCGTAGGAAGGATAAAGTCGTGGCAGGGAAAAACGTTAAAGAAAAGAAATTATTGGACATGGAAAATCGATGGAGGAATTCCGTGAGGCAGAAAGTTGCCCTAGAGGTATGCGAAAGAATGGCACTTTGATGTGCACCCGCTGGCAAAGATATGGGAAGGAACATATGTATGTAGGTTGGAGAGAAGAATTGCTTCAAAGATAAGTGAAATTTGATTAAAACGTAAAAAGGGGGAATTTAATTAATGCGCTTTGTTCCTCCATTTCAAAATGTCACCAGAACGGTCCATCTCAAGTTTGGGACAAAGGATCCGTGGAATCAGTT
Source organism: Ladona fulva (assembly GCA_000376725.2). Classification (NCBI taxonomy): domain Eukaryota; kingdom Metazoa; phylum Arthropoda; class Insecta; order Odonata; family Libellulidae; genus Ladona; species Ladona fulva. The sequence continues at coordinate 1,474,137 of KZ308117.1, read as the reverse complement.
AATTTATTTTTACGTTTTTATTTTGTTTCCTCCGATGCATTTAAGTGACAGTCGTTCCTTCATTTTCTCCTTCGTCGCATTCCAGTCGGCGAGATTTCAAGTACGGACGGTCTAATTTAGTTGCATCTTTTAGTTAGATTCACGAAAATACGAATTTTGCATTTGCGAATTGGTTGAATACTATCAGTTTTCCCAAGACAAAAACGTGATTGACTTAACGAAATTGATTGTATGAATTAGTGTAAAATTGTTATGCGATACAGGTGTAATAAACGATTGCAACTTTGTCTTCCGTTATTTCTTCGTTCAGTCATCTTTATTGCCTTTGAAATATTCTTATTAATTTACATAGTAGTCAGTTGAGCTTCCTTAATTAATTCTTAATTGATTCTTGTAATTTTATGCATATGTTCGAATTTAATTGTGTTAGCTCATATCCTGATGCTGTTCTGAGTCAGCGATAGTTATCAATCGGAAACGGCGCTCGCTGACCCCATGGCTAATTTTTTACGTGACATTAGCTGGTTCTTGCCATATTCGTTGCATACATTCCCTGCCACTCGCCCAAAGGCGGCTTGTAAGGTTGACAATGTTGACATAGTTTCGCGTTTACTTCAGCTGTTATTTTAGAATTTATTTCTTGAACTTCATTGAAATCTCTGGTTCCAGGTCATTTGATATATCTCAGCAATAATTAAGGTAGAGATCGATCTTTCTGAGTGCGCCTTAACCTTCTTTTGCTAAGAAAAAAGGGTTTCATATAGGAAAAAAGTAGTATTTTTAAGATTAAGATCTTTGGGTATCTTCCACGTATATCTTCAGAATGCGCGAAGCTGAACGTTCTGTTGACAATAAATTCAACTGACTGACGAGTATGTTCTTAAATATGCGAGTCTCTTGCTTCTTGTGCGTTTGAGGATGACGCTTATTCGTCGAAACCAGTGCTCTTCTATGTTTTTGGGCTGTGGTATTTTGTAGTGTTTTTATAATAAGTAGACTTGTTCTTGTTTTTTATTTTTCCTAGCATTGTGTTGACGATATTAGGTATGAGTATTTACAATATACTAAAGTATATCTATCTGAAAAATTGGAGACTTCCTTGTTACCAAGATCCTCAAGAAATACTGAAGCGAGATGTTCCAATGATTAATGGATACTCTAAAACAAGCGTAACTCGTCCCCTAGCTTAGCCTTTTCATTTGCTGGAGATTTTCGAATTTGTCGAAGGCTTCCATAGAAAAATAATCTTAAGTCTTCCATCACCACTCACGCAAAAAATAGACAAGTGTATAAGAGGGGAGAAATGTATTATTCAGTCGCTCTTTTGTAAGTCAGTGGAATGATGGCGCAAGGAAACTATGATGAGAGAGTACCTCTGAAGAAGGTAATCTGCTGCTTCGCGCTTCCATGCTTCTGGAAAACCACTTCAGTCTCTTCTAATTTCCTCTGTTTGCAGATCACTTCATTGGCAAAGTTACCGGCGTAGTATCATTCTTCGATCGTTACGAACTAATTGAGATGCAAAGAAGAGGGATAACTTAAGGCATTTGGTTTAGAGGTAGTAAATAACTAGAATACAAGAAAACCATGAAAATCAATCAAACATTGCCATCCAGATACATGGCTATCGTATGAGAACCGGCCGAAATTATGAAGAAATAGAGAATTAAGCTCCTAATGAGCTGTATGAACCAATCTGGGATATTTACCCCAACGGAGGAAAACCATTAGATTTTTAAATATCGTGATTATCTCCACGATATTTAGAATAGACCAGAAGAACTGGAAGATTAAACGAGATTGATTCGCACACAGCATTAGCGAATCTAACCTTGGAACTCGTCCCTAAAATCCCTACTAATTGTCCAGGCAGGTTCTCTTAGCTAATGGGGGAAATGAAATGATATTTTAATGATGTCTTTCTCCAGTTGGCTAAGAGATCCTTCCTGTTCAATTTCACTGATCCATTTCGTCGGAGGGATTTTAATGACGAATTTCGATGTAGTTTCGATAAAGTAACAACATTGGCGTGTGCATATACTCTGAGGAACTGGCTAATTCAACGAGACTGATTTTCATCTCAACCTCTTTCTTGTCTACATTTGGCGGATCGTTGAAATCCTCCGTTTTGTCACTGTTGAGATATTGAAATACTTACTTTCTCGGCAATATACTTGTCATTCCGAAGTAATTGGACACAAACCCCCTGCCACACGCCGAAAGGCGGCTTGCAGGATACTTACATAGACATAGACAAAAGGGCATAGCGTTGACGGATTCCAGCTTCAATTAGTTTCTCGATTCCGTGGCTAGTCAGTCGGTATAAAGCTAGTTGTTGGAATTAACTGCTCCATAATAAACTGACCCTGTTGATAATTAAAAGTATTTTTTTTTAATTTTCCATGCAAAGAGTACTTTTAAATATATTTAACATGTAGTGAGTTAAGTATACTTTCTTAAATTGCTCAAGGATATCCGATGAAAAGGAGCAAGTAATGGAAAAAACACGCCACAGCGTAAGGAAAATTCACTCTCTCTTCATAGTGATCTTTTTCAAACCGTATAAAACCTGCTTACTTCTTGCCTAAAAATCCACTAGGATTTTGGAATGACAGTGGAGTATAATTATCGGAGATGATGTCAAGAAGGGTAGTGCAATAAAATTTCCTTTAAGGTTAAGGCAGTCCGCCGAAAAGTAAAAGCACTCATACTTGTCCTAAGCTTATGGGAATAATATTGTCAAACTTCTTCGAAAACTTAAAATAAGAAAATAAGCCAAATCCCAGTCAGTATATGTACTGAACTTTTATAGGCAAAGTGGGCCCTTTAAAAAACTTTGAACACATCCCCATAACAGAGATCATAAATTCATCTATGCTCGAATAGGCATGAGTAGCATTCTACACCATTTATCTTTTAAAATATTAATTTTAATCACCTACCCTACCTTAAAACTAAGTTAGCACTGACTGCCTCTAACGCGATCATGTGGTCAATATGACACCACTAAGATACAACACAGGTTTCCACCTAAACAAGTAAATGGTGCAATATGACCTAAGCTGTCGACGCACCTTAAACAATAAACAACAACAACTGTAATTTTACATGAAAAAGGATTATTGAGTTGAACGGTCGGACTAGTATCTGTTATTTTAGACTAAAGAATTTACCCAGACAGCCTCGCGTGAATCCGTGACACAGAGGTAGTATGTCCCGTGTGCGTTCTCAGTGATTGGTCATTAGTCGATTTGGACGTATATATATGTACGTATTCGGTTCATTTATCTATTTTGCAGGTGTCAAAAAGAAAACAATGAAATTATATCAACAATATTTACCTATCAACGAAAGTTTGAAAGTTGTGGTGTTTTTGGTTCCTGAGTTTAAGGCAAATATACTATCGAAAGACGAAGTTAATTTGTCATAAGTGCGTGTGAAGTCGAAAACCACCTGTAATTAGAAGCATATCCATAAGAAAGAGTGCATTTGGTTAGAAAAACAATTGTTTACAGCAAATAATGCAAACTAGGACATCAAGATATGGTTCATAAAAATCTGTTTGTGGAGTTATTTCGTTGTGCTTAGAAAAATGGACTGAAAAGGCTGCAGTCTGGATTTGGCTGTAGATGTATTAAGAATTAAGTTGAAAGTCCAAATAAATAATGCAGAAGCCCAGTAAAGATTTGAGTGCAGCGCTTATTTTAATATTCAAAGGCTGCCTTATTCCTGATTAAATACATGACAATCAGTTTCTGAGATGCAGAATTTCTTCTGTGCCCTCTAAATGCGATTGCAACTCTAGTCCAGGAGAGATTTTATGTTGCTTTCCCGATTTGTATAAATTAAGGAAAAGTTACTCCAGAAAATTGTATTGCTTATTCAGGGAACAGGAATTTCTATAGAAGAGGCAACCTACGTGCATTTCACAGGTGAAACCGAGGTCTCTACTTCATTATGTGCTTCGTATGGGTGGATGGGAAGACGGCTCCTGTTGATTGTCTATCAGTGCGAGGGCCGTAACTTTCCGGTCTTGTTATACGGCCCACATGTGTTCTACCTCCAGACACACTGTCTCTCGCCCTTTACTCCTACGCGGCTTTCCATCTTCTCACTCCATCAATGTCCCTATCACTTGACGAAAGGGAGTGATTCCCTCGTGGGAATTTCTACACGCCTCGTGGAGCGATTTCGTTATTTTCTGCCTGTTTTTATTAGCTATCAGTTGTTAAATCTACTCAATACGACCTGCCAAATCATAATCCTGAAGGCCTCTCCTGAGGTCCAGGCCAAGTTGGTGAAAGAACGAACGCTGTGCTTCCGTTATAATATTTTGGTCGATTTTTAGACATACTGATTTTTGTTTTTATATTAGGTGGGAAATTTTCTGCCTACGAAATGATATTCTAAGGAATACAATTATTTTTAAGTTCTGTAGCTGATGGAAAATTATTCTTAGCCTTATGTTAGTTATGGAAATATTCCGTAAGCAGGAAATGGGAAGGTTTTTTGAATAATTGCACGAGAATTGTGCGCCAGAAAAAGGATAAATGCTGTTGATTAAGCTTAATTTGACTTATGTACTTTATTTTGCTTCCTGGGTGTATATTTTAATTATTTACGAATTTACGTAAAGAAAATAGTAATGTTTCTAATCAGTCTTCATAATGCATCCCGTTACTTGTGCCGGGAGAGGGTGAAAATAGTATATCACAGGTAACTGAGGGAAGAGGCAATGGAATGGTTCTTATTTTAAATTTTAACGTTTTATGTTTCAATTGTTGTTTAATAAATCTTTCCTATTCGTCACATTATATCTTTGTAATAAACTTGCTAGCGATATTACTTACCGTTTCTGCATAGTTGAGGTTAATAATTCCTCTGCAGTTTGTTTTTTCTTTGCTAAAATCGTTTTATTTGGGCAGTTTTGGTGGGAAAGATATGAGGAATTGTATGATTTCACTTTATGATGGTCCATAGTCTGCTTTCTTTCGCATCGAATGTGTTAGGAAAACTGCCCCAAAATCCCCTTCTAGCAAAGTACAGTTCAATTTTAATCTATATATTCAATCGACGACAACGTAAATGTTAATCAGTCAGAGCTTGGATTTATAGCTCGGTGTCACAACTGTTCAGTTCCTTTTCTTCGTGATGATGTTGAAAGAATCCTAAGTCAATTCTATAGTAGCGATAGCGTTAGTTATTGTTATGTTTTTCGACTGGAATAGACCAATGTTTCTTATCTTTCAAAGGAATTGTATCGTTTGTCAGTGTTTTTAAATGAAAAATTTCTTACCTCATTCTTACGTGAAAAGCTATTTCGTTCGTAGCGAAGATTTTTCTATTGCGTTGAGGGATTTCACTTTTTAAGTTTCTATTTCCTTTTATCTTTATCTTTAGGGAAATAGCGTTTCCTTTTCATAGAAACTAATCTATTCTAATCACATCTCTCGTGTATTTTTATCCGATTATTGACCGTGTAGAACAGTTTATATCGTGGTTGCTTGCTCATGTCCGGCTACATCAAGGAGCGTTAGGACTCCGTGATGTCTTTCTCACCCGAGTATTTGAAGTTACTCTGCGTTTTTGCCTCTCATTATTCTATCTTTAGCGAGTCATCCATTTCAGCGATGCGATCTTAGTGTGGCCCACATAAGCAGGCGCGATCTCCGGATGACCTCAGGTGTGGGGTTGAAGGCCTCCGTCCCCCGCATACTCCCTTCACCCACTCTTCCCTTCCTTTCGACAGATACGCAATATGCTTCCCACTCTCTCCTTGCCCATGCGATATCCCAGCGTATTATTTCACGAAATTTTCCTTGCTCTGTTCCAGCGTTTCTCAGATGTTTTCGTGTCTGGACCTCTTTTCTCCCATTTATTTAAAATTTTTATTTACTCGGTTGGTTTATTTGAACACTTGGGACCCCAGAATCAGTATCGCGTTTGCAGCACGTACAGATTTTTCTTTATTAGAATCTGGAGTGATTGCCCATGACTCCAGGCGTGAAAAAGGCATTCAGGACTCTAGTTTAAGATCTTACAGATTTAAAAACTGAAATCCTAAAGTTATTTGTTGCGTGATAAAGAGACTGTAAATTTCGGTGTTATACAAATATCCTAAACCAGGGATGCGAAACAATCGATTGATTTACCAAAGTAGGCTCTTTGAAATGTTTTTTATTTCGAACATTTTAAGTGTCATTTCGAAAATTAGTTAGATCTCAAGGATCCCCAATGGTCGGCTGATCAGAATTTGAATAACACTTCTCAATTCTATTCTCTTTAACGAAAACCTGTATTTTTTACTGTTGTGATCAACTACTGTCGATAGTTAGTTTGAAAGATATCCGAAATTATGTAGGGTTTAGGGTTTTTAGGATTGTTTTATTTCCTTTTCATTATTTTCCCAATTCTTAAATATTTTTGCTATTTAGCCAAATGGAAATGTTTACTTTTCTTCGTTAGTTGATGTATGTATTCATCTATAGAGCTACCTTATCTCCAGTTATGTATTTTTTTGATTTTATAAACATTTATTGTGTAGAAAGATTTTTGTCACCGAGATGTTAATGATTTAACAAAATATTCTAACTATGCGGAATCTCTCATGGTATTATAAGTAGGTCAATCTATCCTTAAGGAGTAAATCACTTATTCATAGAATTGGGAGACATTTCTTTAAGCATCTCTGTTATCTATCTAAGCAGCATGTCATCAGCTACAAGGATATGTATTTTCTCTGTCAAGAATAGCCTAATCAAAATTTGATCCTTAGAAGAAAAAAAACTGTGGCTACAAAATTTGTTGCAAGGTTTATTTACATTAATTAATCATAGTTTAACTAAAATTTCACTTACTCTGCTAAATCTTCTCATACTATATAGCGAATCTNTAAAAGTATTTTTTTTTAATTTTCCATGCAAAGAGTACTTTTAAATATATTTAACATGTAGTGAGTTAAGTATACTTTCTTAAATTGCTCAAGGATATCCGATGAAAAGGAGCAAGTAATGGAAAAAACACGCCACAGCGTAAGGAAAATTCACTCTCTCTTCATAGTGATCTTTTTCAAACCGTATAAAACCTGCTTACTTCTTGCCTAAAAATCCACTAGGATTTTGGAATGACAGTGGAGTATAATTATCGGAGATGATGTCAAGAAGGGTAGTGCAATAAAATTTCCTTTAAGGTTAAGGCAGTCCGCCGAAAAGTAAAAGCACTCATACTTGTCCTAAGCTTATGGGAATAATATTGTCAAACTTCTTCGAAAACTTAAAATAAGAAAATAAGCCAAATCCCAGTCAGTATATGTACTGAACTTTTATAGGCAAAGTGGGCCCTTTAAAAAACTTTGAACACATCCCCATAACAGAGATCATAAATTCATCTATGCTCGAATAGGCATGAGTAGCATTCTACACCATTTATCTTTTAAAATATTAATTTTAATCACCTACCCTACCTTAAAACTAAGTTAGCACTGACTGCCTCTAACGCGATCATGTGGTCAATATGACACCACTAAGATACAACAGAGGTTTCCACCTAAACAAGTAAATGGTGCAATATGACCTAAGCTGTCGACGCACCTTAAACAATAAACAACAACAACTGTAATTTTACATGAAAAAGGATTATTGAGTTGAACGGTCGGACTAGTATCTGTTATTTTAGACTAAAGAATTTACCCAGACAGCCTCGCGTGAATCCGTGACACAGAGGTAGTATGTCCCGTGTGCGTTCTCAGTGATTGGTCATTAGTCGATTTGGACGTATATATATGTACGTATTCGGTTCATTTATCTATTTTGCAGGTGTCAAAAAGAAAACAATGAAATTATATCAACAATATTTACCTATCAACGAAAGTTTGAAAGTTGTGGTGTTTTTGGTTCCTGAGTTTAAGGCAAATATACTATCGAAAGACGAAGTTAATTTGTCATAAGTGCGTGTGAAGTCGAAAACCACCTGTAATTAGAAGCATATCCATAAGAAAGAGTGCATTTGGTTAGAAAAACAATTGTTTACAGCAAATAATGCAAACTAGGACATCAAGATATGGTTCATAAAAATCTGTTTGTGGAGTTATTTCGTTGTGCTTAGAAAAATGGACTGAAAAGGCTGCAGTCTGGATTTGGCTGTAGATGTATTAAGAATTAAGTTGAAAGTCCAAATAAATAATGCAGAAGCCCAGTAAAGATTTGAGTGCAGCGCTTATTTTAATATTCAAAGGCTGCCTTATTCCTGATTAAATACATGACAATCAGTTTCTGAGATGCAGAATTTCTTCTGTGCCCTCTAAATGCGATTGCAACTCTAGTCCAGGAGAGATTTTATGTTGCTTTCCCGATTTGTATAAATTAAGGAAAAGTTACTCCAGAAAATTGTATTGCTTATTCAGGGAACAGGAATTTCTATAGAAGAGGCAACCTACGTGCATTTCACAGGTGAAACCGAGGTCTCTACTTCATTATGTGCTTCGTATGGGTGGATGGGAAGACGGCTCCTGTTGATTGTCTATCAGTGCGAGGGCCGTAACTTTCCGGTCTTGTTATACGGCCCACATGTGTTCTACCTCCAGACACACTGTCTCTCGCCCTTTACTCCTACGCGGCTTTCCATCTTCTCACTCCATCAATGTCCCTATCACTTGACGAAAGGGAGTGATTCCCTCGTGGGAATTTCTACACGCCTCGTGGAGCGATTTCGTTATTTTCTGCCTGTTTTTATTAGCTATCAGTTGTTAAATCTACTCAATACGACCTGCCAAATCATAATCCTGAAGGCCTCTCCTGAGGTCCAGGCCAAGTTGGTGAAAGAACGAACGCTGTGCTTCCGTTATAATATTTTGGTCGATTTTTAGACATACTGATTTTTGTTTTTATATTAGGTGGGAAATTTTCTGCCTACGAAATGATATTCTAAGGAATACAATTATTTTTAAGTTCTGTAGCTGATGGAAAATTATTCTTAGCCTTATGTTAGTTATGGAAATATTCCGTAAGCAGGAAATGGGAAGGTTTTTTGAATAATTGCACGAGAATTGTGCGCCAGAAAAAGGATAAATGCTGTTGATTAAGCTTAATTTGACTTATGTACTTTATTTTGCTTCCTGGGTGTATATTTTAATTATTTACGAATTTACGTAAAGAAAATAGTAATGTTTCTAATCAGTCTTCATAATGCATCCCGTTACTTGTGCCGGGAGAGGGTGAAAATAGTATATCACAGGTAACTGAGGGAAGAGGCAATGGAATGGTTCTTATTTTAAATTTTAACGTTTTATGTTTCAATTGTTGTTTAATAAATCTTTCCTATTCGTCACATTATATCTTTGTAATAAACTTGCTAGCGATATTACTTACCGTTTCTGCATAGTTGAGGTTAATAATTCCTCTGCAGTTTGTTTTTTCTTTGCTAAAATCGTTTTATTTGGGCAGTTTTGGTGGGAAAGATATGAGGAATTGTATGATTTCACTTTATGATGGTCCATAGTCTGCTTTCTTTCGCATCGAATGTGTTAGGAAAACTGCCCCAAAATCCCCTTCTAGCAAAGTACAGTTCAATTTTAATCTATATATTCAATCGACGACAACGTAAATGTTAATCAGTCAGAGCTTGGATTTATAGCTCGGTGTCACAACTGTTCAGTTCCTTTTCTTCGTGATGATGTTGAAAGAATCCTAAGTCAATTCTATAGTAGCGATAGCGTTAGTTATTGTTATGTTTTTCGACTGGAATAGACCAATGTTTCTTATCTTTCAAAGGAATTGTATCGTTTGTCAGTGTTTTTAAATGAAAAATTTCTTACCTCATTCTTACGTGAAAAGCTATTTCGTTCGTAGCGAAGATTTTTCTATTGCGTTGAGGGATTTCACTTTTTAAGTTTCTATTTCCTTTTATCTTTATCTTTAGGGAAATGGCGTTTCCTTTTCGTAGAAACTAATCTATTCCAATCACATCTCTCGTGTATTTTTATCCGATTATTGACCGTGTAGAACAGTTTATATCGTGGTTGCTTGCTCATGTCCGGCTGCATCAAGGAGCGTTAGGGTTATTACCCGTTGAATTTGTATTAATTTTATTTATATCGATTGAATTGGTTTTAGTTTATGTTTACCGATTAATTCCAAACGTATTAAATCGTAATTAAATGAAATTTTGGTGAAAAAATGAACACCGCTCGAAAGATAACTTTTTCATCCATTTAGAAATCAGTTTAGATTTCGTTTTGACTTCTTGATGCTATCAAGTCCTGTTTCCATGTTTTCCAATTTGAAGATAAGATCCCCACATTTTTCTTCCGGAAAAGAGACATTCGAAAAATTTTCTCTCTGTGAAATTAACCCCCTTTAATCCTGCCAGTGCATCACCTTTGCATTCATTCAAGACACCTCCTTGTCATTGCTGATGGATTGGTATTTTTAATTATGCGTTTTATGGTAAGCAAATATTTGAATTCTGAGAAAAGTAGCCTGTCGTAGGAAGGATAAAGTCGTGGCAGGGAAAAACGTTAAAGAAAAGAAATTATTGGACATGGAAAATCGATGGAGGAATTCCGTGAGGCAGAAAGTTGCCCTAGAGGTATGCGAAAGAATGGCACTTTGATGTGCACCCGCTGGCAAAGATATGGGAAGGAACATATGTATGTAGGTTGGAGAGAAGAATTGCTTCAAAGATAAGTGAAATTTGATTAAAACGTAAAAAGGGGGAATTTAATTAATGCGCTTTGTTCCTCCATTTCAAAATGTCACCAGAACGGTCCATCTCAAGTTTGGGACAAAGGATCCGTGGAATCAGTTAATTTATTTTTACGTTTTTATTTTGTTTCCTCCGATGCATTTAAGTGACAGTCGTTCCTTCATTTTCTCCTTCGTCGCATTCCAGTCGGCGAGATTTCAAGTACGGACGGTCTAATTTAGTTGCATCTTTTAGTTAGATTCACGAAAATACGAATTTTGCATTTGCGAATTGGTTGAATACTATCAGTTTTCCCAAGACAAAAACGTGATTGACTTAACGAAATTGATTGTATGAATTAGTGTAAAATTGTTATGCGATACAGGTGTAATAAACGATTGCAACTTTGTCTTCCGTTATTTCTTCGTTCAGTCATCTTTATTGCCTTTGAAATATTCTTATTAATTTACATAGTAGTCAGTTGAGCTTCCTTAATTAATTCTTAATTGATTCTTGTAATTTTATGCATATGTTCGAATTTAATTGTGTTAGCTCATATCCTGATGCTGTTCTGAGTCAGCGATAGTTATCAATCGGAAACGGCGCTCGCTGACCCCATGGCTAATTTTTTACGTGACATTAGCTGGTTCTTGCCATATTCGTTGCATACATTCCCTGCCACTCGCCCAAAGGCGGCTTGTAAGGTTGACAATGTTGACATAGTTTCGCGTTTACTTCAGCTGTTATTTTAGAATTTATTTCTTGAACTTCATTGAAATCTCTGGTTCCAGGTCATTTGATATATCTCAGCAATAATTAAGGTAGAGATCGATCTTTCTGAGTGCGCCTTAACCTTCTTTTGCTAAGAAAAAAGGGTTTCATATAGGAAAAAAGTAGTATTTTTAAGATTAAGATCTTTGGGTATCTTCCACGTATATCTTCAGAATGCGCGAAGCTGAACGTTCTGTTGACAATAAATTCAACTGACTGACGAGTATGTTCTTAAATATGCGAGTCTCTTGCTTCTTGTGCGTTTGAGGATGACGCTTATTCGTCGAAACCAGTGCTCTTCTATGTTTTTGGGCTGTGGTATTTTGTAGTGTTTTTATAATAAGTAGACTTGTTCTTGTTTTTTATTTTTCCTAGCATTGTGTTGACGATATTAGGTATGAGTATTTACAATATACTAAAGTATATCTATCTGAAAAATTGGAGACTTCCTTGTTACCAAGATCCTCAAGAAATACTGAAGCGAGATGTTCCAATGATTAATGGATACTCTAAAACAAGCGTAACTCGTCCCCTAGCTTAGCCTTTTCATTTGCTGGAGATTTTCGAATTTGTCGAAGGCTTCCATAGAAAAATAATCTTAAGTCTTCCATCACCACTCACGCAAAAAATAGACAAGTGTATAAGAGGGGAGAAATGTATTATTCAGTCGCTCTTTTGTAAGTCAGTGGAATGATGGCGCAAGGAAACTATGATGAGAGAGTACCTCTGAAGAAGGTAATCTGCTGCTTCGCGCTTCCATGCTTCTGGAAAACCACTTCAGTCTCTTCTAATTTCCTCTGTTTGCAGATCACTTCATTGGCAAAGTTACCGGCGTAGTATCATTCTTCGATCGTTACGAACTAATTGAGATGCAAAGAAGAGGGATAACTTAAGGCATTTGGTTTAGAGGTAGTAAATAACTAGAATACAAGAAAACCATGAAAATCGATCAAACATTGCCATCCAGGTACATGGCTATCGTATGAGAACCGGCCGAAATTATGAAGAAATAGAGAATTAAGCTCCTAATGAGCTGTATGAACCAATCTGGGATATTTACCCCAACGGAGGAAAACCATTAGATTTTTAAATATCGTGATTATCTCCACGATATTTAGAATAGACCAGACGAGCTAGAGCAATTTGGGAACTTTTCGACGCAGGGACTTGTAGTGAGTTCCGATGTAGTTTCGTTAAAGTAATAACCTTGGCGAGGACACAAATTCAGAACTGGAAAATTAAACGAGATTGATTCGCACACAGCATTAGCGAATCTAACCTTGGAACTCGTCCCTAAAATCCCTACTAATTGTCCAGGCAGGTTCTCTTAGCTAATGGGGGAAATGAAATGATATTTTAATGATGTCTTTCTCCAGTTGGCTAAGAGATCCTTCCTGTTCAATTTCACTGATCCATTTCGTCGGAGGGATTTTAATGACGAATTTCGATGTAGTTTCGATAAAGTAACAACATTGGCGTGTGCATATACTCTGAGGAACTGGCTAATTCAACGAGACTGATTTTCATCTCAACCTCTTTCTTGTCTACATTTGGCGGATCGTTGAAATCCTCCGTTTTGTCACTGTTGAGATATTGAAATACTTACTTTCTCGGCAATATACTTGTCATTCCGAAGTAATTGGACACAAACCCCCTGCCACACGCCGAAAGGCGGCTTGCAGGATACTTACATAGACATAGACAAAAGGGCATAGCGTTGACGGATTCCAGCTTCAATTAGTTTCTCGATTCCGTGGCTAGTCAGTCGGTATAAAGCTAGTTGTTGGAATTAACTGCTCCATAATAAACTGACCCTGTTGATAATTAAAAGTATTTTTTTTTAATTTTCCATGCAAAGAGTACTTTTAAATATATTTAACATGTAGTGAGTTAAGTATACTTTCTTAAATTGCTCAAGGATATCCGATGAAAAGGAGCAAGTAATGGAAAAAACACACCACAGCGTAAGGAAAATTCACTCTCTCTTCATAGTGATCTTTTTCAAACCGTATAAAACCTGCTTACTTCTTGCCTAAAAATCCACTAGGATTTTGGAATGACAGTGGAGTATAATTATCGGAGATGATGTCAAGAAGGGTAGTGCAATAAAATTTCCTTTAAGGTTAAGGCAGTCCGCCGAAAAGTAAAAGCACTCATACTTGTCCTAAGCTTATGGGAATAATATTGTCAAACTTCTTCGAAAACTTAAAATAAGAAAATAAGCCAAATCCCAGTCAGTATATGTACTGAACTTTTATAGGCAAAGTGGGCCCTTTAAAAAACTTTGAACACATCCCCATAACAGAGATCATAAATTCATCTATGCTCGAATAGGCATGAGTAGCATTCTACACCATTTATCTTTTAAAATATTAATTTTAATCACCTACCCTACCTTAAAACTAAGTTAGCACTGACTGCCTCTAACGCGATCATGTGGTCAATATGACACCACTAAGATACAACACAGGTTTCCACCTAAACAAGTAAATGGTGCAATATGACCTAAGCTGTCGACGCACCTTAAACAATAAACAACAACAACTGTAATTTTACATGAAAAAGGATTATTGAGTTGAACGGTCGGACTAGTATCTGTTATTTTAGACTAAAGAATTTACCCAGACAGCCTCGCGTGAATCCGTGACACAGAGGTAGTATGTCCCGTGTGCGTTCTCAGTGATTGGTCATTAGTCGATTTGGACGTATATATATGTACGTATTCGGTTCATTTATCTATTTTGCAGGTGTCAAAAAGAAAACAATGAAATTATATCAACAATATTTACCTATCAACGAAAGTTTGAAAGTTGTGGTGTTTTTGGTTCCTGAGTTTAAGGCAAATATACTATCGAAAGACGAAGTTAATTTGTCATAAGTGCGTGTGAAGTCGAAAACCACCTGTAATTAGAAGCATATCCATAAGAAAGAGTGCATTTGGTTAGAAAAACAATTGTTTACAGCAAATAATGCAAACTAGGACATCAAGATATGGTTCATAAAAATCTGTTTGTGGAGTTATTTCGTTGTGCTTAGAAAAATGGACTGAAAAGGCTGCAGTCTGGATTTGGCTGTAGATGTATTAAGAATTAAGTTGAAAGTCCAAATAAATAATGCAGAAGCCCAGTAAAGATTTGAGTGCAGCGCTTATTTTAATATTCAAAGGCTGCCTTATTCCTGATTAAATACATGACAATCAGTTTCTGAGATGCAGAATTTCTTCTGTGCCCTCTAAATGCGATTGCAACTCTAGTCCAGGAGAGATTTTATGTTGCTTTCCCGATTTGTATAAATTAAGGAAAAGTTACTCCAGAAAATTGTATTGCTTATTCAGGGAACAGGAATTTCTATAGAAGAGGCAACCTACGTGCATTTCACAGGTGAAACCGAGGTCTCTACTTCATTATGTGCTTCGTATGGGTGGATGGGAAGACGGCTCCTGTTGATTGTCTATCAGTGCGAGGGCCGTAACTTTCCGGTCTTGTTATACGGCCCACATGTGTTCTACCTCCAGACACACTGTCTCTCGCCCTTTACTCCTACGCGGCTTTCCATCTTCTCACTCCATCAATGTCCCTATCACTTGACGAAAGGGAGTGATTCCCTCGTGGGAATTTCTACACGCCTCGTGGAGCGATTTCGTTATTTTCTGCCTGTTTTTATTAGCTATCAGTTGTTAAATCTACTCAATACGACCTGCCAAATCATAATCCTGAAGGCCTCTCCTGAGGTCCAGGCCAAGTTGGTGAAAGAACGAACGCTGTGCTTCCGTTATAATATTTTGGTCGATTTTTAGACATACTGATTTTTGTTTTTATATTAGGTGGGAAATTTTCTGCCTACGAAATGATATTCTAAGTTATACAATTATTTTTAAGTTCTGTAGCTGATGGAAAATTATTCTTAGCCTTATGTTAGTTATGGAAATATTCCGTAAGCAGGAAATGGGAAGGTTTTTTGAATAATTGCACGAGAATTGTGCGCCAGAAAAAGGATAAATGCTGTTGATTAAGCTTAATTTGACTTATGTACTTTATTTTGCTTCCTGGGTGTATATTTTAATTATTTACGAATTTACGTAAAGAAAATAGTAATGTTTCTAATCAGTCTTCATAATGCATCCCGTTACTTGTGCCGGGAGAGGGTGAAAATAGTATATCACAGGTAACTGAGGGAAGAGGCAATGGAATGGTTCTTATTTTAAATTTTAACGTTTTATGTTTCAATTGTTGTTTAATAAATCTTTCCTATTCGTCACATTATATCTTTGTAATAAACTTGCTAGCGATATTACTTACCGTTTCTGCATAGTTGAGGTTAATAATTCCTCTGCAGTTTGTTTTTTCTTTGCTAAAATCGTTTTATTTGGGCAGTTTTGGTGGGAAAGATATGAGGAATTGTATGATTTCACTTTATGATGGTCCATAGTCTGCTTTCTTTCGCATCGAATGTGTTAGGAAAACTGCCCCAAAATCCCCTTCTAGCAAAGTACAGTTCAATTTTAATCTATATATTCAATCGACGACAACGTAAATGTTAATCAGTCAGAGCTTGGATTTATAGCTCGGTGTCACAACTGTTCAGTTCCTTTTCTTCGTGATGATGTTGAAAGAATCCTAAGTCAATTCTATAGTAGCGATAGCGTTAGTTATTGTTATGTTTTTCGACTGGAATAGACCAATGTTTCTTATCTTTCAAAGGAATTGTATCGTTGGTCAGTGTTTTTAAATGAAAAATTTCTTACCTCATTCTTACGTGAAAAGCTATTTCGTTCGTAGCGAAGATTTTTCTATTGCGTTGAGGGATTTCACTTTTTAAGTTTCTATTTCCTTTTATCTTTATCTTTAGGGAAATAGCGTTTCCTTTTCATAGAAACTAATCTATTCTAATCACATCTCTCGTGTATTTTTATCCGATTATTGACCGTGTAGAACAGTTGATATCGTGGTTGCTTGCTCATGTCCGGCTACATCAAGGAGCGTTAGGACTCCGTGATGTCTTTCTCACCCGAGTATTTGAAGTTACTCTGCGTTTTTGCCTCTCATTATTCTATCTTTAGCGAGTCATCCATTTCAGCGATGCGATCTTAGTGTGGCCCACATAAGCAGGCGCGATCTCCGGATGACCTCAGGTGTGGGGTTGAAGGCCTCCGTCCCCCGCATACTCCCTTCACCCACTCTTCCCTTCCTTTCGACAGATACGCAATATGCTTCCCACTCTCTCCTTGCCCATGCGATATCCCAGCGTATTATTTCACGAAATTTTCCTTGCTCTGTTCCAGCGTTTCTCAGATGTTTTCGTGTCTGGACCTCTTTTCTCCCATTTATTTAAAATTTTTATTTACTCGGTTGGTTTATTTGAACACTTGGGACCCCAGAATCAGTATCGCGTTTGCAGCACGTACAGATTTTTCTTTATTAGAATCTGGAGTGATTGCCCATGACTCCAGGCGTGAAAAAGGCATTCAGGACTCTAGTTTAAGATCTTACAGATTTAAAAACTGAGATCCTAAAGTTATTTGTTGCATGATAAAGAGACTGAACAAATTGGTGTTATACAAATATCCTAAACCAGGGATGCGAAACAATCGATTGATTTACCAAAGTAGGCTCTTTGAAATGTTTTTTATTTCGAACATTTTAAGTGTTATTTCGAAAATTAGTTAGATCTCGAGGATCCCCAATGGTCGGCTGATCAGAATTTGAATAACACTTCTCAATTCTATTCTCTTTAACGAAAACCTGTATTTTTTACTGTTGTGATCAACTACTGTCGATAGTTAGTTTGAAAGATATCCGAAATTATGTAGGGTTTAGGGTTTTTAGGATTGTTTTATTTCCTTTTCATTATTTTCCCAATTCTTAAATATTTTTGCTATTTAGCCAAATGGAAATGTTTACTTTTCTTCGTTAGTTGATGTATGTATTCATCTATAGAGCTACCTTATCTCCAGTTATGTATTTTTTTGATTTTATAAACATTTATTGTGTAGAAAGATTTTTGTCACCGAGATGTTAATGATTTAACAAAATATTCTAACTATGCGGAATCTCTCATGGTATTATAAGTAGGTCAATCTATCCTTAAGGAGTAAATCACTTATTCATAGAATTGGGAGACATTTCTTTAAGCATCTCTGTTATCTATCTAAGCAGCATGTCATCAGCTACAAGGATATGTATTTTCTCTGTCAAGAATAGCCTAATCAAAATTTGATCCTTAGAAGAAAAAAAACTGTGGCTACAAAATTTGTTGCAAGGTTTATTTACATTAATTAATCATAGTTTAACTAAAATTTCACTTACTCTGCTAAATCTTCTCATACTATATAGCGAATCTGCGCTGAACTATAATATACACCATTTAAAATTTCTCTGTAGATACCTGAATAATATTTCATATTATTATGAATATTATTCATTATTTAATGAAAATTTGCTATTTATCCTTGTATGAATTTTATCTAGAAAGATTCGAGTTGGTTTGTACATCATTTTCAATGTTACTGTGGATTTCATTTTGTGAATTGTTACATAGGATAACGTCTTTTTTCATTTTCCACGCGTTGTTATTTAATTCTTTAGATAGTGGAGCTTCGTGTTTTAACGTATGGCCACATTATGAGGAATATGGACTGTGTGGTGAGATATGGTAGTTGAGTTACGCTGGTTCATTTTCGCTAAATATTGGTTTATTTTGTCGGTTAAAGATAAACAGTTGCCCTAATACGGCTTTTCATATTTGTTGCCGTACGTGTAGAAACTCAGTAAATATTTATCTCGATGCCCCTCTCTTATCGCAAGATAGGAATAGCCTCAAAACAGGCCTCAGCTTTATGGTATTCATTCACTCACGGTCCATATTGTGAAAAACCATTGAGGGCGAGTAGCATCAAAATTCAGGCGAATAGTTGTATCTCTCCCTTTGATACAGCCTGACAGTGATGGTTGGAATCGATTTTAATTTTTAATTTCATATTCATGTGGGGTGACCGAGGCTGTTTCATTTCTGTCAGTGTTTAGCTTCTCTTGTTATCGATTCTTCAAGGATAGGCGGGAATGAATTTCAAACTGAAGCGGTGAAAGAAAACTATGAAAAATTTACATTCTGTATGGTTATAGGAATATTTAGCGATAAAGATCACTATATATCTATCAGTTTTATTCTTATTTCATGATGAAACCAATTTGAAAACAACTATTTTAAGGTTGACTGTTTAACTTTCATAACATTCAGTAACTATGGCTTTCCCTGTATGTGTTAATCGCTCGCCTCTAGCTCTGTATGAAGTGCGTTCAAGTACTAAGTTTTCGAAATTTTTTTCTGAAAAAGTGTTTTCCCATGATAGTTGAAACTTCTGTCACTTCTTGACGTAATAACGAAGCCTTCGCGTTATTCACAATGCCGTCCCCATAATTCCATAGCTGTTTAGAAACCTTCTTTAGGGGTGTGTTTTGTCATATGGAAAGTTGCTGGGAAATACAGGTACTTTAAAGTTCTTTCCAATTTTTTTATTGGCATGGAGGGTAATTAGAAAGATGAGGTTACCTTTTAAATATGCGACCTGAAGACTAGCGTGAAATCAATATCTGAATTTTTAACATATGGCAGCGCCTTACATTAAAAAAATTGGAGACATTAGAACATGAATTCACCTCCATTTTTTTATTGTCGTATATTATAGAATCAATTTTCCAGCTATTCAGGTGAAGTTAATGATTTGTATTTATGATTTCTAAGGACAATATTTTATCGTTCATTTTCTTGTTTTAATTGTTACATTTTTGCACTGAAAGTCAAAAATTGCCTTCTAAGAATGAATTCGATTTCCTAATTGTCTCCAGGATTTTTGTTTTTAATTTAACAATTGCGGATTTTGGATTATTTTTGAGTTGTGATTCAAGAAGTAGGCGAAATACTGATCTTTTAGTTTTTTTTTATTCCTGAATCATTATATACCTATTATAAATCTGCTGCATTTCTATCCTGGTTCATTTCTATTGTTATTCAGTCACATTCTAATTTCTGTGTTTCGATGGAGAAGTGTTAAATTTACTAATTTACGATCGGAAGTAGTTCGAAAAATCAATGAATTCAGAGGAACTTATCTTTCCTTTTGTGTTAGATATTAAAATAAAGACTTATTTCCTCCGTTTGTATCGAAAATTCGGAAAAGTCAAGTCTTTCATCGGTCGTGCGAAGAATTATTTTTTGTCGTAGTTTCATCATTTTTTAGACTAGAAGTGTGGAAACCGATCGTTAGTAAAATGTATACGTGAAAATTAATAAGTAGTTTTATTCTTTTGTATATTGCATTCCACTAAATTACAAGTTACAATTATCACATTATTTTTATAGTTGTAAGATGTTTTGCGGTTGTATCTCTGAGCCTGTAAAATTAATAAGAGAGAATCCGTTGGTATTGTTTGTTGTTCGTAAATATCCATTATTCTGGATAGGAAGTAGTGCTGCTGGAATTTTGAGTTCTCGAGGAGTTGAATGAGTGAAACAGAAAGTGATGACGACGTTCTATTCGTGGCTTAGTCCACAAGAACTATGAGGATCCTGATGCATGAATTTACTACTAAGTGGAAACGGCGAGCAGAACTCTAGAAGTTGAGATTCAGTTGATACTTTTGCTTCCAAGATTCCATAAGATTCCTGTCGTACACTTGGCCCCTTTTGTCTCCGGAACGGCTAAGTTCTGTTTACTCAGATATCATTGTTGATTGAAGTGGAGCATTTTTTTGAGAATTTTGAGTTGAACATTGTTGTTTGAGCTTTGTTGAACTCAGTAAGACTCCTGCAGCAGTCCATACATAACAGGAATTTTCTCTGATGCGAGAAAATTTTAGACCATCCTTCACGTGGCGAGTGGAAAGTCGTCATTGCCAAATCTAATTTTGCCCCTTCGTATTTTCTCAGATCACTCTTTATAGCTTAGGCGCATGTCCAGAATTTCGCGATAACGTAGCGCTTCGGCAGTAGTGTATAACGCGCCAAAACAAGGAAATAAGGTTTTCATGCTTTTTGTCAAGTAGCTAAGGTGGTTGTTTTATGAATCGTATATCAAAACTTGCTAAAAAATCGAAATGACAAGTATGTTTTTGCGAATAGGTACAGTTTAGGGGAGTACCATTCTATGTAAATCAGTATTGTAGGTTTTGCTGTAACTTAGCGAAATGGATACCATTTACCGTTTTTTCGTATTATTATTTTAATTTTATTGTATTTCGGTCAATTAAAACTCTTTTGCGCGATTCCTACTTTATGTAGAGATTTTCCAGCAACAGTTATATTACCACTGGGTTATCTCGTGAGTGTTAAAGATGGGTTTCAGGCAGGGCATCGCACCGAAATTAGAATAAAATGTTATTTTTACTGTCATGAAACCCGAACCCTAACCGGGAAATTAAATTCTGAAACCCGAATTGAAATAAAAATCGTTATTTCTCCGTTCCAAATTTTGATCCCTAACGAAACCATTTTTATTAAGTTGCGGGAAACAATCCCAGAGGACGGGGAACCGGAGAAAGGGAAGTCCTAGAAAACATGATGGATTCCGAAATCGGGAAATGTGCTCGCGAAGGNCAATGGTTCTCTTTCATATTTTTATGTTTCAATATTATTTTCCAGTTATATTTTAAAATTTACTTCTATCTTAAGCTATTGAAAAAAAGCTGCACGTATAAAACGTACACGTAAAAGCTACACGCAAAAACACGTACACTTACATAAAATAACTTTTGAAAGGGCGTGACATTTAAATGGTCAGAGCAAACAAAACTGGTTGGAACCGGTTGGCAGGCAGAGAATAACCGGAAATAAACCTATATTTGGTGTTTTCAGTGAACCGGTAGGATGCCCTGGTGTCACGTGTGTCAAGTGTCATGTTAGATTGTGCCTAAGTCAGTGTCCTGTTTTTATTTTCGTTTCTGAAACAATTCGTCTCGAGTTGGTCTACTTTTATGAGTGTGGTACTTCGGTTAACGACTAATATTAGTTCCGTAATCCTATTCGCTAGTCAAAATTCCACTCCCCAAAAGTTGCCAAATACAAAATTACACTATTTACTAGTAAGCAAGAGGGTGTATAAGCTAAGTGTTAATATTGTGTGTGGTCATTTCATAAAGTTTTGTGTTCGCGAGTGTGCGCGAGCATTCTCCGAAACGATTTCGTTATAATATTTTTGAAAAACTCGTAAGCCAAATCTGTTTCTGCCTGTCTAAAAACGAAGAAAACTTTCGTGTGCCGAAGGATTCGTTAGCAGGGTCATCAGTCAGCGGAGGTATAGATTTTCTTCTCATTTTGTCCTTACCAGACGATTTTGGAAAGATTTGATAAGATTGACCCTCAGTTAGGCAAGAGTGGGCGTTTCTTCCGCCTAAACTAACCTTTAAAAAATCATCGAGAAAAGAAAGATTATGGAGTAGGAAAAATCTTCGCAACTTAAAGTTGACGAAAAAAAAACTCACGTTGCGGGAAACAATCCCAGAGGATGGGGAACCGGAGAAAGGGAAGTCCTAGAAAACATGATGGATTCCGAAATCGGGAAATGTGCTCGCGAAGGGTTTTGAAACGCCTTTTCGTTGAAGAAACGCTTTCTCTGACGGTAAGAAATCGATTTTCTAGTTCCATTCATCGAATTTCGTCCTCCAGGGGTCCGGTCCATTTTCCATTTTTGTCTTCTTCCATCTCCACTCAGCCTTCTTCAGGTGTCGATTTTCATCTGTCCTTAGTTCTTGATTCCCTTTCATCTCTTTCCTTCCGACCTTTGCTATTTTCCTCCTGTTTACTTTACCTTCGACCCTTGTATCGACTCGAACTGTTATTGGAATTCTTCCTCTTCGCTTTCAACTTGATTTATCCGTGTTTTCTTTGGCCTGATGTGATCCGAATATCAGGCGAGTGATTTTTCTCGCATTCTCAGTTTTTCGTTGCTGTTTTTGTTCCTTATCGGTAGCACTTGTAGATTTCACGCTTATGAGGAGCTTAACGGCTCCAAGCGTTACCTCATACCACTTGCTATTGTTCGCTGTTGAAAACCATTCTGAACTTCGAGAGTAATTTTAAATGTATCATATTCCCATTATCACGAGCTAACGAAACTTAACGAAAGGATTTTTCACTATACTCCGAATGACTCATCATTTACATTTGTTTTTTAGATGTTTAAACTAAATGAAAATTTTCATTGTCAATAAATGTTGATGCCCTCTAGCTTCTGAATGGTTAGCGGGTTATCTCAAATTTAAACTTAATGGAACTTTTGATTACATTTTTTGAAGTAATAAAATTTTTCATTGTTCTATCTCTCTATCCATCGTATTTTATACCCCCTGGCCTCCTAACTTTTCATCTTCTGCGGCACACCTAAGTAATTAACTACGCCACGCGGTACGCTAATCCGCATGTTTGTTACTTTCAATCTAAATTCACATTGAAATGGAAGGAAACACCCTCTGAAAAGTTAGATATTTTAGTGCTTTACTGCGTATTTGTCTTAAATGACGAAATATCCTGTAAATTCGAGCGTAAATACAGTAAAACCTGTCTGAAGTGACCATTAACGGGACCACTCAAAAGAGGTATCATTAGACAGGTGGTCACTATAGCAAGATTTGGTTATAGGGTGACAGGATAGTTTTTCTTATTTAAAGGAATTATAAAATACTCCGAAATTAAATTGTTCACAAAATTATTCTATGTAAGTTTAAAATATATAACGTGAATAAAGAAAGAAATCTAAAAAAGGCACAACGAGAAAGAAAGACTTCCTAATAGATCAGTTTTCAGAAAGATGATTCCATTTTGTTTCCATAAATTTGTCTAAAAGTATTTGAATTCAGCAGATCGTTACTGTTGTTAGGTGGTCACATTGGCAGGTTCTACTGTATGATGCAAAATACAAGGAATATTCGGATGATATCTTCAAATCGCTGCTCACCGTTTTGCCGCGGCACAAAGATTGGGAAGCATTGCCCTGTGAGATACTTTTTAAACCTACTGCCTCATAATTTGCCTTCTTCCTTCGTCTCTTATTATAGAAAACCTTTTCATCTCCCATGCTTGTCATTAGTTTACTCCACATTTTCATTATATTCTTCGTTCCATCATGCGCTTTAAATATTTGATTCCCTCAGCTGTTTGTTCTATTACCGTTAATCCTTTGAGTTATTTCGTAATCGTTTTGCTTATTCTTCGAGTAATTTCCTTAAAGGTCTCTGCTGTAGTACTCAGTTCGTTCAAGTTCATTTACACCCTCGAAGGAATCATTATCGATGCTATGAGTAGTGTATACTGGTACCAGTCGAGATTTTTTCAAATATTTATTGCAGTTTAGCTAAAGCTAACTACCCGAAATTATTATTTTGAAGATGTAAACAAAAGGAAAATTTTACGGAAGTCAAATTACAGAGGTAGGGGAAGATATTGGTAGAAAATCGTTTTGCCTGTAACTGGAAGGGAGGGAATAGCTCGGAATTTAGTTGCTTAAGATATCTTTGGCGTAAGTTTTATTCTCGGTATTTTTGTGTCTTGGTGTAAGTGGAACGTTTCGTCATAGACTCGAAACTAGTGATAAATATTCTGACTTACGTATTTCCGCCTAAAACGCGGACAAAATACTTCCTTGTCGATAGAAACTTCTGTTTGTCTATTATATGGAGAAAGTAGAAAGATATAATTCCTGCCAAATGGATTTATTTTTAGTGTTGTTGGGCCTCGGGTTTATGCTAATTCGTTCCGTTAGGAACTAGATGTAGAAGGTTGAGAAAGGCCACTGGTGACGGATATGGCACATTTCCATTGATGTTTCCCAATAGAAAAGGAGTAGGTTTCTTGGAATCCCACTACTTAATACTAATATTCGTATGCTACAATGAATCTATCCTATTAAATTATGTGTAGATAATTGCAAATGTAATCCTTTAACGAGTAGTATTTTCATTTTCTCTCATTTCGAGTCTTTTTCACACTTGTAAATACTATGTTGGTTTTTCAGAAAACCAGTGCATTTTTGTCTAATTTTGTTCCTGATATTTCCTCATAATTTTGCTCCTAAGACAGCACATCTTTACTATTCTGCTTCATTACACATTCATCCACTACTGACCATGTTATTGTTTCTTAAGCGGTTACATTGTCCCTGTTAGATATTATATTCGATTAATCGGGTTCGAATTTGATTACTTTCTTTGCTTTTCTTACTTAACTGGAGAGTAACAACATATTTCTCCTGAGCATTGGTTCAGGGACTGTGAGTTATGCTTTGATTAAGTAGAAAGTTGACCGGTCTGTAAAAATGTTTCATTTTTCCATAACATTTATTCGATTCTCCAGAGTATTAGCCTATTATATGCTATGACATTAAGTGCTTTTACATTTTTTAAAAATTTGGATTTTTTTAGCTTACGAAAACAAATATCGAACTAGCCTTCTTAATCCATTTTGAATTTGATCGATCATCACGGGTTATGCGAAGGCTTTCGTATTCCCTTGTCTTTCACTAGAGAAATTTATCTACTCTTCGCGGTTCTTCCCTCACGCATCTACTCAGCGCTATTTGATTCCCGATTTTCTAGATTCGCTTTTGTCATCCTTCAGATGTGGAGCCGAGGCAGCGGGCCTTTCATCATTGATATTCGAACCCAGCTTCGCTTCCAGCCAATTTTGGGGCCCTCTTTGAAGATTGGCCCTCATGCCATCCTCTCGACCCGATTCCTTACCCGTGTTCAGCCGTCGAAGTGCCCGCCGCAGAATTCCCTACCAGCGAAATTGCCCATAAAAATAAAGGCTTTACTGCCGCCGTTGAGCAGATGATTGGTTTTAGGGATAAGAGCGTGATCGAAGCCCACCTTTGTGTCCGCCGCCTTTAAGAAGTTAATAATGCCGACTTCGGCGTCGAAGGGGTTGAATAACAATGGAGGTGGCCATAGTACGACGTCCTTGCGGTCGACCTGAATTTGGCGGCTTTGGCCTCGTTAGCTCGCTCCCTCATCTCTTTCGACACTCCGTGCGTCTGCACTCTTACGTACTGTCTCCGTATCCTTCGGGAGGCTGCGTATCGAGCATCCACCCTTAGATCCCCCCTCGACCACCTCATTTTTTTCGCTAGATGCTTCAGACCAGTTTAGACTTGCTGAGTTGAACATACCGCCTCTCCGCATTCAGATGAGGATGCCGAAGATGCGAGTTCCCGCCGTTTTCTGCTCGGATCGAAAAGCCTCAGCTTGTGAGGAGTTGTTTATTCATTGCCCAATAGGAATAGCCTTTACATAAGATTATTTGGGTCGTTCTTAAGAAATGGAGGTATAAGTGGTGTAGAAACTGAATTCCTAGGGTGGTGTTGTGACATATCTTATCTTTTGTAGCTATAACTGCGTTCATGTTTTTTGTCTGACATAAATGATAATAAAGCTGTACAATAGATTTTTATGGTGATTGGTATGTAGTGATACATACGTATCAAATCACTATATTTGTATACAGTGTTATTTGGACAGTTGCCTTTCAATTAACTTTTACTTGCCCGGAGCGGGTCTAGAATCTTATCAAAGGATGTAGGACAGTTTCCTCATAAACTCATTTACAATAAATTTTTAAAGTGTGGTTTAGTTGTGATAAATGCAGCAGATGTATAGTGACCGTGGAAAACTTCACAATCTCATAAATTCAAGTCGTCAGATCCTAGGCAAATTGCTGGTACGACACTGTGGTTGAGGTGTGGGGCGACCGCACTCTTCGCATTCCCCCCCCTAGATCAACCAAATGTTTCTGCAACCTGTTAGTAACACTATCCGAAACAGGTATACAGTGGTGCTTCGACTTACGAAATTAATTCGTTCCGATTCGAAGTTCGCATTTCGAAACCTAGTCTGCCATTATACTCGTATCTTTTCTGTTTTTTCGGCTCGTATCTCGAAATCAAGTTCGTATGTACTAAAGGTCGAGATGGAGTAAGAAATGTTAGTGTTTAGACCGGTTCGTAAGTCGAGGTACAACTGTATTATGATGAAATCATAGATTTGTCAATCCTAGTTTTTAATAATGTATTTTTAATTTTATTAAAAACAGCTTCTCTACAGCAACGTGCCGATAATAAAGTAAAATTCCATGAAACTTAATTTACTGCCTGCATTATTCATTTTGAATTAGAGCTCATTTGCCTGTATTCCTGTTTTTTCTAGTCTTGCTTCTGTAGATCTGGTCCCAGGTTTTATACCTGGTTGAAGTTCTATCTCTTGGCTTTCGAGTTATGGCGAGATTCTGATGGATTGATATATAGCCGTAAAAATATTCCTCAACCTCCTTCGAGTGAGAATAGGAAAAGAGTTGGGAAAAAGATGATAGCACCATTTATTTTGTGCACCGTTAAAGCGTGACAGTCTGTGTATAATGTGTCACGTAATTTCCTTTGATATCACTGCCCACGCATGTAACAGGTGTTGTGTGTAATCACTTTTAGTACTCCTATTATCACTCAAGATATCAATTCAACTCACGGGAGCCATGGACAAGAAAATTGTATTTTTGGCTGGGACCTCCCGCATAACATAATTCAGATTGTCAGTTCAGAGATAATAATTTTACTTTAGCGTAAAAGTGTACATTATCTAATACCGATTGCGTCCGTTTTGCAGTAGTTTAAAACGATGCAGGTAGGTGGCGAATGTATAATCAAATATAACTGTAGTTCGTTATGGCCAAGCTGTCGGTATTTTGATTAGAACTTTTAAACGTATAATGCTTGATGATGCAAATTTTTGGAAGTGTACTCTTCTCATCTCCTCTTATTTCAATCGAAAAGACATTCCATTTAATAATCGAAACTCAAAATTAAAAATGAATAAGCACAACTATCATGATCGACTCGTTTTCACTCTCGATTTATATGTAGGGGAAACATCCTGTTTGGCATGTTGTCAATTCGGGATCACCTAGAAATATCATGCGTAAACTGTCTTTTTAGAAATACTAGTTATGGCAGAGAGTTGTAATTGGCAGTAAATAAAGCGTAACGTGTGTGTATTGACAGGATTAAACATCTATTACTATGTAATCAGCAAAATTTAATGTTCACAAAATTTGGCTTTAAATTATAGGATGCTTCATGCTGACTTACTGTAAGAATCAAATGATTCGCAGCAAAGTCTGAATACTGAGATGCAAAAGATGCATAAAGCTGCAATGACTCTACATTCCTAGAAAAACTGGCAAATTATTTATTCTTACTTCTGAGTACCGTTAATTGGATCAATCGCCGTTCTTAGAATATCGTAGACGCGAGAAACAACTTTAATCTACAATACTGAAGATCCTCTGTCGTTGCTTTTATATTCCACTGGTGGTATACTTACACAAACAGGTATACGCACAAAGTTATCCCTTACTTATTTGTAATTAACATTAATTAATTAATCATGGAATGTGGAGTGAAAAGTAAATTCATTTCTTCTACATCTCTCCCGTATTCTCTTATCTCTTACGTTATGTGTTAATAAACGTCCACCTGTATGATGTATATACCTTTGGATTGCTACGGATACTACGTACTCAAGGCTAGCTGCAATAACTCAGACAAATATGAACCTCTAAGTATGTCTTAAACTACTAGAATTTAATTTAAATTTATCTTATTTCGTATCGCAACGGTAGGTCATATTATTCATGTTATCAGAATGAACGAGTGCGAAGTTTCTGTATCGTTCCTTTGGAAAGATATTTCAGTGGGTCGCAATCGCATTTTTTGCTGATACCTGTGTATTTTCGATTGTTTCGAAAATCTAAAAGTCGTGCTTGTGAGCCTGGGATTGCTTCGAAACGTTCTCACGTAAGGGAAATTAGTCTCCATCTTATTTCGATCATTCTTTGCTGAATAGTAGCGATTTTTCTGTAAAATTCAAAATTGACGGCTTACTTACTATGAAATGTTTCCAGCTCGAACACGCGAATATCTGTGAAATTCTTGTTATGAGCATCAGTGACGTTTGAACAGCAATGAAATTTTTATCTACTTTGATGGAGCTATTAGGGCTTCGGAAAGAAATTCTACGATAAGTTGTACTGATATTGCTTAGGAAAATCGTGTGATAAAGGCGTGCGTTTTGCATTAAAATTATAACATTTTTATTGCACATACTAATTTAATGTCCGTAAAACATCAAGCGAACATTATTTCATCAATTAAATCAAAGAATTTTCTCATTCCACATTTTGCATTAGAATTTACTTTAAACGAAGTGATATTGGTACTTATTATCATTGAACCTATTTATTTTTGTTTTTTTTTCTAATTGAATTCATTAGCATTTTTCCAATAGCGCATTTGTATCGTGAAACAACACATTTTAATTTTTCTTTTTGCTATCTTCAGTTGTTGCATTTACAACTTGTTAAATCATCTCTCACTGGATAATTCACGTAAGGTTACTGTATATTAATTGCAATTTCAATTTTTTTGCGAATTGCCTAAGAAATTATTGGAAGTACAGCTAATTGAATAATTCCCAACGTTCGGGGTTGGACATAATTACGCTAGAAATTTTTTCCTTCGCAGGAGGTGTCGTAGAAGTATCTTCGAGGTCTTTTTACTTTGGATAAAAAGTGTACCCCTATTCATTTACCAATGCTGAATAAAAGTGTGAGAGATAGAAAGATATTCGTGAGTTGGTTTGGAATTTTTCCATGCTTGTTATAAACGAGGGAACGACGAGAGATAATCTTGAGATAGAAAATTTCGAACTAATAGTTTTCTTCAGTTGCTTTATACCTGCGCAATTAATCTACTGATAAACCGATAGTCGTTTCCAGGGGAAATACCAATATGACACGCGAGATAGATTGGATTCGAAAATTTTCGAAATTTGGACACGCAAAGCAATACGAAACTTCCCTTCTTTTACTTCTTTTGAGACTAGGAATTGGACTGTTTCAAAAGCAAGCCATGGAATGTTTTCGTTATTGCGGAAGGTATGATGTTGAGTAGTCGATTTGTAGGAAACTGTTATTTTATTATTATCAGTGGTTATCAAATGGGAATAATTTCGTTTTGTAATTGACTTTATTGTAAACTGTTAACCGTCGTGCTCCGTTTTACAATGTTGATTGACATTACTCTATACTCATGGAATTATAAACTAAAGATGTCAAACCCACACGTAATAACGGTACATATCTGATAGGTTGCGCATTCCAAGTTCGCCTCATAGTAATTGAGCAGTTATAGGAATAATTACTCAACAATGTTGATTGACATTACTCTATACTCATGGAATTATAAACTAAAGATGTCAAACCCACACGTAATAACGGTACATATCTGATAGGTTGCGCATTCCAAGTTCGCCTCATAGTAATTGAGCAGTTATAGGAATAATTACTCAAACGGCGGTTTCTCATTGCTTTTTGCGAACCACGTTGATTTGTTCGATACTTCACTTGATATCAAGCATGCGACCGTACAACGAAAGTGTATTCAATATTTCTGGCCGGAGATTCGAAGTTAAAAAATTTTCCTCATGAGAATGTCGTCGAAAGTCATAAATTTCCAAGCGAATGATACATCGCTGCATAAAGGTCGAATGAATTTGGGTTAACGATCGGTATATCAAGACTGATAATGTACCTGATTGCATACGGGGATTAGTCATGAGGTGGTATTCGATTCGTGCCTTACGTGGTATTCGATGATTCGTTTTTGGGTGGAATATACCCGACGATGAAAAATTCTATGGGTTTATATTCTTTTTGGGCTTGATATACATTGCCGTCGAAGCAATTCGTATTTATTACGGAGTTGCACGGGTTATATTTCGTTACCCGATGTCATGTTTGTCTTTTCATAGTGTATTTTAAAATGCAATTCTTAAATCAGGGAATATTTTACGATATAGTAACATTTTTAAATAAAACTCTTTGTATTATAACTGCTTGTAGTTCTTCTCAAATGTGTTCATATTCTCAGGGGTAGTTGATATCAATGTTTAGTTATCGTAGTATTGTTTAGCAAAAACTGGTTCAAATTCCAGTGTCGAGGTTTGCCGGGGTTTGGGTTTATTTTCAAAACTATTGTCATTCACCATAATAATACATTAATAAATCAAATGTTTGTGCACTTTTATGCATTCCGCGGAAACGTTTTGTCCTGTTTTTTTAAGATTTATGAAGAGACAATACTTATCTATTTCATATTTCGTTGTATTTGTTTGTTTTGAAGGTACTGAATCTGTTCTGTTCCCTGAAAGCTTGAGCGCTTCTTCAAAGTTTTAAAAAGGCGCCTTCATTTTACATTTCCAAAGCCGAATGGTTCAAGTTAAAGTGACAATTAGATGCCTCCATATAAGGTGGTCTCAGTGCTAACTTTTTCAGTATGAGTCTTTTTTCCGTTTCTTCTCCCGTCACGAGCCGTGTTTCACTGCGTTTGCATGCGAGATTTTGGAGATTACATTTCTGAACAGCAGAACAGTCTTTCTTGTTGTTCTTTTCAAGACCTCGCAAGTCCTGAACTTCCGGTGGCCGAATGTTAAACCCGTATTATATGCTTTTTCAGATACTTCCTTTTACGTAAACTGAATTATTCCCGCTAGATAAGTGCAAGACAGTTGTTTCTTTTCTATTTAGTTCTTGCGAAACTTCTATCGTCATGTTCTCATGACTATTTATTCACCCGAATGGCGTCAGCCAATATAGCCGATGGCGTATAAAGTGGATCGATTTCTCAATTCATTATGGATATGATGTCAACTTTTTCTTCCGGTTATTTTTCTTAATGATCTCTGTGTATAAATGTGGACCTAGTATAGCATCCACATAAAATGTTCGAAATTATCTTTAAGTACGATTGGCTTTATTTTTCTCCATATTAGATCGGTGAGCATGGTATAAATAAGTGTCAGTGGCATAGCCAAGGGGGTCCGTGGGGTCCGGACCCCCCATTAGGCCGAATTCAATTAGAGCAAGGAATGGTGAAGAGAATTTGCAAACGAGAGCGTGCATTTTGCAGGTTAAAAAATATTCTGGACACCCATCCTTAACACGTTCACTGCGGATACTCCATTTCCAATGCATTTATCTCTCCAACGGTGGAGTGATCCGCAGTGATCATTTTAAGGGATTTTTCTCTAAAAAATTTATATTTCACTTGACCCAGAATGTATTTTATCTGTTTACCTAATGTTGGATTAATTCAGTTCCCTTCTAAGTTATGTGTTATCAATTGCAAGTCTGTAACGTACCGAAAAGTAATCAAATTAATAGAGCAAAATTAAATCCTGTTTAATGTATCGAAAATATCACATTAATTAATTCCTGTTTTTTCCACTCCATTTAGTTTTTATTACTTTTTCTGTTAATTTGATTATTCCCGCGCTCAAAATTATGAATAAAATGGAAACCTTTATCCGATATTTGATCTTTGGTCGAAATAAATTTCGGAGCGTGCGTTCCCGCCTATATAAGTTCTCGCCTCCGCCGCAGAGTGGCAGGACTATCTTATATCTCCACTCCCTGTCTCAGCGTGTGGGTCTACCCTGCCTCCTCTAGCCCCCTTTTCCTTCTCCACCCACTACTCTCTCGACCTCTTGCTAGAAGAAGATCTCACGTTTCCCGTTTCGGTTCAGGTGCAGGAGTCGTGGGTCTCTTTACACCATCGGCTGAGCGCAGCAGATAACCCTAAACTATGGGCGTAGTGACCCTCATGAGAAAAGAAGGGAATATTTCGGTAGGCACTTCTTTCTTCAGCTTATTGGCACTTCCCAGTCTTCGCGTGGGAGAGGCCGCGCCATTATCAATTCGGTCGTTTGGATATTTCATGAAGCTGCTTCTGAAAAGATGTTTGTCTTCCAAGGGGAAAGAGATGTCGGTGATTATCGGTTGAATATATTACCGCCCGTAGTGACGTTAGAGGGAAAATAAAGTTGACGATGAATAACTTAAATCGCAGATTTGCGTAGCCGTTGTAGTTCGAAAACTTAGGATGCGCCGTGAGGAATGTGAATGCCTATTTGAGTGCCTATCCATCAGATTTTTTTCTAAATTCCGTGTATAATATCCTTATGAAGAGGTTATTTTTTGTTCGTTAATCTTCCGCAAGTTTGTTTTTAAAATGTATGAGCTTATGTGACTTTAAGCTATGAATTAAGTGCGGAATGTGGGATGAATTCACATATGAATAGAAGAGACGCGATTAGTTGGTTTTTAGGGCTGGGATGAATACATTAATGACTATCATCATAATGATAGATTACTATAATATTTTTCCGTTTTATCCCTTAATAATTTAATGATTGTCATCTTGCATTCGTTAACTAAACAGTTTTATTTTGTATTAAAAATATAACTATGTAATTATTAACATAACGTTTTGTTAGAAGTATTAGGTATACAAATGAGGTAGCCGATTTTGGAGTTCTTACATCCGCTGCCATACGCCATATGGCGACTCGCGAGGTACCAATGTAAATATATACATGAATACACCAATAAAAAGTTGAACAAATTTTAAGGTCGTAGGCATTGTGGTAAAGCTGTAATTTTAAATAGTTAAATTAAATATACTTCGTAGTATCCACAAAAATTTGTTGTGGATACATGTACTTTTAATTTAATTCTGATCGTCGTTCCATGAAGTAAAGCTAAATTATATTGATTACATTCTCCAGTTAATGAACGAAGTATTACTTTTTCTCATATATCAGTGCTCTTGACTTCTGATCATTGTCGGGGAAAGTTTTTATTCACATAAAATCTCATTAATGCTACTGATCAATATGGATCATGTTAGAAAAACTCAATTATAATTAGTTTTGCCTTTTGGATTCCGTATACATTCTTCAAAAATGTTGACTGGTTAGTTTTGAGATTTGGGGAGAATATTATTTTTTCAACTCTGTGGTTAGATTGAGTCAACATCATAGTATGTACTCTTTTTCTAGGTATACAATCGATAAAAACCAGGAAAAACTTCATTTGCAGAAATTTCATGGCTGCTACGGCCATCGAACTCTTTCAAGTAAGAACTTTTCAAATTCACGCCTCCCGCATTTCCTTATGGATGTCATCGTTGTTACGTTCCTTGAGGCAGAAATATTGTAGAGATGCTTCAAGTTACTCGCTCGTCTGAGAAATGACCTTTACCCTATTGAGTCGTGACGAAACTTAGGGCACGAATTCGGGATACGCGCTTTTCTCTCGTTTGTAGCCATGTCGTGAATTGTTTCTCCCTCTGAAGTCACTGTCTGTAAAGACGCGGAAATGTTTGTGTCAGTCTCTCCTCTGTTTACTCATGAATTAATCGCGTGGAATACATCATCATTGCTACCTTTCTCCGTTTACTCAATACATATCGAATACCTTGCATCGTGCTTACGGCTTTATCCTTTCCTGGAGATATCTAGATGGATAATTACCACGATTTTGATGCGTCATAAATTCTGGATAGTCTGTGAACGTTGGTACTCTTCTCGAGGCTCTTGTCCATCGTCGTTTTGGGACGTTGAATTGCTTTTTACTTTAAGGGAATCAACTGTATTATATGTTGTTTAATGATACCACAAGTTGAAAAGCCTGCTAAAACGTTGGAAAAATAACCGAAAAGTAATTAGTAAAGTAAATCTTATGTAAAAGGTAAAAGGTTTGTATGTATATGTTCGCCTAAATCTCGAGAACCAGATGTTGCACAACTTTCAAACTTTAAAGATTGTTAAATGTCTTCCCTGGACTTATAATAGGCTACTTTTTATTCACCTTACTGTCCCCGACTCGACTCCAGAGGTTTCAAACTGTTTCCATAAGAAATGCATGTATCGCTTGCAGATTTTCTTTCTTTTACAGAATTAAATATGAAAGAATTGTCGCATTAAATCGGTACAAGCACCAAGATACAGAAAATAGAATAAGGTTGTTTATTTTTGTGGTCGAATATTGTTTTCTTTTCAAAATTTCGAGAATTTTGATTAAATGAAATTTTTCTAAAATTTTGAGGCTGTAAACAAATCCCCTGACGACTGATTCCATTACTGAATCCGAGCTCATGCGTTTGCCTCTAAGAGTACATTAGGAATGCCCATATAAAATAGATGGTAAAAATTAATCGAAGAGTATACACAATACATTACGAACGTGTTTTTATTAGGCGAAATTGGGACTAGAGAGTGGAGCCTCTTAATATTCATTTTGTTCATTATCGCAAGTCTACAGGTGGTGCATGAACCATGACTCTACTTCGGTCACTGTCACATTTCATAGTAGAGTGTAGAGTAATAAATATCGAAATTACTTGTGTCATTTTCTACATTGATTATCTATTTATTTCCTGAGCGTCTAGTTAGTCGCAATTAGTATGGAGTTATCGACTTTTACATTACATGTTTCTTAATGGGCAGTTCAGCAATTCTGAGTGTGGCTGTGTATGCGTAAATGCTCGCCTGAAACTAGAGAACCGATAGTTGTAAAGCTTGCAAACTTGTACATTTTTTAAAACCAATGACACATTCCTTTTCGTGTATCTGTTGGTCTCAGCATCGATCCCTGACGAGTCAATACGTTCCTATAAGATATACGGTAATGTGAACTTCATTTTAATCGTTTGCGGGTTCTATTTTGTTTATGTCTATGTTTGTACCCTGCAAGCCGCCTTTCGGCGTGTGGCAGGGGGTGCATGCACCATGACTCTATTTCCTTAATCGATTATTTTCGCGTATCGTTCTCGGAAAAAATGAGTTCTTGAATCTATTTGTTCTGGCATCTATTTCTCTGATCTTTCTCGCATTATCGGAACGGCCTATGCAGCATGGTGAACGCATTATATCTGCTACATCATCTCTGAACGTGCTTTCTCTGAATTTATCCAGTAAATTGATCCTTTGTTGAAATCTTCTAACTTCCAAAGATTCCCATTTTGCGTCCTGTAGCATCTGAGTGACGCTCACTGATTTATAGTAGCAATTCTTCACAAAACGTATCGCCTTTCGCTGCACCTTTTCTAATTCTTTAATACAACGCTTATCGGCAGGGTCCCATACACTACACGCATACTCAAGATGAGATCTGACTAACGCAAGGTAACATTTTTATTGCGATATGTGAGTAGAATCTTTTCACGAACTTGTGACAATTTTTTGAGAACTTGAAGGAAAAGAAAATAAATGTCATATATTTACATTCTCATCGTCAATTGTAGATTTCGGCTCCAAATTTTGAGAACTTCAATAGGATTAAAAATTTTCGCTTTAGATAACCTCTCCCATTGAACCAAGTTAAGATGAGTTCCTCTTTTGTACAAATAGGAACAATATTTAATCATATCTCTGTTTTCCGCGTTGAGAATCATCGGGTACTTCAGCGAGTAGTTAAATTTGTATAAATTATTGTGTGATTTTTATCTTTAATGAAAGTTATATATGTAACTATGGTAAACATTATTTAATATCTAAATGTCAAAGATTTCTTTTTGTACAAAAATTTTGGTTCACGGTTCTCGTTTAATTGTTTAAAGGTTATTTATTTATTTGAAAAATGATACGTGTATTTTGAAAAATGTGTACGTCCGCGCCATCTGCCAGTTAGTGGAGATCATATATGGGAGTTCGCTTGCCATTTGTCAACGCATTAATTAATTAATTAATCATACGTACAAGATATCTTGTTATCTTAAGCGAGTCTCTGTGTTTCGTTAACGATTCCTTTTAAGTTTCGTTTTGTTTTACAGCAAATTTAAGACCAGGATTTTCATTATGCTACTGCACCTATCCGAACTTCCTCGGATTCTTGAATATTCTTCTTTGAACTGTTTCGAACAAAAATCTATACCTGTCGTCTTTTTACATTGGTACTATTTTGTTCTTTCACAGATCAGAATTATATCTTTTTTATAACCGAAAATTTTAGATTTCGTCTTTCCAGAAGTCAGTAAGTATTCGATTAAACATGCACTAAGGACACCATGTAACTTTGAACTACAATTTTTTGGGGTTAATACCAATGTTATAATGGAAGAAATGTTATCCCGCTTTCTTTTAGAGTAGTTTTTGAATATTCATTAGTTACCGTAGGAGTTTCTTTCGGAGATACGGCTTCATCTTCTTCCCCCTACGTGATAGATGTACCAGAAGCAGCTCATGGGTCTGCCGAAAAAGCCCTATGATTTCGTAGTGCTTCATTAATCTCAGCTTTTCCAGTAGTTTTTCAGGTGCTGTGATGAAGGCAAGGTCGGGTAAATATACGTTCGAAATTAGAGACGATAGCTCTTGGAAGAAGTCCTAGAAAGAATGTCATTTAAGAAAGAGAGGAAGGTAAAGGAAATGTTTCCTTTCCTAGGTTGCATTAAGTAAGGTATTTTGCGTAAAATTAACTGATTCATATGGAAAATACTAACTTTAATACCCCTTTTATTACTTTTCTCAAATGTTTGAAGTTTGAAGGAACACAGCTTTTATTTGCGTAAATTTTTAAAATTAGGAAAACGAGTAAGGGTGATTTTGCGCATGATGGTGCGCACCCAGGAAAAATCCCAAGGAAGAATGGACTTGAAAACAGTCTGACGGGACCGGGAATCGAACCCGAGTCTCCCAATTGCCGGTCGGGTGCTCTGTCCGTTGAGCTATCCCGGCAGAACATTTGTCCGAGCCATTCTGGAGACTTTGTGGGCAAATTTTTAAACTTATTCAGTTTCTTCTCTACTAGATGACGCAATGACTTATGAACGTAAATAGTCAATATTGACGCAAAATGTTGCGTCAAGTTCTAATCTCTTCCATATTATAGTAGAAATTTTAATTCAAAACTGTTTCAGATCTCTTTTCATTATCCCCCTTTACTTGTTTAAAATTCATGGCGTGCTTTAAGCATATTCTTATTTTTTATGCACTTGCTTCCTTTTGTCTTTTATCCCTTTCGGGAAAGGAATTTTATAAGATGGATATTTAAGGGATATCCTTTCTATTTTTATACTTCTTGAAGTAAATATTTGCAATTATTTTATTTTCATCCTCATTTATTTTCAAATATGTAAATGTTTTGATGCGTGGATACGACTTTAATCTCATGACTAATTATAAGCTAGAAAACAGCAGATGCCCTTATAGTATATGCCCCCGACTCTCAGATGTACTTCAACACCCGAGGAAAGGATTTTCATTCCGCGATACGAGAGAGTTTTCCTTCCGGACGTCGGCAGCGAGTAATAAATAATGCGATGGCGTGAATGGGAGGGGCACGATTCGCTCGAGTGAAGGCAGATATCGTACGCGAGGAAAGATGTCTCTCGCAGTGACCCCAAAACGATAAGAGGAGCTGAGAGGCAGTAGGAATCGAAGCTTGGACGAGGCGAGTTAACTCACGCCACGAGCGAAGCGAAACGCTGGAGAGCCATCCACGTCGGCGAAAG
Organism: Ladona fulva; assembly: GCA_000376725.2. Taxonomy (NCBI): domain Eukaryota; kingdom Metazoa; phylum Arthropoda; class Insecta; order Odonata; family Libellulidae; genus Ladona; species Ladona fulva. The sequence continues at coordinate 1,436,303 of KZ308117.1, read as the reverse complement.
AACGATTCACGGATAAAGGGAAGAGTTTCGCAATCGCCCGCGGAGGAATAAATCCGTAAACAGCAAGGGAGAAGTTAAAGCATTTATCTTTGATCGTTTGTACGAGTCGAATTTAATGACTCGCGGGAGGCACTCGGAGATAGATAAAAGAAGGAAATGATGCAAAATTGCCATCTAAGATGTTTATTCAGAGGCGGAGAAATCGTTCTCCGAGAAGAACTTTTTGAAAATATGCGCATTTGGAGTATTTCTGTCGCCAGTTCTGTTTGAGAGGTATCTGCGAGAGTTTCTTGATCCGATGACTTTTTATCAGTTTAAAAGTCGGATTTCTCGTGTATTTTTACCGCGGAGCCTTGGAAAGAACGCCTCCACCTCTCATGGTTCTAAATTATTTTTAGTGTTACCTTTTAAATGCTTCTCAGGCTAGGATATCAAATTTTTCATTGAAATTCTGAGTATTAATTATTGTTAAGGACATCTTTTCCGGTTGAAGCATTCCTCTTAAATTCTGTAATGTGCGTTGTATGACATTTTGCTTATTATATATTACCTGCTCATAATTTTCTTTTCTGCCGGTCGTTTATTAGCTGCATAATTTAGTTTCTTTTCAAATTCGCTTGTAATATTCAGATTTTCAGAGTTCCATGTTCTGTTCTCTTTCGTGACTATTTCTTCTTCTTACTTATGTAGCAATTTATCAACATTCTAACTCTGGGTTAATTTTTTTAAATATCTTGTTTAATTAACTAGATGGTTTTATCTTGATAAATGGCGGAACCACCTCGTAATAAATTATAAAATGTTATAAAGTTTACAGTTTGGCCCGGTATTATAGCGTTTACTTGGAAAACGAAAACCAGAAATCTTCAGAGATGAGCATGCTATAATTCAGGACCGCAAAAAATACTCGGTAACGATCCCGAAATAAGAATCACGGTTGTTAACGGACCCAGCCACTGTCGAATTCCGTTAGGTGGAGTTGTGTACATTCTTTGTGAGTCAGTATGCTGCGGCTTCAAGTTGGATCCGTTCGTTATTTTTGGACTTTTTTTCTCTACTTAAGATTGCAATTTTTTGAGGTGCATTCGTACTTTCAGGAAAATTAAGTTGTAGATTTCACATATGAGTCCATAAGTGTTGTAGTCCCGCGTAACGCGTAAGAACGTAAAGATTTGCACACTGAAACTTCGCGGAGTTTTCCGTACAGCACTCTAATTCATAGTTATATATAAGATATATATTGGGTGTATTTTTAAGTATGTTGTCTCACTCAAAGCACTCGTTATAATTTTTGTTTTCATTTGTCGTCCTATAAAGTCAATCCGCTTTTTTTCTGAATTTAAATGCCGTCTGAAGGAAATGGTATCGAAAGTGGGTGTATAAAAGGATAGATCATGGAACCAAAAACTTTCTTTTATCTAAACTGTCATCTCTCTTAGCTGGACCGTTGCTGACTTCCTCAACTTAGAATTTCTGAGGGTAGCGAGTTGTTGCAATTCTGCAACATTCCCCTCGTTACCAACATGACCTCCACGCCATCTGTGCGTGATCACGTCCGACCCAATGTAATGATTCACATGCGACTAAGTTTCACTATGCTAGTTCAAGGCCGTGTTTATGATCCATTTTAGGGATACGTATTCCGAGAAATTTGTCAAAGGGATCTCCCATCCAAGGGATAAGAGTAACGGTATCCTCATAAGCTCAATGGGTCCATAAAATCTGTCATAAAGATAGCTATAGAACATCGCTTCCTTGGTTGCGATAATTTCTCGAATGTCCTTCAAACCTCATCACTTGGGAGTTCTTCTCTTGTTTTAGTTAAGACAAAGTCAAAGGCATTGTTCTTCGTTTCTCTAAAATTGATAGTATTTGCCGCGTATGAATCGCAGAATTTCATTGAAAAACATCGTGGAGATGATATTACTCGGAATTAGATTAAGATTTCCATTAATCATGTATGTACGACGTCCGAAATAAAAAATATGAAGTGTAAAAATATGAAAACTTTTCTTTTGGGCTCCCGAATAGCCAATTTGGCTGCGCATTCGTCTTTGGTAGAAGCAATCCCGGGTTCGAGTCCCGGAAGGGGTCCATTTAAGCCAAATGACCCTAACTATCCAAGCATTTTTAGGAATACTACTACCACAACTTTTCTTTCGTAACTAACTGTATAATGTTTAATTCCCGAGACATTCGTTACGGGTTTATCTTCTTAATATGAAATATCGTATAATATGTGTACATATAAAATCCCTTCTTAAAAAAAATGCCTCTCACAGTCATGGTGACGTTTTTCTAAACCTCAGAATGTAACCTAACATCAGTTTATATCGTTACTATTTTCGCTAATTTTAGCCAAAACTCCATTTCATAATTACAATAAGATTTCCCGGGATTTCCCTTTTTTTCTTGTATATCTGGAGTTTGGAATAATAAATAATAGTTTACTTTTCTAAAAGGAAGTATTGTTCTTCGCGGAAAAACAAATTCCTAGATTTTTTCATTAATGTTATAACCTCTTTTGAGCTGCTTATCTTGATTTCCAACCATGTTCGTGTTTACCCACCTTTATTCTCATTGTAAATAAAACTATTGATAGAATCGACCCCGGAAGGATGAGGTAAATAGAAAGTAGTCTATTATCTGAGAGAAGTTGATTTTAAATAACGAAGAGAAGTTTGAAAGTTTTGCTACTTAAAGGTTCTCAAGTAATAGCTGAACATACATATACAAACTACTTACATATATTCATAACACGTTTCTTTCATTTTGTATTATAAGCAGCAGCGAATCTGCGAACTTGCCAAGGCGATTTCAATTTCAAATAACCGTAGCTCCTTAAATCTCTCCAAGTAATAAGTTAACATTTGTTTTGTCAAGATAAATCCAATAGATGTGAAGTAAGCTTAGAGATTGTAGTTAGATTATATTCTGAGCTCCTAGTATTTCACAAATAAAATTCTCATATTGTAAGTTAATCTATGAGGGAATAAACTCGCCTTATTAGTGTCTAAAAGATTTATAGTTATTTCATGAATTTTCGTTTTCGTAAATACTGAAATATACAAACTATAATGAAAGCATTTAAAAATAGATTCAACTGATTGGCAAGTAACTATGTGGTATTCCATGACAAATTTAAACGAAGAAACAAAGAACACATGTGGTGTATTTTTCCTTTGGAAAGTGTTTCTGTGGTATAGTGCATAGTTATTGTTTTAATATACGTATAGGTTCGTCTTTGAAAAGTGTTCCTTTTTATTTCGTCCAAAAGTGTTTAAAATTTTCTTGCGCTTAAGTCTATATTTCATGCTTTGTTTTAAATATTTCAGCCTTACTTTTCTCTCAAAAATGTTGTTCTTAACTGTTCTGTACATTACATCATAAAGATCGAATTGTGTCTATAGATAATGTTTCCCGTCCAGAATTGAATTTTCCATCTTTTGGTGCTAGAAGTTTCAATTTGGCATTTTTTGATAGCGTGGGCAGATTTGTTTTCGTCGAATAAGGTTGAACCTGTTTTGGTATGTGCTCTTGGCGCCCTTATTTACCAGCCATTTAGCGAAATGGGCCAATGGCCCCGCTCTCCTCCTATTTTAGAACCATCTCCACTCTCTCAGTTCGGTGCGTTAATTCGATGCTCGTCATCGCTCGTTTTTAAACCGAGTGGACGAGTGGGGCAAGGTCGGCCCTCCCGACGAACGGATTTCTGGGATCTTACCAACTCTATCGCAGTTCCCTCCTCCGTTTTCACAACTTCCCTGCACGTACGACCATTTCCCAATCTCCCCCCTGCGTTTATTTGGATGGGGAAAGAGCGTCTTTAGTTTTTGTGTTTAGATGTTAAGGAATGGTTTCCAAAAATGCGTAAACCCCCCAAAATATTAGGCTATTTTCGGATTGACGAGTGAGTGAACGAGTGGGTAAACGCGGGAGTTCTAGATTTACATTTAGCTACTTTGTCTTTATTGTAATGGAAGTCTCGGTCAGACCTTGTCTATTAAAGTTAAAAGTGATAAGTGAAATCTGGTGGAATTTCATTTTAAAATCGATGAAGAAATAAAAGGTTTACTTTCCACAGGTTTTACTGAAGACTTTGCCCAAAATTGCTCACATATTGGTTGTTTTTTTAAGATGATGTGTTATGGTGTCTTGTTTTTGCGGTAAACAATTCCGATCGAGGGTTCCCCTGCAAACATAAATAAGTATGCTCGAAAATTTATTGTTTAGATTATATTTCCCCACTTTATTTAAAAATTTTCTAACATCACAGTGAATCTCGCTTTACGGGTAGGAAATAACCTAAGTTCAATGGTCTAGAATTCAATGATTTCCGCGTTGATATTCTTGCACGATGAATTTTTTTTTTTTCTTCTTAATGGTTTAAATATTGTTATCTAATGCGTTGCCTTACCAGTATATATATTTGTATTTTGATATCTCAACGATAGCACGATTTATTGGTGATCGTATGAATCAACTTTCGGAGGAAAATAATCCCGTAAATTTTCACGCTACTGATTTTGTGATTCAATTCATTTTCAGTACGAATATGAATTGATTTCATAGAGTTAATCGAGGTTAATTAACTAGAATTCTCATTGATGCTTAGAGGATTCGTTCATTTTCCACGTATTTTTCTGTTTTCTGAGTTTAATAGCAATTTGTTGTTCTGCTAATTTAAAACTTAGAGTATGTTTCCTCGTTTTGATAAAACGAACTCAAACTAACGTTCTTAATATATAATTTTCTGTGAATAATGGTATTTGTATATTTTTTTAGGAATGATCACTTTATCAAGCTTTTTATTAACATGAATTGAGAGAAGTACTGATCCACGGTAATAATTCCCTTCCACAAGGCTTCTTTCGAAAATAGAAAGATCTTGTTTTCTTGTTTTTCGCCACTGTGGTTCTTAGCCCTTTCGTCATCCTTCTTCCCTCTACTTTATTATCTTGCCGAAGTTTATTTCGTTCCGCTTCTCAATAATTCCTCATTTCCAGCCTCCCTCTCCCCTTTACGGACTATTCTACTTCGCCTAATTCCATCCCCTCTCTTCGATGGTTTATTCTAAGATAGGACTGTTAGCCTAAATTTCTACCGTAATAGACTTATTTGTTTTCCTACACTGTTCTGCAAAACACACTCTTCCTTCCTGGATTGAACTTCTCGAGCTTCTTAAATTTATTTGAGAGAATATTCTTCACCTGTTTTAAGAGCTCTTTCCCATGTCATCAGTTTCCTGGATTTTCCTCATCACTAACTTTACACGACTTTTTCCCACAGAAATTTTTATTCCTATCCACTATTCATCTGGACTGATAACCAAATCGTGTTATTTCTATCGTAATTGTCATTGTTGACTTGATTGTTTTATTATTACCGTAATAACATTATATTGCTTTCTTGATTATTTGGTTCTTGCTCCCTTATGAATGTACCCGTTGTAATCAGTTGTGAATATGTGATTATGATGAGTTACAATCGAGTAATCTTTAATAATTTATATTTACTTTGTATTTTAATTTTCGTTGGTAGTGATTCTTAAAGAATTATTCGAAGAATAATAGGCTGCTGATTAAGATTTCAATCCTTTTCGTTTTATCAGTATTGTAATTATTTTTATGTATTCATTTGTATTAATGATTACCAATGGTAATTATGTAGTAGACTTTTACTTTTTTCCGTGAAAATCATTTCTCTTAAGATTTACTTATAAATCGTTATCTAGCGTCTAATGCCCGATTTTTCAAAGATTCCAAGCCTCCTTCGGAAATAATTTTAAGACGAGATTGAGGCTAAGTCACGATCTCTCCTTTCAATAAAGACGATTTATCATAATAATTTCTGCGACTCATGCTTGATTATAATTGTTATTTGTAACTCCATATTAATGACCACCATTCTGTGTATGCAAAAATTAAAATACAAGTTTATAAAAAAATGAAAATTTTAGACACACAGCACTTTACCACTTCATCTTCACGTTGCACGAATTTAAATTCCTTTGCCAGTAAAATTTGTTCACTATTCTTAACTTCGTTTTAATTAGAAACACTATCGTAAGAACTAACTTCCAGTACAACTTTTTCGTTGAGATTCGAATTACGTTACAACTCATCTATTCTTGTTGAGAATTTTTAGCTTCCTGTTATTCTTTACTCTTGGGTATTGCCCCAGGAACAGAATTGGAAAAATAAATTTATGGGTGGTTATTTTACTGGGAAAGTTTTAAATGAATTTTACCGTACGCTCAAAAGTTTAAAATTTCAAGTTATAAATTTTCATGTAAGAAACCATTGGAGCCGCTAGACCCCTCCATCGTCGGATACCGAAAATCCTTGCCTCAAACTTCCCGCCTTACCTACCTCTCCGTTGTAAATCCTAGGTCGTAAAACCAGTCGCATTTGTAATAAAATACCTTACTTTATCGCCGCAGCCCTTTCCGTTTCTTGTAATTTCATATTTATCTCTCCTAGACTGATACTGTTACGCACTTGCAGTTAAACGTGTCCTATCTTCATGTTATTACTGCGGCTTATTTTAGTTCCAATGGTGTAATGCTCACATCAATCAGAGGTCGTCTGTTTAATTCATGCTTGCAGAAATATATAATGGTTTTGGTATTCCAGCATTGTATGCACTGCTTTTTAAGTTAGTGTTGATGAATGAAAAGAAGAGTAGAAAGAAATCAACCCATAGATGTTTCTAATGATTGGTTTTACCGTTTGTAGATGTATCATAAAATTACCAAATTGTTGTAAAACACCGATGTTAAATAACGCTCTTGAAACGAAACTTATTAGCTGGCGGATCATTACGATCATCATCGTATTATTTCTGTCGTTGGGATTGATGATAGATATATTTATAAATCGAAATGTATTGTGTTTTAGTTTCAAGTGATTATGATTGAATGAATCCACTGATCAAATGAATTGTAATTGAAGCAACTGTTGAAATTTCCAGTTCAGTTTCTGATCAAGAAAAATTTTAATATAAAAAAAATCTTTGGAGTTGAGGCAATAGAAATCGAGTACTTTGTAATAAAATATCGATGCTATTGTTAGTTACGTCTTTTGTTAAGTCTACTCAATAGTTCACCTATTGTTTATAGGAAAATAACAGGCCTATTAACTTAATTCCGGTGTTTTTCCGTGCATGTGTGGGTAATTGAATTTCACTTTTTAATGAAATTATGGATTCGTTAGGACACACTGATTTTCTTACCTGCCGTCCGATTGATCTATAGCTTTAAATTATTACCAAAGTGAGAAGTAAAAGAAAACCTCTGGAGAGATTGTGATTTTTGTTCTGAAAATATTGAGATTCGAATTTCTAACTCCACCGAATCGCTTCAAGCATGAATTTAGACATTTTTATCTCTATTTCATCTCAGTAGGGCCAGTTCCCTTTATTTTTTGTTAATTTACTCCCTTTGCTATTTATCTTTTATATTTGTTCATCATGAAATTTATCTCCTAGCCCTTCGGACAGCTATTTTATTTTCTAGTAGATAACGTATGTGCGCGCTATATATATACATAAATATGCGGAAATAAAAATTTCAGTGCGTGATATGAATCGGAAATGTACCACGAGCGGTAGAAATACGAACGTATCTCCTAAGAAACGGTGGAATTAAATTATTAAGTTTCCTTGTTTATTCGTTTATAGAAAGGTGTTTTCAGCGTTTTAATTTAATTTATTGCACATGGAATGAATCAGTAAAAACCAAGGCAGTAACTCAATCACGGAAGATCAAAAATTTCAAATCAAATATAAACAAAGCAACAACACAGAACAAAAAGATTATAACATGACAAGTATAAATTCGTCCATAAGTTTATCATAAGGAATTCATATATTAGTTGCTAATGGGAAAATATAAAGAAAATTATGACAAGTTTTAAGATTATGCGTATTGTTAGTCAATAAAAATTCAAAGTAGAGCATTTGAATAATTGAATCATATATGTAAATCATTCATCAAAATTGAAAGAAAAAAAGATATTGTAAAATCTTAATTTTTCAAAACAGTGAATGTTTAAAGAATTTACTGAATGTTGTGGTGGTTAGCTAGCGCTCCAAGATCCCGGGTTCGTATCCCGGATAGACGGATTTAACCGGTTAGGAAATGATTGTGTTTCTCCATTTTTTTGTTTAAAGCCCAACACTGTAACTGTCCAATAAATGGAAGTTTGTGTGGGTATTGGGAAATAAATAAATTCTTGAACATAATTAAACTCGTTTGAAAAAGTTACATTAAAGGAAGTGAGTTAACCTCTCATAATTTAGGAATTAGTTTTGCTGCGCGTCATATAAAACCACTAAAGTTGTTTGAATTTCTTATAGTAGATTATACTTGGAAGAGATGCGCGTTATATTGCGGAATATACGGCAATTGAAAATGCATTTTCTCTTTCGGAAAAGAAAATATTAGTTTTTCGTTTTCCGTTATGTAACTCAAAATCCAGATGTTGCCTCTCGATTAAAAATTAATTTACAACATATTTTTGCGTCCCATATTATCATATAAACATGGATTCCATGATATTCTCGATCAAAATATAAATGTATTTATTTTCGTTTCAATTTAAATAAGTGTTAGTTAATTCAGTCTATTCCGGCTTCACCTGATGGAATTCGATGTCGATATGGCAATTATTTCTGTTTGGCAATAACTGCCGTGTTTAAAGAAGTTTCTTCAAGTTTATTTAGGCCAAATAATTTGGTAGGTCAAATCATTGATCGTCATTTAAGTTTAGCTATTTTTTTGCAGTACATCTTCCGTCTTTGCTCATCCAGGAAATAACCCCACGGCCATCACTCCGGGTTATGCATCCCTTGTTTAACGATAGGAAAATAATTGGTGGTGGAACGATGTCCGTTGATGTTCAATTTTATTCGGAACTGAATTAAATAAGTCTCTCTCGAAGTTTTCTGTGAGTACGAGGGTGCTAACCTTCTCCGTCGCATAGAGCGTTTGTTTGCAAGGGATATATTTTTTTGTGTCACCAGGCGGAAGAAGGCCACGAATTCCAAGTAATTGCAGTTTTTGACGTAAAAAGTAGAGAAAATTCAGAACGTAAACTCGTGACGATGCCATTGTTATTGCGGAAGTGCTGGCCATTTCGCCGAGTTCGGTGTTCATCGCATGCCTGTATTCATGTCTTTGGTGTCCAGTCAGGTGTTGACAGGGAAGGTTGAGTCTCGTTTGATTTCTCATTTGAGATTGATTTTGTTATCATCTGCTTTCTGCTTGAATAAAAGTCCATCTGTCCTATGCTTTTTTGTATGATAACCATTCAGTGATTTAATTTTGCCTCGATTACTAGTTAAATATGCTTCGTCATTTTTGTATTTCCATTTTACTTAAAACGCGGTCCTGGAACGATGGGTTTTATGTCTACGAACTGCGTTTCAGACGGATTTGGCTGGAATTTTATATTTGATATACACAGAAGATGTAAAACGTTAAGGAAAGCAACGATAAGAAAGCAAAGAATCCCTTGCCAGCCGACCTAATCAAAAGCGTTGTCGAGGAAATGATATGAATAAGAGAAAGGAACTGAAAATTCTGAATCATACCTGTTTAATTTAGTTGATTTTCATACTCCGCAAGCCGCCAGTGGCGCATGGCAGGGAGGTAATCAAATGTACGAGCTGCTACTATACTCGTAGCTCTCTGGTGATGTTGACGGCAATCGTGTTTCTCTCTTATAGTTTTCAGTTTACAAAGAGTATAGCATTTTACGTATGTTTTTCAATAGTTTTCTTGAAAAATACTTCTTCACAGTTCAAGTCAATATTTACTGTATTTCCATCTGCCGTCGAGAACATTAGAACCATTTTTTTATGCCTTCGATCCATATTTTCCAGTGATCAATATTATATTAATTCATTGAGGTTTTGTGGAGATATCTATTACTTTTTTCCTTTCTTTCATAATAGAACGAGAACCTCTCCTAAATACCAATCACAGAGGACCCTTTCACACGTCGGTATTGGAAACCGGAAAAGAGCCGGACGGCTTTTTACAGGCCCAAACCGACGCGTGTGAAAGGGGCCTGAAGTTGATGGCGTTCGTTCATGATCAGGAAATGTTTACCAGGATCTATTTGTTGCGTTGGTACTTCAACATATCGCGTATGTATTCTCACATCCTCTAAGTTGCCATCGTAAGAAGAAGGCTCACTCGTGTCTCAGATCGTATCTCATTTCTTCGGTTGTCTTTTGTTGGAGGTCAGCGGGGAGAGGCATTTTGTCCATTGTGCACAATAACGGAACGATAAGGGGAATTAGAGAAGACGAGATTTGCATTGCGTTCTCTTGCGCAGCCCCCGATACACTCGTGCAGCATACGTCATCGCTTGCGTATGTGGGATCTTCCTTCATTTCGATGAATGTTAGGTAGCTTAATCAAGGAAGGCTCTCTCTTTCTTGTAGTCTACGTTTTCTAATGTCGCAAAAAGTAATACTACTCATTAACTATGCAATGCTGAATTTTTCACCTTTTAGTAGATTATTATACTCTAAAATTTTATATTTAGAAAATTTAGGGCGACCGTTCCTATATAGAAAATTAAGAGAGTACTTCGCCTTTCCCTGTAAAATCCAGAAACCTAATCCCTATTTTCCTCTCTTGCTTCCTACTTTCTTCGTCTATCTATTCCCTCTCGATATGACGACCTCTAATTTTGTTTTGCCCATATTATTTCTTTAATCAAAATCCTGTTCAACTATCTCTCCATCACCGGTATGGACATTCCTTTCGGTTAATCTCGCTTTCTATTTCTACTTCTTATCTATACCTCAAAGGTTTCCATCTTTCTATTTCTCCCCTCTTAATGTCCATGTTTCACACCCTTACTGGACAATTATCCTGGCAGGATTTTGCTAGTCCTTTTCTGATGTAATTTCCAAGGCCATTCGTCTGCAACTCCCTTCACTGAAAGGTTTCTTTTCTTTTTTCTATTCCTATTTTAACATCTGTTTTGCTCATTGGATGTTCTCAATTCGATTGTCAATTAAGCTTTACTCCATGTAGGAAATCCTTTGGCTTTAGTTCATCTGGTTTTCAGAAACAGTTGAGCTACGAGGTCTGCGTGGTAAAGGAAAATTAATTATAAGCATAGGTAATTGTGCGTTTTGGGTTCACGTCTGTAATGGCAACATGTATCAAAACAAAGTTTTTCCTAAGAACGATTGGATTATCGCTACCGTGAGCTCTTCGAGTGAATAAATCAGTTCTAGGAATCTGGGATAATTAATTTTGTTTTTTATGTGTGTCGTCAGTGTACAGGAAGGCTTTTATGTTTGCAATTTTTCCACCAGCTTATACTGAAACCGAAGTAAATGGAAGTAATAGGCGAATAGGAGGAAGTAGTCGATAACGGCTGAGTCATGACTAAAGACTGCGTTTTTAAGTCATCACGAAATCCCATGTGTTTCAAGATGGCTATTCTTTATCGCATACGTAGTTTATTTAGCAGTTACCATTGGGTGTCAATATTTCTTCGCTACTTCTGAGTTTCGCTTCATTTTCTACATTCCTCCTTAGACGAGTTCTCAGGCGGACTGCTTGATTGACTTACGTATGCCCGAATTAAAAATAATAGAGGGGTTTTACGCCTCCTACTCGATAAAACTACTATAACGTGCATTTTCATTGCCCTCATGTCAATTTTAGACGGAAAGAATTACTCTGTTCTCGTTAAAGAATACGCGCTCCAAAATCTAACCATAGAGAAGGTTCTCGAAGACAAGTTACCATTATTCCCAATCAGATAATATGTATGTACTTGTAATTAGACGTGCTCCTTAGTTTTTCATTTTTATTCTATATGATTTTTCGAAGTCCCCTTTGCGTTCTTCCCTTTTGCCTCTTGAGGTTTATTTGTACCATTTGTGGATTTCGACTTAAGAATCTCATTCTTATTTTTTATTGCAGCATAACGCGTGAACGTTGTTACGTTTGTTGTATTCTAGTATTTTACGCTAGTCGGTTTCGTTCGGAGCTTTCTTTTTCCCGTACCCTTAGAGCTGATTCATGAAGAACGGATATGTGATCTTTTTATGTCTGTAAAATTAGCTACGTGCCCTCATGGATTATACAATCACCAGTATTTGAGGATGGTCTGCTTCTAAATCCGTTCCATGACTAAGAAATGAAAAATTCAATTAATATTATTTTTTAGTGAAATGTTTTAAGTTGTTGTTCATCTCATTACTATGGATATTTTCTTGAATGGTTCTACAGTATTTTTAATTATGTGTGATGATAGTTATAGTACATAGAAGAACTCGCTCATCGTGTATCGTCAGGAAAATTCTGATTGCGAGTAGCTGATATCGAATTTGGGCTCTTAAGCCACGAGGAGAAGGAAATACTGAAAACCTTTTCCTGCATATTGTGATTCTAATTCAATCACGCGTGCAGAAGTAGGCTATTAGTTGATTGGCTTATGATTAAGTAAGTGTGTAAGGCAAAAAATCGATTCTCCTCCGCAGTGATTAGTGTCCCACACATTGAACTTCTTTAAAGTATAGAGAAGCAGTTTGCTATCCTATGTTCGAAGGCATATATTTGAAATGCGTAATTCCCTTGCTTGATGGGATATTGCTTAATTAAAATGTATTGCGTAGAAGATTGTAGTGGTTATGATGGAAATGGGACATATCACATCGGTTATAATTGGAACAAGCTATAATAATTCCAGTTTAGTTTATAATCGAGAAGGACTTATTGATTATACTCTTCTTACTCTGATTCTTACTCTTTATTTTAAAAATATTTTCAATGTCCATCTCTATTTATCATCCTTTTGTTAATTTCTGTCGGGTAGCAGGGAATGCTTGTAGGGCTAGTAGACTTATCATTAATCTGTATAACAGGCGCAGTCTTCTCTACGAATTTCACGTCAAGAGACATCCCTTCCAATTAAACAATATTAATGATTTGAACTACTTCATTAGTGTCGGAAAAAAGATAAGTATCAGAGGTTCCCTGACGTCTTTTGCGTTGTATTTAAGGTTAATGGAAATTTTTAATTTTTGCTGACAAATTTTAAACTCAAAAGACCGTCTCGAAAGTTTGTAGCGACCTTATCGCATAACTAATCAGTTTTGGAAAATTATCAAGTTTATTACGGGACATTCCTCTGAATTATTCTAGTCATTACCATGTCTTTGGTCGAAACGGGTCGAAATAATAAATCTTTACTGTTGAACATACAAACTTTTGTTTCTTTACCATCTTAGTATGGCGTTTAACGAAGTCCAGCCATCACATATTAATTTTATGCTAAACCCCCTAGTCAGTTGGCTTCAACTGCGGGGTATTTTGTTTATTTTAGTTATTAATTTCATTTATTGCTGAAATAGATATATTCATACGTTCGACCTACTATTTATATCGTATCAAATTGTCATCCAGAGGCCAACTATATTTATATCCCGCAGTACGGATAAGTTCCCTTATTCCAGTTTAGAATAGACACAATTTATCAAGTCCCCAGTGATGAAATCGGAAAGTTGGATCCAGCCTAGGCGTGCTCAGTAAATTCAAAGAAAGGTTTTTTTCGGATGCGAATATGATTAGCGTGTCTCCCAATTCGGCGATGGAAAGTAGTTTTAAATTCAATTTTTGGAATTCGGAAAGAGAAAGCGCACGTTAGGTGCGGGGAAAGGGTTTTTAGCCTGTCCTTGAACGAGCATGCTTTTCAGGGAACAATGGTTTTTGTCCTCCATTGGAACGTTAATTATCCCGTTGGTGGAATAAGAACCAGTTGGTTTCCGTGGCATGAGAGTGCCACCGACGACCGAGTGGAAGGACGATTCAACGTGCTGACTCCAAGGTCTTGTTATTTCGCCAGAAAGATTTTAAAGTCCGAGAGTTTACAGCGGAAGCTGCTCTCACCTGCCTAATCCATTGTAAATATTTACGCTGTATAATACTATCATTTACCTCTAGAAAATTCTGGCTTGCCAATAAGTTTGTTCAACTTCAAGAAAATTAATGTATGCATGTATACGTATACTTAGGTTAGTAAATGTAAATTCATATGGTTGCAATGCATGTAGGTCCTGTATTAAACACAACCATGGAGAAGTAGATTTAGAATGTATTTACATTTACATAAATACCCCGTAAACCGCCGTATGGCGTATGGCAGGGGGTGTTAATGCCCCAAAGTCCCTAATTTTTCATCCTATTTATGTGTCTAATACTATCTGGAAAAAGAGACCAATAATAACTATCCGTTCGTGCAAATATTTAGATATATAACTCAATGTACAGAAGTTTGTTATTTCTAGCGGATTTAAGAAAGAGCGGGAAATTTTATAATGCCTCAAACAATAGTGATCTCTGTAAAATCGTTTTCAAATTTCTTCATTTTGGGAAAAATTTACAAAGATTTGCCATATATTTTAGGTACTAAACTTTCGAATCAGAAAATATCCGAGATTTTTATTATTTAATGTACAATATGTTAATTCTAGCACGTTTTTTCTCTCCTTGTTGCATTTTTTCGTCAATATTTCGAGGACATAGTAAGCAAAGTTCGATGTCTATAATATTTTATTTTTAATAATCTTCCTTCCCGGTGCTTCATCGTTGCTGTTCATTTCTTAATCTTTCTTGAATGCAACTTGTCGTTGATTTCTTTTCCTAAAGATATTTAAAGATCTTCTTTAATGATTCATTCTTTGATTAACCATATAAATACCCAATATCCCTTTTGAAGTTCTCGTCTTTCTCTGTTATTTACATAAACATTAGTACAACTCAAGCTGCCAAATGGCGTATGGTGGGGGGTATGTAAACACCGAACCTACTTATAAGCTACTTAATTGGTATTACTAATTTCATCAGCAATAAGTCGTACCAGCCCATTACATATTAAAACATCATTGTAAACGATAAATTACTACTGAAAAGGACTCCTAAATATTTATAATAGTTTACAAATCCTAACATTGCCCCACTAATGTGATACAGGGTTTGGATTGAGTTACGGTTCGGGGAGTTGGTTAGGCTCATTGCTACACATTTTTTTACGTTCAAACCGAGCTGCCAATCTGAATACCATTTAGAAATAACGTCCAGGTTGCACTGTAATGTGGACGAATCTGCCCCAATTTGAATTTGTCTTTGTATAAGGGTGTCGTCTGCGAAGAGCCTCACATAACTCTTTACGTTGCCTACTATATTGTTGATGTAAAATAGGATAAATATCGGCCCGAGAACGCTGCCCTGAGGAACTCCTGAAGACTTTTCCACTTCTTTTGTTTTGTATAATTTCTTATGTCTAGATTTTCGCAGTCCACATTTTCCTAGCAATTCGTCTTTCTAGCATTCATAAGTTCTTTGATTATAATTATAATAACATCGACCTCACTGAAGTGAATTTTAGACGCTCACAGAAGGGTCCCCGGTTTTTTTTTCAGAATTAGATGCTCCTCCACTACTTCCACGGGACTAAAATAAATTGATTTACAATTCTAGAAATTCGCTTGCATGCGAGGTATTTTCTTTCATTAAACTGACATTTTTTTACTAACTTCGTACCCTCTGGTATTGTTCTTGCCGTAAAATCTACCTGCCAAGGAGAGGTATATCCACCATGGGCTCCTAATAAGCGACTATTATCATCCCTGTCTGTGTTACCATCTTAAAAAAGTCATCGAATCAGGGTCCAAGCGTGTTTTATATGTCAGTCAACCGGTCCACTCGCTATTTTAAGTGCAACTTTCTTCATCCAACTTTATTGGTTTTGCACAGGTGGCCATCCGTAGTCGCGAATTTCACTTCCTGCGACCTCTTGTTTCATTCCCTTCTCTCTCTTTTTCCTCTCCTTAGAAAACGCTCGCCAACGTAGAGTGAGTCTCACCTTTCATCCTTTGAACCCCTCCTCGCAGTACCTGCTCTTCTGGGCCCATAAGACCCGCCCAGGTATATGACCCAAGTTTCCTTTTTCCTCGCTTCTATAGTAATCCAACTCCAAGACCTCCCCTCTCACTTCCGTCCCCGTTCAGCGAGTTTCGCGGTTCAGTATTCGTGAGGGATGGTCGAAGGCGAGGAAATGTATTGCAGACGTGTAGGTTTAGGACAGAGACGTGCTTCAGCAGGGTGTTGGAGGAGTGCGCAGGCACCGTGTTTGCTGCTTGCTAGTTGAATGGGAGGGTCTGAAGTCATGGTGTTAGGAAGTAGAGTAGTTAACAATGGAGTGTTTATCCTATATCCAGAGGTGCGCCGAAGTAGTTAATAAGGAATCGGATTTGAAAGTGGAAGTATAACTTTAGAACGATTTCTTCGTTGTCGAGTTACTAATTTTTTTATAGATTGTATCATTGTTAAGTTTATCGGAGATCTGTAATATACGCATGGATATTTATATATACATGCATTTAAAATAGGCAAAATTCAATAAATTTAGATTTTCTTTTCTGTGTATACCCCCAGAGATGCTTGCCATAACTGCCCTGGTTTCAAATTTCGAAATGTTTTTTAATTATGAAATAGAGCTGATTTTAATATCGCTGCTAAGGGTTTTATTTAGATTTTAAGATAGAAAAATATTTGCTTATCTAAATTTTAGTTATTAGGTCACAGTAGAATGATAGAACGAGGTAACACTGTTCCCCTTGCAATTAAATATAAATTAAAATTCATGATTGCCACTGATATATAGAACGAGTATCCCTTGAATTCTAATTAAAGCTCTATCCTCCAAATCTCCATCAATTGTTCGGACATGTTTAGAAACTGCAAAAATTGGAAATTTCCAATCTCGTGAAGATATTTATGTCCGAAAATAGAAAAAGGATTTTACGCTCCGATGGTCTGACCGGTCCAAACATGTTTACATGATGTATTAAAAAATGCAATATGCTTGTAAAAACTCTAATTTAGATCCTGCGATATTATATCGGGTTACATTCATCGAGAGTGTTAACGATCATATACTAATAATTTAGGTAATCAGTCGTTTCGGATAAATCAGTGGTGGTCAACCTTTTTGAAAAAGCACGGGGTTCATAGGGTTGCCCACCCCTGACGTAGAGACTTAATCCATGGTTAATAAGAAAATTCTTTGTTTACTGAATGCAAAAATGCATTTATCAGCTAACAAACCATTCGTCACTAAGAACTAAAATTAAGGACACATAATCCATTAATTAATCTAGAGTTAATCGAATGAAAAACTAGTTTACGGAATTGTCTAGTAGTACGGGGAATCGCAGTTATCCTACCAGATGATTGCCTTGGCAAGGAAATAGGTGACTTCTCGAAAAGGGTGACAGTTAAGTATCGCATGTCACAACAATTCAGCACTCATTCGTCATCCGATGACTCAAATTCGAAACCAATCATGCTCCAGGAGATTGCGTGGTAGATTTCTCTCCTGTTAGCAAATATTTTTGTCATATAAAAAGTTGTGCACAGGCCTTACCATCATAAGCAGTCATTACGTGGTTTAAAGTAAAAATTTTATACAATTTATACGTACCGTCGAATGTTATATAGTTTCGGAAATCCCTTTTTTAAACTATTCAATGGAGGAATGGGAAAATGTCAATTGATCTTTCTTCAAGACTTAATGGATTATGCCAACAGAAATATATTTTTATATTTTCGCAGAGGTAAAATTCGAATTCTGATGTGTCGTTGTCAGGCTTGCGTTAGTTTTAATATAGAATATTTTCTTCGCGGAGAAATATTTGGTATCTCAACATATAGACTTTAGTGAATACAGAATCATGAATATTTTTCTTATTGCGGTTAGATTTATGAGTGACATTCAAGAGTCAATTAATTCAGTTCGCCTTACCAAGATGCATTTTTTTCACAACTGACTCCTAATGAGGCATTGTACTCGTTTACCAATCGGTAGATTGGTAAACGAGTACAACAAACCTGTAACGAACACAACAAACCTTTGTTTATTCGAGATAATCCAGTTTCTTTAAATATGTTTTGTCACAACTCTCAGAATTGTAATTCAGTTTATTTTTAATGTTGAGAAATTCAGTAACATTTCAAAACTTAAAACCCTTTTTTTAAGTAATGATATAGCTATCAGTCGCGAAAGACTTTATTTTCTTTTGAGATTTTTATTAATTTTCGTGATCCCCTAACGGTGTGTGCCCAAAAATCTTCGGCGATTAACTTTCATTTGATAACGAGCTTCTTGGAAATTTTTACATCCACGTTTGCAGTGTTGCGGTGATCTCCGCATTCCAGCATTGTTCCTTTTTCCCTTCCAAGTTCAAGCACAAAGAAATGGTGTCCTTCGCTGGTAACTACCTTTTTCCCGGAGGATTTGTCTTGCATATTTAAACGCGAGTACTCGTTCCCTGATCTGCCACATTCTGTGCTCACTGCGCACCTCGAGTTGGAAGTACATTTTCGACTCGACGCAGAGGTATATGGAGTCGGAGCTTCCGCTAATATTCTTTCCCAAAAAGGATCAGAAAAAAAGAAATCCATCCCTAGGGCTCCAAAGATTCCGACCATGGGATTTTTTTGCCGAGAGCCTTGCAGATTTGGGAATCGATCATTTTCTGCGGTGGCTCAGAAAAGTTGCCGACGTAACTTCATTTTAGCGATTTTCGCCCTTTGAGGCCGTGGGATAATGGCGGAGGGAAAGGTATTTATTCTGCACCAACGATTTGGGAATTAACGGTTCTCAACCATTTCGCCTCCTAAAGGGATCGCGAAATTTTGACGAGTGCTCAGCAAAGATGGTGCCTTATTCAAATCTGCATTTTCCGTATCTAGAAAAGAAAATATTTGTCTTGGATTTGTTAGCAGACACATTATAAACCAACGATGCATCCGCAGAAATAGACAGCCTTGTTTCCAAATAGGCTCATCTTTTCGTTTTTATTTTATTATTCGATTCATCTCGAATTTATTTATTTCTAGTTATCCAAGTGGCTATATTTAAGTCGTTTATTTTAATTAATTTTCTCGGTTGTTAATTTTCTTAACCATTGGCATAAGGTATCTTTAATATCGTTTACTTCTCTTTCCAACCCATTACAGATTTTTTTATATCCGCTCGTCATGCAGGTTCAAGAAGAATCCCCTTATATCTTTGATACGAATTTATTAAATAGCGAATAAATGTATTTAACGATTTTTCCTTTATTGTGTGTTTGGGTTTTACGATATTTTATGCAGCTTGATTACGTAAGGAAGGTTCGTATTCCATCAGTAACGATATAGTAAGGTTAAGGTGTTAAAACTGATCACGATTTTTTATCCCATTGAACAAAATTTAGAATAATTTTCATAAAGCGGTAATTTACATGCATAATTTCTCTGTGAATTCGTGATTATTTATAAAAGGAGTACAGTTGAAAATATTCTAGGATTTCCTTGATGGTTTTCAGAGTTATTTACTTACTAGTAAATTCATTAGTTGAGAATAATTTTGGAGCACATTCATAAGGAAGAATCCATTGTCTGCGAAAGCTTGTCAGAAGAAAGTATTTTGCTATTAAAATATTCGTTCGTCATTTCGGGGTGCAAAAGAATGAAGAGTGATTGAAGGCCTTCATATGATTAAATTTTAAGCTCTTACGCTCGAAAATCGCCGATCTCTGAAGATAATGAACTTTTAACGGCTTTGCAAACCTTCGCAGACATGATTCGTTTGTAAGATGTATCTTCTGACAATTATGCCGAGCTTGCGGTTGTAACTTTAAAAGATAAATTTATGCAGAATTTAGTTGTAATTGTATTATTAGAGTCGAAGTTTTTATAGCCGGCTTCTGCGTAATTCTAGAATGTAGCACCACTTGAATTGATATTTAACTCCTCACCTTATTTTGTTTTTCTTTGAATCTACCCCGTCCCTGCTAAGAAGTGGGACTAGATTCACCAAGAAGGAACGTTTTATACAAATAAATTCTAAGCGACGATATCTCTCCACGACAGCACAGCGGAAATGTTTGTCTTCATATATGGGTCTCCAAGCCTCCCAGTTGCGAATCGCCAAGGATCCCCATATGGTGGAAGATGCTTTTCTTTCCCAGGCAAACTTTTCTTTTTCTTGAGGATATTCCTCGGAGCATCTCCCAGTAATGGTACTCCATCTAGCATAGAGGGAAGCTCTTCGCCTCACGAACGTTCGCTTGCTTCCCTCCTCGGTTGCTTTTGCACCTATCCTAACCTTTTACCCTGATGCCTGCCCACATGTGGTGCCCCTCCGTTTTATGGTCCTACCCTCCCCGAGGGCCGTTGGTGCCTCCTGTTTCCTAGCGGACCTCCTCCATCAACCCCCTCCACTTTCGTCTCCTCGTTGAGTCCCTCCTCACAGTCCTTTCTGGACGTTAAACTGCCGTTGAGGGGCAGCGCCCCTTTTTCGGTTGCTGTCACCCCTCTCAGGAACCTTTGTAGAAGGCTTTCAGAGCTGCAATTTTCCAGTGGTGCAGTTCGCTTGCGTGTTGTGTTTGGCCGGGGAGGCATAGCGTTAGATCAGGAACATGCAGATTCCCCGAAATTCTGTTCGATAAGATTTGATAGAGAGCGTGCACAACCAGGGGCGGATTTTGGCTATTTGAGTAGATTTAGAGGAGCAAACATCGGGCTCAGGCCCCATCCGAAAAAAATTCGAAATAAAAAACGAAAAAATATTACAATGGCTAAATAACGAAAGTAAATATATAACGATTTATAAGTAATTCAAATGGCCTAGCGATGCATATAATACACATTACCAAGAAATACGTAAAAGAAAATTATTTCGCCTCACTGCTATCATGAAAAAGCATTGGATTGTATGTGCTACTATTTATATAAATGTAGTTAGTAAATTGATAAATTTTACATTATATAGAAACATTTTAGGTATGTGACATTTTACATTTACATTGAAATATATTACATTTCTTGGAGTATTCTAAAATATATTCTACAGCGCTCCCTGTAAGATTCTCGTAAGTTCTCAATACTTCATGTATTACAAGGTTTGTTTATTAAGTAATATTCTATCATTTCTTCACTTGCAAACGTCGCCCATTTTCTATATCATTGGAGTATCAATGTTTGCGGTTGAAATTGGGGTCACTTCCACCTCTTTATACTTTCATATTTTAGGCACTCTGCCTCTGTTTGTTTCGTCCCATCTTCTACACGATTGACTCTCTCTTCGTTTTCTTGTCAATTGTTTTGAGTAAACATTAGAGGAAATAGAAATTAAATGAGAAAGTATCTTTTATTTTTAAAAATCTTTTTCCCTCAATTTATTTTCCTCCAATTTACTGCTCAGGATTGAAACAGTTTCGTAATTTTCCAAAGAAATTTATTAAATTTAGTTTAAAATTACTTCAGTTAATATTTATCTTGCATAGAAACAACTAAATTTTATGCAAATGTGTATACCATTCTCCAAATATTCTCCTTTTAGAGCAGATTACTAATCTGGCTACGGATTTTTTTCCTTTACCCTGCTTGTCTTATTTAGTTGACGTTTTGTTAACTTATAGTTACGCATGGTTGGGCTTCGACCACTTTTTCCCATGGGTGCTTTAACATGTTAAAGTATCAGCTTTTTGCGTTAGTGTGAACGAATTCTTTTGAAATTTTGTTTTGTCAAGTAAAAATTCTAAAAGCTATGAAACAAGCAAAGTATGCATATTCGATCCTTAATAAATAGTAATTTTACTGCAACCATTTTCGTCAACAGAAAGCAATCTTAAGAATATAATTAAACTTACCGATTCATTTTCACCTCACTGATTCTTCTTTAGAACAATTTATTCTAAACTTTCTATGGCGGACTTTTGAGGCTTTTCAGCTTGCATAGAGAAAACTCTGACTTCCTTGAACGCTTAGCGGATTGAAAGAGGCTGATTGAGCTTAAACCTTTAGCGCCGGGGTCAGTATTTGGTACGGACTTGATTTCCTTTCCCACGTGGAGAGAATGTTTCGCTTTCTCCGAGGCGTAATGTTTATTATTACAACTCATCCGACGCATAGCTTTTTTCTCATACTGCTTTGATCTCATTCTGGGTAATAAAGATGACCAAGACCGAACAATCTCGATAGGCAACGAATTTTTGTTTGTAGGTTTAAGCACTCATCGCTTCAATGAATTTTATGTAAGCTGAGCAGTGACCAGCTAATGGGTGCAAGAAAGACAGTCCTTCCCATTGTTAGGCGTCCAGATACGATAACGTTTGATGACCACGCATAGACTCTGGCTCTTGCTTGGTGTTTATGAGAAAGTGAGAAAGGTCAGCCAGAGAATCGTGAGAACGAAAGAGGCGAGCTAGGCTCATACTGATACCTCAAACGTAAGAAGGGGCCCCTCAATTAGGAGGGGCAGGCCCTAAACTCATGCCGACCGCTCTTGTGCCGCATCATGTGTGTTCGCACTGGGCCTCAGTAAACTCATTTTTGGAGGAGAATTTTATTGAGAGTTCGTGAGCACAATCTTCGTTAGGGGCCTCCATTGGACGAGGGTCTCAGCTATCTCCTAAATATAAGTCCGCCCGTGCCCAACCTATCTGCAATGTCGCAATTACGTAATATTTTTACCGCGAAATATTCAATTATGCAAGTTAATCAAAGTATGGCCATTTAAAACTTG
The DNA here is from genome assembly GCA_000376725.2 of Ladona fulva. Classification (NCBI taxonomy): domain Eukaryota; kingdom Metazoa; phylum Arthropoda; class Insecta; order Odonata; family Libellulidae; genus Ladona; species Ladona fulva. The sequence continues at coordinate 1,413,693 of KZ308117.1, read as the reverse complement.
TTGGTTTCACTTTTTATTATTTTTAGTTCTGTAAAAATGCGTCATTCACGAGCTTGAAATTGCTTTAAATTTGAAGAACAGGTCCCAAGGAAGAATGGACTTGAAAAAAGTCTGACGGGACCGGGAATCGAACCCGGGTCTCCCAATTGCCGGTCGGGTGCTCTGTCCGTTGAGCTATCCCGGCAGAACAGACGTTAATTAGTAATCGACGTTAGTAAGTAATAAATGGCTGCTCAGTAAAATAAATGGCTATTCAGCAAATTCATAAAGTGAAGATTAAGCTTTTTCTTCCTGGTTTTCTGCAATTATACTATCTTGACGCGGAGCTCTGTTTTTTCATCCGTAATTTTATTTTTTTAAACTATGTGAGTACTTTAGTGTCAGGTGTTCGGTATCCTCGCTGATGTTTCATATTTTCCGGGTTATTCTGTTTTATATTCCGGTGTATGGATATTGTTGTTGCAGAACCCTTTGATGACAGTGGAAGTATAAATTACTCGATTCAGCGGAAACTTTTCCTTAAGTGAGTATGGTATGGGACCTGCAGAAAAATGTTGTATTTGGGAAAACGTACCGCGAAAGGAGATACGTTTTGTAAAGAATTGTTACGACTAGTCAGTGAGTGTTACGCAAATGCTTCAGGACGCGGGGTGGGAATCTTTAGAAGATAGGATTAAACAAAGGATAAATCTACTTAATAAATTTAGAGAAAGTACGTTCACAGATGATGTAGCTGACATAATGCGTCCCCCATGTTATATAGGCCGTTTTGATACTGCGAGGAAAATCAGAGAAATAGATGCTAGAACAAGTCGTTATAAAAATTCATTTTTTCCGCGAACGAGACGCGAAAGCAATCGATTAGTGAATTAGAGTCGTGGTGCTTGCACCCCCTGCCACACTCCGAAAGGCGGCTTGCAGGGTACTTGTGTAGATGTAGATTACGGTGTTCAAGAAATTAGAGCAGAATTTTCCCCCTTACCACTTTCAACCTCTTAAACCGCTGAAATCGGTTGTGCAATCTATTTAAGATGTAAATGTCTTTGTGATGCGTAATTTTACTTTTTAAACAAAGTTATTACAATTAAAAAAAATTATGTTATGGATGTCCAGTAGGAATCCGAAGATTTTTGGTGAATTTCTTTTATTTTCGAAAACGTTCGGGAAAAATGTAAATACGTAATTCGACGTTCGAATAGTGAATTCGTTACCATGACAATAAATCATATTTATCATTAAATAACGATATCTATGTGCCCTCGATATCTATACCCATCATTTTTCAAGGGAAGGATAATTGGCTCTAGAAGTCAGGAGCACAAGCAGTTTATTGATGTTTATGAATCGATTCTCTGACGCTTTTGAGCCATCAAAGTTAATTACTCCGCGGTTTTGGTTTCTGACGTCCATTTGACAAGGAACGAGTTATGATTTCCAGCAGAAGGCACTCATCGTTTCATTAATTTATCACACAGAGCGCAAAGATAATTGCTTGATATCCTTTGTCTGGTTCATTGGCTTTTGTTTGCATAGGTACGCTTACCTGATGCATCGAGTTCATCCGATAGTGCGTAAGCTTTCATCCGTAGATGAAGCCTTTCAGTTAGTGGTACTTGTATGTCAGTGGATCGTTTCCTACTGGTTTGAATGTCTTTAGTCTCGTAAACAGGTGATTTTTTGCTCCTTAGGTATATGTATCCATTCTCCTCGTTCTTATTTGACATAAGCTCGGGAAAAATTACGCCGTATTTGAGATTTCTGCTGCGTACGATCAGAAGCATCTTATTTTCTAGTCTTTTATTCGATACTGTATAAAATGCTTACGTCAATGATTCTGAATTACCCTCCCTTTTATTCTGGTAAAGCTATCTCAATCTCTCAGACGATTCCGCGATAGCTATTTCATCTCCATGTCGACAGGGTATCGCTATCTCAAATCATACGCCCCGGCGGTTTTGAAAGTCCTGTAATCGATTTAGTTCAAGGTGATTCCAAGTGACTCCTACGGGCAATTAATGTATATCGCACCCTCCTTACAGCGAAGTATCTGGCTCGAAAGAATGCCGCTATCGCCGCATTTGTTGTATCAATGGTCTTTTACACACCCTTTTTTCGGAGCGTTTATCTATGACATTTCTTTTCCCTGCCACCCTCATTCGCGGCTTGCTTATCCGAAACCTCACCGATATCCCGCCGACCACGCTGCCTGCCACCCCTCCATGCGATCCGGACGGCTTGGCGCATGCGCACATGCCTCCTCGAAGGCCCAGCCGCCATTCTGCGTGAGTCACGTTTTTCCCGCCACCCGTCCGGTGGCGCCGCCTGTGTTTTTCCTTGTACCCAACCCCACTTTACCTTTCGCGCCCTCCGATGCCTCACACTCCTTCTTCCTTCTCTTTTGCCCCTTACCAAAAACTCACTACCCTTACCTCGGTATCCCTCCCTCCTGTATCTTTTTGGAAGCCTCCCTCCATTTTTCTACTCTCGGTCATTCCTCACCCTTCCAGGCATTGGGAAAAGCAAGTCCCCCTCCCCTCCTTACATGCAGCGTTGCCAACTTTGTAATTGCGGATGGCAGATGAAAAACACAGCCGTAGACCGTGTGCGGCGTTTCTTGGTCTGCCAAGGAGATTAGAAGAGTGAAAGCATGTATTTTCGCGCGTCGTGGATGATCGTTTAGATCCTCTTTTTTATTTTGCTCGAATGTTGAAATGAGTGAATACGGGAAGAAGAATGGAAATATCATTAAATCTCGGGATACTTTAATAGTTGTCTGTGGCTAGTTGTTTAGGTTTATTGGAGAGCAGTTGTTTAAAACAGTTGAGTATTTGAATGTTACAAATGCTTTTGCATATTGATGTATTTAGGGAAGTACTTTCGCGGATTGGAAAAGGAACATCCCATATGTTTTAAGCGATATTAGGTGCGCTATCGATAAGCTAACTGATTGATATTGTTGATGAATGGTCAACTATGAAGACACCATCAATAAAGAATTATAAATAGTTTTAATATAATTGAATAGGAGTTTTTTTGTGGTGAAATTGCCAATAAATCCGCCACTTTTTACCGGAGATTTTAGCCTCAGAATTACTTTGAATGCTTCTAAATAATTTCTTTTTTTCAAGCAAGTAATTACAGTAAATAATTAAGTAAGCAGAGCATTGAACTGAAAGTTTCATCAGATATTTTTTCATTCTGATTGGTCTAATTTTAGCTGATAGGCCTGTCTTTCAAATTCTGTAACGTAATTTCTTCTGCTGCGTAGGTTAAACTTGTTTGTGTTTATATTTATCATTTTGAAAGTTATAGGGTAACTTTATTTACTAACGAGTGTCATCTGCATATCCCGTTTAACTTTGGTCCAGATGCCGTTAGTTACATCCGTACTCCATAAATTCTTTATACTTCTTATTTATCGAGTAGCGGATTCCGTATTTCACTTGTTTTGCTTGACTTTCCACCATTGAAAGCTGCTCAAGGACCGTAGACACCAATATCGGATGGGTAAATATTTACCTTTTCAAATAACGTTTCTGTCGTCTATATTTCGAGCAACTTTTGTTAGACTTGGAAGATTGATTTGTGCTGCGAATAAGTCGAATCTATAAAAAAATCACTTATGTTTGCCGGAGGTTTTTCTAATCGTCGATAAGAGGGATCCGTGGGTGGGAGATAGCCTTCGCTTTCCTTCGTATTCTTCGCACAGGCGTGCGGGTTGGTAACCATGGTTACCCCTCCCCTATCGCCGCTCGCTTCCCCTTCCTTCATCCAGTCCCGGCCAACGCGCTCTCTCCACCCCGGCGTTTTCTTGCCAGTCGAGTTTGGTTTGTAGCACGATAAAGGCAGCTTGCCGTTGGGATGGCGCGGTGGTGAAGTTTTTCAAGTTCGTAAAGGCGCCGTCGGTTGGAGAGACCTTCTGGAAAAGCTGGATAGCGTAATTGCGGGGGTCACGAAAGACAGTCCGATCGTCCGGATCACATTGTAAAGTCTTATCGAACAACCCCCCACCCTCACAGTCGTGTCCCTCGTGGATGGAATTCTGTAGGATTTCGACGCGGACCACGGTGAAGGGGGAAGTGCTGGTTACGGTGTGGCCTGCGTGTGATTCCATCATAGGGGGCTAAAGAAAAAGGCCAAATTTCACCCCCGCCAGTGAGAGTGTGGTGTGTTTTATTGAGTGCGAGTGTTGTATAATTTGTTTCCTGACGGGCGTTGTAGTGGCCGTGTTTTGGTTGTGAGGGCTCGTATCGAAAGGCCCGTGGGCTCGGGGAGTCGGAAGATAACCGTTCGACAGCCGGCGAGTTTTTAATTCCCCGTCCTCAACCCTTCCCCGGATCCGTCGAAGCCGGCGGCGACTACCCTCGCGGCCACCTGGTGTTTTGTGTCTCTATTCCCCTTCTTCTCCCCAAACGCAGTTTTGATCGGCTGTCGCGCTCGCCCCACCCATACCCTGCTCTTCATCCGCCGTCGGGAGGTTAGTGACGCCTCGGTGAGAACGTCATGAAGGAGATGGGACCAGACATGGTAAGGGTGAACGATAAATACATATTTGTTTGCTCTATAAGTGCCGGGTGTGATACCGGTGACATTATTTCTGTAGCGCGCCGGGTAACTAATCAGATGTCGTTGCGGTTTCCCCACCGAAGTTATACGGTGTTCGTTGTGAAGGGCCATGGTTATGTCGTTCCATATTATTAATATGTATTTTGGGAGTTTACCAAAGGAAACATGGAGTATGGTTTTCATCGCAACGCACGACGACAGCTGTTTATAATTCGCACGATTGGCTCCAGCTGCGTTTTAAAAGCAGGTGCCTCGCGTAAAAGACGGAATGGTTTCTTGTCTCGAATGTTAAGATATGTGATGGTATTTATTGATTATGTTTATAAGTATCTTGATTCCTCTCGTTGTTTAAGTTGGTAATAATTATATGTAAAAGGAGTACACTATTTTCCCTGGATCATATGTAGAATAATGTGCAATTAGAGGAGAATTTTTTACTTGCGTTTAATTCCAAGATTTTGATTTCCCAGCGAGTGCTATTTCCGAATCGAATTTTCTGCCGTAAGCGTGGTATTAGTATTCGAAACTATAAGGAAAGCCGGTTTGCGTCGTGCCTGGTGACGCCATTCCAGTACCCGATTCTCATGCCGAAGGTTGCTATTTTTTCTAACCGTCTGGGCCTAGCCACCGCGGTGATTACCGTCACCCGCCGCACCTCTAGTGCGGGCGGAGGAAAAGTTGCCGGTATTTTTTCACATTTTTTCAATCTTTCCCGTCCGAGGTGCGGGGTGACGGAGGGTCGAATCGATGGATAGCAACAAGTTGCTCGCCGGGCGCTCGGGCTGGGAGGGGAAGTCGAGGCGCGCGTCTGGAAGTATGAAAACCCCGCCGCCATTTTGAAGGCGAAGTGCGTGTTCCTCGACTGAAAAATTATTCAAGAGAAGATCCCCGTGCTCATCGGCGGCGATCTCCAACGTGCTTGCGAAGGAATCTCGTAAACTGAGCACGCTTCTCTCTTTCTCCTATTGCATCTCCGTGGTCGCTCGCTGGCTACGGCGCCCGTCTCTGTTGCCAAGGGCACGGCTCTCTCTTCACAAGCCGTCGGAGGCAGGAAGCGGGTGGGGTGGGTTCGGGTCGGAAGGTGGGGCTGGGCTGCAGTTGTTCCCCTCCGTGTACGCTTTAGTGGCGAGAGGTATCGACGCTCATCAATTAATCGCTTTGTGTGGATCACGGATCGTTGGGGAGCTCAAGACCGTCTTTCTCGGTTCTGTTTCTTGGACGGCTCCGAATGATGCTGTGTTTGGGCCCGTTGAGAAGTTTCAAGGGCACGACCGTTACAGGAGTATGTTCTCATGAAAACATGGTCGAGGGAGATGCAGATAGCGGGGTTATCAGTTTTAACACGACTGCTTTTGTTGATAATTTTAGAATTATCTGTCGGTTGGCCTTAAATTTATATTCGTCGACCTATGAATAGGTAGGTTTCGTCTCGTTGTCCGAACCAGAATGGGAACAGGCTAGGCAGGTACTAGCTGTGGAGCTTGAGTTCTCGTAAATCAGTTCAGGGTACTTTATCAAAGGGCATTTCAACGTCAGGAACTTTTCTGGAACTTCTGAATCACTTTGTGTTGACCTCATGTTTTGAGCTTGCAGTCGATTCTGTGCGTGTAGAATTCTGCCCTGGGCACTCGATCTGTTCGCCCCACCCTAACAACATCCCTACCTGTACCAATGACGGTAATGTAGTTTATCCCCCGAGGGTTTACGAAGGGATACTGCTATGTCCATTCCCATGTGGTTTTTTAGAATGGTAACCTCTCCGAATTGATTGTCGAGGCACTGGCTTATACGTTATGTTATCACGTTAGCTCGTGTATTTCATGTGTTAAAATTGTTGGGAGCATGGGTATTTGGTGTTAATAAATTATATTTATATCAGCTAGATATTTTTATGCATTCAAATTAGTACTCTGACGAATTTATTAGTGCAGATCCCAGCTATCATTAGCTATTCAATTCACGGAATCCGATTAAAATGCCTCAAAGTATGAAATTAAGACGTTGGTTAACTTAGGGCGCAAGATAATTGTTTGATGGCATGCTGTTGACTCCATGCTACGTTGTACGGCACGGTTATCTCTGATCCAAGATCATCTCAAACATGTTTAGACTTGTGTTGCATACATGCCTGTAGTAAGCCCTACGGAATGAATTGAAGTATGGGAAATTGGTTGGTTTGCTCCCGAGTTATCGAATTCGTGTGTCGGTGAAAGTAATTAGATTCCCGAGTTGTAGGTTGTTATATAAACATTTTAAGAGTACCTATTTATGTGGCATATGGCAGTGCCAATTGAGATGATTTCTATGTGGCCGCCCAGTTGTACTAGTTCATTGTTTTAGAAGCCATTGGGAAATTTGATGGTTTCGTTTCCAAGAGTAATATAAAATTTTGATTCTGTGCTTCTTTATCATCGTTTGGGATCCGAAGTGTAAATTCGCTTTCATTATAAAAGCCGGACAAGCCTTACCTCCTCGGTTCAGTTTGAATATTTTTTATGTATGTTCCGGGAGTATTAAATCCAGCATTTAATATTCCATTTCACGGGAAGTATGGTCGCCGCCGCATGCACTAGACGGCGATGGATATCGATTGTTTTGTCAGTTTGAGATTTTCCGTCAACAACACGGCGCGTTCCCTTCTTCCCCATATCACTCTCATCAGCCTTTCCTTCCCTCCACGTCTGCGCTGCAGTCATATACTTGTTAGCGTGTCCTTCCGCCTCCCCAAGTGGCGTTACATATTTAATTTCGTCGAGGGGATCCGGATTTTGGTTGGGGACACCTCGTGTGATGCAATATTCCCTCAGTTGTAATAATTAGGAAGGAATCCGGGGATCGCAGACTAAAATTCATTAGGATGTGGTTTTTCGTGTAAGAAACGAGGAGTGGACCGCAGCTTAAATTGCGTGATGGTTATTAGGTGTGAAGTAATGAGAAATGGGTGCTCTCTGCCTGGGGCTTAATTTCGTGAGTCGCGCAGGTGTTCCACGTACGAAATTCCTATGCACCAAAGTGGCGTTTTAGTTTGGCAATTACTTTTAAACTAGGTTTTTTTTCTTTTACCTCCGGCTGCATTTAAGTGACATTGAAAATATTGTTTATGGGCGATTTATGTTATAATTTCGAAGTAGTAGTACAGTTGTTGAGAAGTAAGGTCTCAGTTTTCAAAGATCGTGCTCGCATAATTATTATTATTATTACATGCTTTACGGAGTCCGGTTGTAAATTATTACTATTTTACAATTATTCGGACATTATGGTATACAATCATATAGCAAAATATACAGCGTTAATTAAAGTAATGCAACTTTTTTGCTTACTACAGGATATTTTTCATCTAGTTTTACAATACGTGCATAATTTTCAAGTGACAAAAATACATTGTTACTATACAAATATCTCCCAAATATTACAATACAGCCTTAAACTAGCTTAAAAATACAGTAATTGATTCCATAGGTTTCCCTAAAATACTTAATTTGAGATTTCGTCGTCAAATTGATTGAAAATGTATTATATCTGTACTGTATATTTCATGTATTCAGTTAATACATTCAATACCTTTTGTAAGGAAGTAATTTCACTTATGAAAAGTTACCTGGGTACATGCGCGCAAAATTGCCTTTCTGTTACTTGGTAATTGGCGATTTCTATAGTTTACCATCTAAATATAGCAGCTTAGTATTAATTTCCTTCTATGAAGTTCTCGTGTTAATTCTCGGCGTATTCCCCTGTACCCGATCTCTCTGTTTCCCCTTCCTTGGTTGGGCCCAATCTCCCCTGCATATGTAAAATTTTAGTACAGTATATGATGTTATTTTACATATTTTATGCCACGAAGTGTGGATTCGATCTACTGAAAAAAAACTGCGTTGGTAGCTTTATTTTAATGTGATTCTAGACAGCGTATTCACCAATTTATTAAAAAAAAAGATTCCAAAGCGTTCACACTGCTCCAGTTCCCCTTTTGTCTTCCATGTTACCAGGTTTTGGTAAGTGATCGTGGAATTTCGACGGTTCCTTTATCTCTTTGAAATCCATCTCCTTTGTTCGGATTGCATTAAAAGCGTTAAGTTTCAGTTAACTCTCCCCGCCGCTTAATTCGGAATTTAGAAATTAAAACTCGTTTCTCGAGTTCCTTCTGAGGCTATTATCCTAGAAATAGTCTTTTGTATCACATGCGCTAATTATAATTACGTGAGAACCTCTTTGTGTTGCGTCAGAAAATTGAATAGAAATGCCGTAGATTTGTTTCTCCTCGACGTGGATTTTAGCAATTAAAATGGACGAAGTTGCTGTTTTCTGTTGCAAAAGTAGTTTTGGTGTAATCTTCTTCCCAAGACTTTAATTCCGTTTTCGTTTTTGCCGAGTCAGGATTGGATCGATATAATTTTCCAAGCGGAAAATGATGAAACAGTTATTCGATGAGTAGTCTAAGCAGCGACTCATGCTCTGTGTGAGTATTCGTTGCAGAGGGACTCGGAGGTTATACTGTGATGAAAGTCTTTCGCGTGTACAATTTTATACGCGGCTGATAAACTGAAATTGCCTACCATTTCACCAACCGTAATGTACGGGCATTTGCTTCACTTATAGATAGGGCTTTAATGGTACAGAAATTATTAGCTGTGGACGAGTAGTCATTTTAGGAGTTCCGAGCGTCTTTACGGACCTCCTATTGATTTCGAGATTGAACCAATTTCACGGCGGTCTTTCCCAGCTGATGCCCGAGAGTCAGGCTTGTTTTCTGTGCTTCTCGTTAATGGAAAATTTTCCTACTCGTAGGCCTTATTTGTGTAGCTTGCAATGGGTAAATACATTTCACAGAATAGAGCCCAAACATGTGTCTTCCTTGATATTGCCTCATATTTTTTCTTTGACGCGTGCAGAATATGTTGTGGCGCTTCTTCTTTTTATGCCCTGTTAGTTGATGACAGAAACGTGTTATGTTGAAGAGCAGTTATAAGACGTTGAGTAATGAAAATTATGAAAGGAAGTCGTTTGAAGTTTCGATCCAAACAGTCCAGTCATTTGTTTTTGATACGTTAAGGCTGTTCCCTCCCTTTTTTTAGGATGTTTTTGTTGGGAAAATTGTAATAAATATTTGTTTTATGTAGGCACGATGAACGTAGTCGTTATACTTTGAACTGACTTAAATTTGTGTATTTTTACTCCAAGGTTATCCGTCCAGTTATAGAATTGTGGAATCAATAACCTTAGGAATGAAGTTAAAATACGATCGGAAAATGACCCAATCGGTACTACAATGTACCCTTTTTCCTAGTTATGTAGGCTATAGTAATTCAATCCTATTCAATTCTATTGGCGTTTCATAATATTTGTTTCGAACGCTGAAAGTATGTTGTTTTAGGTGATTTTTATTTTTAAAGTCATCTTTTGCGTCTCCAAACACCATATTTGGAAAATTTTCGAGAAATTTCGGCCTTTTTTTATAAGTTATCGAGAAGGCTACGTTGTAATGCCTGAGTCGACAAAGATGTTTAAAAATTTACTAAATCGGGCAAGGGGACGTCTGTAAAACTCGGGAGAACGCTCTATGAAACCACCTGATAGCCTTTTAGGAGATCTTTCGTCGAATTCCATTTACTAATTGGTTCAGGTGCTCTAATGCTGTGATCGCATATTATGGGTGGAAACGTAACCGCGGAAGCAATCGACTGCATTACCGCGATGCGCGGGCAAGTAGAGATGTTCTGCTCATCGGAACAACAGTTTGGCTCTCGCTTTATTCGATCGAGCTTCCTAGGTTAGGTGGAGAGATGTTTCATGGCGAGAACGTATGAATTAATGACGAAAAAAAGACTCCACGAGATGGGACGAGAGCACTTAAGAGATGCTACGAAAGCCCACTCAGTTTCTGCTCTTCTCCCCAAGTTCTCGCTCGTTTACCTCCCTTTGCAACCCTCTGGGAGATTCCAAGGACACGAGGATGTAGGCATTTTTGTGAACATTGTAGGGAAGAAACCGTGGGAGGAATTAATTTGTCGTGACGGGACGGAGTGGGCATGGCGATTCTTCAGGTAACGACGTTAATTCGTCCGTTTGTGTAAGAGCTCCTTCGTGCGGGGCGTCATTAGTTAAATGTCAAAAACCTTAAGGGAGGAGCGTCTTAAATTCGATTCTCACTCCCTCGGCCCGCAAATTTGCGTGCAATGCTCTGTCTTAGGGCTCAATTTTCGGGTGTAATTAAGTCGTTAGTTCTCGTGTGATTTTGGTTAAAGTCGGGCCATTACGCTGTTCGAACATTCATTAATCCTGTAAATTCCACGATGTTTTTACCTCTGTTTTCTATTTAATATACGGGAACCGTGTATTCTGTTGTATTTGTGTATTTGCTACTCTTCGTTGTCTCTGGCACTCTGGCTGCTAGAATATGCTTGCTCTTTTTCTGGATGATTACGAAGATCTGAAGATTTTAATTAATCAAAAACTTGCTGAATTTTTTCTTGTTTTAGGGTTAATTGCAACTGTTACATTGGCGACAGCTCCCGTTCATTACTGTGGTCATTTTGGAGGTTCTTTTCCTTGTAAAGCACAAATTAATTTTTTCTGGAAGAAAATAAAAATAATCTATGCATTTCCTGGGTACAGTGGTACCTCGGCTTATGCTCTATGTACGAAGCTTTTGACTTTCTTCTTACTCCATATTGACCGCTAGATACAAACTTAATTTGGGGAAATTCGAACCAAAAAAACTCCAAAGATTCAATGTAAAAGTGGGTTTCAAGATTCTAACTTTTCTTAGTTACGAACTAGGAACGAAAGAATAAAGTTCGTAAGTCTATGTACCGATGTAACTTGTTTGAGTTAAAACTTTTAATATGCTAAAATTCATGTCTTTGGTGATCCTATTTCCACCGGTACCATTTTGTGAATGAAGTAATTTGCTGTAAATGCTTTGAGAGTCGGTTGTTTTTATCGTAGTAATACCAGGTTCAAAAATCGCTAATGAGCGAGTACTTAGTCCGCTATCTGGAAGAAGTAATTTGAATAGCCGTCTTAGTTGTTATCTCAGAAAACAGCGTACGATTCTGATTACGAAAATCCTCGTGCTGTTTATGGCGATGGCAACATCTCGCATTTCCTCCTCATAATACAAGCAAGGGATTTCTCAAATAGGCCACATTTCCGTAACAAAGCGCGATCCTTTAATTTTTATTTACACTTCATCGAGATGTTTCCCCTGCGTACCCATTTTATTATTGCGTAACTTTTCTACGCGATGACATCGATGGTAGACATCACAACGATGATGAAAACTGCGATTTCACGCAAAATTGATTCAAGATTGTCACTCTCACGAGCTTCGCGATAATCGTGAATCCGCCGCGGTGAGGTGAAGATGAATAATTCTCGCGTAGCATTGCTTCAGTTCTAATGATGCATCGCAGATTTTTTCGGCAATGGCGCAGCACAACGTTATTCTCTTCCCCTTATTATCTCACGACGTCGTGTCGCAATTTAGTCTTTTTGCCTCGGTTCGGTTCTGCCGTCTGTTTACGCTCGTCTGAGTTGCATCAGCGAGATTTTTTTCGTGTTTCGTTACTGAAGATTCACGTATTAGTTTCGTTCTGCTCCGTTATCTATCCTCGTTATATGACTTGATGTCAAGCGAGATGTCGGAGAAAATTTCATGTAACTATGTCCTGGATAAGTTAAGGGTACACTTCCTGGTTACAAACGGTGTAAAATCAGACTAGTTGGTGTTTAATTTTCATGAAAGGTTGTGAGAGAGTTTCCAGGGGCGATTCTTAGCTTTTTGTTTAGCGCTATTAGAAGACTTTTAGCAAAATTCGCTTTGTATGTTTTAGTAGAGTGATGATTCATGTTTTATGAGTTTTAAGTGAACTCTAAATACACCTGGATTTGCGTTTAGAACATTCTCGTTCTCTATGTCGCGTATTTCATCACCTAATCAAGTGGTATAAAATTTATAAATAAAACGTCCGATCTCCTTCACAGTGCCCAGGAAAGTTGTATGTAAGTGTTAGCGTATTAATTTAAACCCTCTGCAAGTCACACTATCACATCTGAGGTATGCATAAATTTGTTTAGTACTTTGTTCAAGTTTGACTGATGGGCTTCAACTTCTCCCTAACCTCCGCCATTCAGACGACGTTGGTCACAAACTTGTCATATTGCAGTTTGTAGTATTCAGCAGCACTTTGTAATATCTGTGAGATTATTGAGACCACCGTTAATAGAATATTTGAATGGATTTATATTTCAATGATGCCATTTTTCGTATTATCCGAAAATTTGAAAATCCGAAGGATCCGGTCCCTATTAGTTCGGATTAACGGGACTCAATTTTATATACATACGACGTCGTCATCTTTCCAATTAATGACCGCGTCTATAATAATCCTATCAAGTAAAACCATAAGAAAAATTGAGAGGATGATAAGTTACTTAAAAGAATGAAGCCAGTTAACTCTTCATGATGTCCTCTATTTTTCATCGCCCTAATCATAATTGCTCACAGCTTTCAATGTATATTCTGCGGAGGCTTTTGTTGCCGCTTCTAAGAAGTACTTAACTCATGTTTATCAGAGCTCTCATTTTCTTAAAGTGCTCAGTAAATGGACTCTTATGCCCGGGCAACCATAGTAGTTTCCCTCTCATCTTCTCATAGAGGTCGTTTTTGATTCTCGGTACGGAGTGCCTCTCAGTGGACTGGAAAATTTTCAGTGGATCAGCAGGACGTCGAATTGTAAACCGCGCGCCGTTTGTGCTGACACACGATGTGCCTTTCGAGCGACGCGTTTGCTCGAAGCGTTTTCTCCGCGCCAATGAAAGAGGAAAGTTGTCGCGTTTAGTGTAACGTCCAGGAATGTCCAGACGTGTCCCGCTTGCCGATTTGGTTCGTAATAGTTTTGTGTGCGCTATCGTTCTTTCGGTTTGAATGAAATTTTCGATTCGTTATTACTATAGTACTACTGTTAAAAGTGCTTCGACAGCTAAGGTCATTCCGCGCGTGAGCCCCCACCGGGAATTGAACCCGGGACCGCTTTCACTAAAGTCGAATGCGTTGCCCACTTGGCTATCTGGGAGCCCCGATTCGTTATTATTATCGTGCGTATATTGTGGGATATTGTTTTTTTGCTATGCTTAAGATGGCCAGTCCTAATGTGTCGTAAGAATCATTGGAATCTTGCCATAAACACAGGACAGGGTTTCGAAGCTTTTAATGATTCAACCTAGGTGTCAAATGCTCAGACCCTGTGACGTTGGGCTATTGTTATTTCAGTCAATTTCGTGAGATTCTGATTTTTCTAAAATATGTATATTAATGTAGTAAGTTTAAAATTGTATTTTTTCTATTATTGATCGAAGAGGAGTTGTTTAACATCTTTTTAGCTATAAAGAGCTATGCTGAGGAGCCACATGTGGGTCGCAAATAGGTCGTCTCCGATCTTTGTGTTGACTGAAAAGGGTGTACTTTACGGACTCAATTATCGCCAGAAGCCCGTCAATATTGAAATATGCCATAATCCTTTCCAACAATAGGCATTTGATACCTAAAATTTACCTGTAGGTTCTTGTGCGTAGTGAATATCTGGATTAATTTTTTTAGATATTTTAGTTAACGCCGTAGAGATGATCTATGTAAGGATCTATTCACTAAGCGTAACGTTTTATTAGCATTGTAAAAGTGCAATTTAATATAAAAGCAGCCACCACAAACAGCACATTTCCGTGATTCCTCATCTTTGTTTTACATCGCCGTAAGATTCGAGTCGAATAAATTATAACGGCATAATTTCGGGAACATTTAGCTAATTCTCTAAGCATGTGATTCGGGAAGTTATTTAATCCAGTTTTTTCTTTTGCGTACGACCTATTTTGAAAGAAAATGGTAACGAAATTATATAATTACCATTCCTCGCCGTTAATGTGTTGCAAAAACGAGAATTAACCCACCTACTTTCTTTTGAGGTTAAGATATTGAGAGGTTCCTTAAAGGTCAAAAGATTAGGTAGGAGCTCTCAAGGCAGGTTTACACTCTTAAAATCGGTGGCATTTTATTTCCTTATCACGTGCAAGAGACTTGTTCGGAACGAGATTTGTCATAAACCAAATCAACAACTTTCTCTGTTTTAGGAGCAGCTTTCGTTTTTTTCGGTGTAGCTTTGTCCACGAACGACGTCTGGGAATTCGAGAGAAAAATTAATGGGTTATGAACGACGTATTGCCTGTCGTAATAAGTCCGCTGAATTAGTTCATTGGTGGGAAATAGTAAAATTTGACATTCCCCTCATTTTCAGCATACGGTATTAATAATGTGAAACCTTGCATATATGTGCTCGATTTGTAAATACTTTTACTGTGATCCACGGAAAGTATATCGGATCGTTAATTGTGTGTATAATTTTAAAATTATTCCCGCTCATCTTGTGGTTTTCAGCATAACCTTTGTTATGTTGAAACAATTATTATTATGTTGTTATGCTTTGTTAGGTACCGGTGTCCTTTTTTTTTTCTCGATGTAATTGTCTCAGTTTCCTCTTGATTTTGTCAAAGAAGCACCAAATATAGGAATAATTATTTTTCAATTGATTAAATGAGCACAAGTGGTTATATTAACTAAAATCTGTTTTATTAAGGTATGCATTTTTTGAAGATCCTGAAATTCGTCAGCTTTCATTGAAATATTCCCGCGTAGTTCTTCCAATATTTTTTTATCAACTTTAAGATGAATTCGTATACTTTCAAGGAGGATTTGTACATTTTAATATCTTAATAATGTTATTTTTGTTGTATTTTACTTTAAATAAAGCGAGATTAGTGGTTTGTACTTAATCAAAGGATGTACTCAATGAATAGTTACAAGTTATTAACTTAAGAATTTTTGAGTTTCGTTGTAACCCTAATTTATCATCTCTGGAATGAATTGTAATATTCGACAAACGCTTTCCTTTGCAGCGCTCGGAAAATATAAGTTGTTGAACATTTTAATTTTTAATCACAGTAGTGGAAGAAAGCGTGCTTTATCGGAAATAGACTAACCATGTTTTCGTTTTTGGAAGAAGGAAGTTTCAGGCTGTCGCAAATTGAAGTCCTTAATTACCGTCGTGTTGAATCATTCGTCAAAGTGAAGGAAGTTTCGGTAATTAACCGTTGGAAATTCGTAATTAGGCCATCCAGTGCAGTACCAACTTGGTATTTCAGTTTCCAGCTTCGGAATACGACAGTTTCACTCTCGCATCTCGTCTCATTCAGTCGTCGGAGTCGCGAAGAAAGTTGTTGGCTTTCTCCGTCCTTCGGAATGGGCGCCGAATAACACTGTTGTCATTCGCTCTCTCTGGATTTGAGGACGCCTCTTCCTCCCTTTTTGTTCGGAACTTATCCGAGTAGACGCAATTCTTTCTCGGTTGTTGGCCTAGGGTAGTATTTTTTATTTAAGGAAGCGTTGCGTTCTACACGTCCGATCGCTCTTCTTGCTGGATTTGTAGTTGCGGAGTTGTCTCATGGTGTCACCGTGCCCTCTGGCGGAGTCTGTGATCTTCGGAGTGTTTACGCTGTGACTGGCCACTTTCACGCTATTCCTCGTTTTGAAGTGTGACCATTTAGAGATGTTTGCTTTAAGGGAATGATGTTATTAAAAGTTGCGTCAAGTTCTGTATTTACTTTTTGAGCTGTTTTGTTCTTAAACTTGTTTAAATTTATGAGATTCTGATGGATATATGTATTTTTTTTTTAATTTATCCAGGTAAGGAATCGGACAGTTTTTATGCTTATCTTCCTAATAAATACCCAAAAGTATGCGATGAATTCCTTGATATTTTAGCTTCTAAGTAGGTAGCGAAAATTAGTAGGCCAAGCCATGGCTGGTTTTCAAGGATTTCAACTTCGGACGCAGGCGCCCCAGAATTCTACCAGAATCTCGTTTCGGATTGCTTTTTGGCGGTTAAAAATGACTTTTTGCGAATTTGGAAATTTTTGCTTGCTGGTTTTGGATTTTTAGTTCATTCGTCAATATTATTATAAATTTTTCCTACAAGTTAAAGACTGATGCAAAAACTTGTATATAATAATAATTGCAACTAATACTGTATTACGATAACAGCAAGGAAGCATTTTAAAATAACTATCTTTAAAAGGATAGATGGTGATATTGCCTGTATTATAATAAATGCTATACGTATGTTTTCATGGTCGTTTCCACAGCCTTGTGTTGTGTTGGATTTTCACTCAATTCGCTTTAATTACATTCATGAATAAATATTAACCATCACCCTTAAGGGAAATAATTTTCATTGGTAGAAATAATTTCCCAGCGAATACCAAAGCCGGTATCTATCCAATTTAACTCCGATAAAATTGCATGCCTTGTGCGCATGTACGCGATTACATTTTCGCACTATCCAAACTTGCCCAATTTTATTAATCGGTTTTTAAGTACGCCTTTTATGGCGATAATCCGGTTATTTCATGATTTGGAAAGTGTGTGGCAATATGTTTGATCAAAGGATGAGAGAATTTAGCCAAATTCTAAAGTATGTTACTGAATGTAAGATCGTACGCAGTTATTACGATATTACTCGTATATTCTTATTTGTTTCGTGAAGAGTTGAGGCAAGGATGACTTGAAGGCAAATGAGACATAGAACATCTCGAGTGCTACGTGTTTTATTAAGGGGAATCGTTAAACATCTGTAGTTATTTAAGTTGTTAAAAAGTAAAGCATGTGGTCCGGAACGGTTTTGAATGCTTTTACTGATAGCATTAGCAATGTTCTGTTCAACTAAGGAACTGAAAGAAGTCTCGAAATATCACAACATTCTCATTCCAGTTGTCGATCAATTCAGCGCGAATTGTAACACCTTATTAATTTGATAACGGGACATAGGTGTGTCGTAAGTGCGTGATTCTTCATCGGTCGTCAGCTGTAAATTTGTTCGAGTTTCATTACTCCAAGTGGTGATAATTATTGGCAGAGGATTTCGCAAGTACACAATTTTCCGCTAGGCAACTAAGAACATCAAGCTGATAAATAATGTTGTGATTGATATTGGTAGTTTTAAGAATGTATCTAAGATCTCCTTGACTTAGTTTTGGCTTCGACTCTTTGTATAGTGTCGTTTACTTGATGGGTTTAAGTTTGAAATTTTTGGATCCCATGAAGTATTGGATTTTCGACGCCAATCGAATGGTTTTACATCAGATCATGAATTTTCATTCGCAAAGAATTGAGAATGTGATGAAATGTTCCGCACAGTTTTTCCTGCCTCAAACAAAGCGGATTTCCGCGCATGTGCCACGTTCAAATATTTTCATTTTGAAGCTCTAACTTGGTCGTCAGTAGATCTTGAATACAACTTCCTCAAACGGGTCCGACCATCTTCAAGGACGAGCATGTTCAAGCTGACGGGGACAGAAAACGAGCCCTTAAGGAAACATGTAAGTGCGTATTGAGTGATAAGATTGCGAATTATCGTCAACAAGTTATCGACTGCGGTTGCTCGCCGTCTTATGTGGAATAGAAATTGCGATTGCTTTAGGTAGGGTCGCCTTGGTATAACGGAAAAAGGAAGTTCCTAAGTTTGCCATAAACCTGCAAATTGTATCTGGTAATTAGTTACCATAATTTTCGTGGGGCATGTTTAATTAGCAGTTGCTGCTTTTGTTCATTTGAGTTTTTGCCCGTGTTATTCGTTAGTTTTGAAGTTCACTTAGTATCTTTCGTTCTGAATTATAGGGTTTTCTTTTCATATTGCAAATTTTGACTTGACTTTTGATGTTTTTTCTAGACACGTCTCGTGCATCGTTGTTGATATTTAGTTTAGTTATTGTTTATACTAGATTTTCTCAACCTGAAAGAATGTTGAAGAATGACTGTGGAATCAATGTTAGTTAGCTATTCTAGCAACCTTCATATGTTATTATGTATCGGCTCCCTCCTTTATCAGCGGTCGCTTGATGAACAATTTCATTGTTATAATCGGATATTATTTTTTTTTAATTCAGTCATAATCGCGGATGGTCATGTGGCTGTACTTTACCATTAGGTTGTTTTTACAGCAAAGCTATACGTAAATTAGATTACAGGGGATGGGCGTATGTTAAGCACGCATTTATTTTCGTTGAGGAATTATGTTAATGGGGATGTATGTTAGGCACACCGTATTCCATGGTTTATTTTTCATTCTTATATGGTGTTATCTGCCGTACTGTTGGTGCCGACCTCGTTGGCGAAATGGTTAGATCGATAGCATACTAACGCTGAGGTCCTGGTTTCGAGTCCCGGCTGACCGGATTTTTCC
Organism: Ladona fulva; assembly: GCA_000376725.2. Taxonomy (NCBI): domain Eukaryota; kingdom Metazoa; phylum Arthropoda; class Insecta; order Odonata; family Libellulidae; genus Ladona; species Ladona fulva. The sequence goes on along the minus strand of KZ308117.1, from coordinate 1,394,839 downwards.
GAGCATTGGCATGAGTGTTTGAATTCGTCCTTTGTGTTGTGGTAGTCTAAATTTTGAAAACGGATATAATAATAACTTAAGCAATTTTTATTGGACGTATAGCATATGACGCAATACTCCGTAAAGCTGTATCATTAGGCGTCCGATTGTATTGATTTAATATAAAAGGGAAAGTAAAGGAATTATTTGAGCGAGTCTTCCTGATCCAGCGTCATTCAAGAAAATGTCATCGCTGGAAATATCTTCGGGTTTAATCTCACCCCCTTCCTCATCCGTTCGTCATGCGTCTCGATTTTCAGAATGGGTTCGGTGAATGCCACCCACTACATGGTACGGCTCCCTTTAGAAAAAGCCTCTGCCTTCCTTCTTCGCTCTTGAAAATTTCGTCTCCGAAATCCGTGCCGTTGCGTACGCTGTCTTTTCTCCTCTCAGATTCATAACTCAGACGGAACATCTCCCAGATCTCTCTTAGGCGCCTCCATGATGAGATTTCCGTTTATGCGAACAATGGAGCCCTTGTTCCCTGCCTCCCAGGTCGTACTCAGGTAGCTGCTTCCCGCTGTATCTTTCAATGTGGCAATCTAATTTTTAGACTTCTTTTTCTTCACACCAAAGGCGTTAGAATAGTGTTTTAAGAAGTGCTTTCACTGAACGATGTCTAATAGTAGCAGTATCTCTTGGTTTTTAACCGTACGTGTTAGTACCGTAGTAGTTAGTTTTTTACAGTTTATGGTGTTCATGCCCATTGTAATTTCCTAAAGTTATTGCTTACTAACATTGGATGAGTAAAACGTGAAGTTTATTATGCAGTATGTGGCGCATGAGCATTAACTTACACCTATTTCATATCACTTCGGTATGAAAATTCTTTGTTTTGATGAAGATTGCTAGTATTCTTCGTATTCGTAACTAAAGAATAGTTAAAGAAGACTTACGTGGCTCACTTACTTAAACGATATTTTCATCTGTAGTGAAAGGTCATAGTGTTTCGTTTTTACTAAGTTTTAGGTGTCTAGTCTATACAAAATGATAAATTAATCGAAGCTTATATAGACTAATAGATTAAGCTTAGTTTAATTCAAGTGAGTTAGAAATGATTTCTGTCAGTAATATGCCGATTTCTTTATACAGCCTTAAATGGAGTATTTCTAAAGAAAAATTGAATAACTGAGGCATTTATAAATCGTCGCTGACATTTCTTGGAATGGTCGTCATTATTTCTCCACACAGATACTTATTACGTTTCTGTTGTGATACTATTCCTTAATAAGGTTTTTAGCTCGCTATCCGATGTCAGCCATGTTTTCCCATAAAGATAATGATGTGGAAAAATTGAGTCCCGCATAAATTGCGGGGTTAATATTTCCTTCCCTGCTAAGGCTTCTGTTGCCCTTTTCACGTAGTCCTAATGATGCTGTAACTATCTCGTCCTCCATCGATCGGCGGATGGCAACCAATCAGTGTCGTATCCAGTGAGAGTTCGGTGGTTAGAAACTCATCTTTCTCAGATGAGCTCCCTTTTGATGCATTGCCGTACGTTGTCCTCATTTACTTTCGTTTACGTGCTTCCAAAATCTTGAACCTTACCGGGAAAATTTCTGGAAGGATGTTACTAAGTATGTCTCCACTGGTGCATTCAGTTAAGCCTCTTAGTTTAGACATTTATCGAAAGTTTTGTTATATTTATATTGTGCTACTATCCCCAGTGGCAGAGTAGAAAGTCTGTTAACGTGTCTCCGGGGTCCCTAGTTCGAACCTGATATGGATATGTATGTTTTCCTAAGGCATCATTACTATGATATCAGTGGTAGACTTGGAAGTAATATATGGGTTTTTAGGTAGATTACCGAAGTATCTGTGTGTCGGAGACTGTACCGAATGTCTGCCGCGTCATTTTCACTTTTATGGAAGGTTGGTATTTTTTACGAGATATTTTGCGCAAACCTGAGGCTGTGTGGGTCGCGGTCACCGATTTCGGCTTTTCTTTGCGGCGGTTAGGGTACGCTGGTTAACGTAATTTGTGAAAGTAATACGACCTACTTCTCAAGCGTTTCGCAGAAGCAACATAAAACCTGAGGGTGAGGGGTTTGCTTTATTTATTTTTCCTATTTCCTGTCCAGAGCCCAAGGTAAAGAATTGGAAAACCAATGTTTCCATTTTTCTGTTCCATGGATTGTAGTTCAGTCGAGTTCAGATGCATATTGCTGGCTTTAGGACTCCAAAGGAAACAGTTCCGCCGAAATGGGAATAATTGCGTGTTTCGCTTGGATTCGTTATAATACAGTTGGTGTAATGAAAGAGGTAAACATTTAGACAAAGCTCCTTGGAAAGAGGATTTTGGTTCGTGATGCTGGAGAATTTATGTAGAAAGCTTTGAGAGGATTGAGTTGTTAAGGCCTTATCATGAAACAAAAGCCAATTATTCCGACAGAGCCATCTTTGAGCAAAAGACGTTTTTACTGTTCTATTGTTTCATTTTCTAGAATGATTCTGAACCTCTAATTGTTGTTTGTTATTTTTGTGTGCTCTATTTAGTAGCAGTTGATTCGAAGTGAACCATTGTCTTTGAATATCGAATGTGAGTTATCATATTGGAACGTATAATAAATAATTGTTGGGATTAGGCCTCGGCGGCGTATGAGTGCGATTTATCATTTAAAATTTACTCTGAATTATTATTTATTGTTAATCATAATTTAATTCTTAAATTAACTCGTTGAAATGGGTCATTAATTCCTAATTACGAGGTTACTTGTGGAGTTTTATTAAAATTTCTCAACTGTCTTAAACAGGCGATGTATCCTGTAGATACTACCTGTATAATCGTTGTGGCTCTTTTTTCAGCGACACTTTCGAGATGACCTGCTGTTAACAAAATGTATACTTTAAATCGCCTCAAGCTATTCCTTTTGAAATTATATCGTGAAAGTGATTTCCTTTCTTCATTTAGATGTGTTTTTAATTCAATCGAAATCATTTTTTTCCCCTGAGAAGACTTGGTCATAGTCAAGTACTCATTAGTATTCAATTGCTCATGCCTCCCTTCACCGTATTAGGTTGCATGACACATTCATAGGAATGTAGTTAGAATGAACCAAAAAATATATTAATATTACTCTTTTTTTCCCTGAATTATTTGAGGGTTGGTATGATAATATTAATTATTTTGTTTGTTTATGGATGAAGGCATATAATTTTTTATATATGACTGCAGGTTACCCTCCGGGCTTTGAAATATAACTCAACTCAGCTGACAGTTTCAGATGTGACGAATGCATTTTTGGTTCTGTAATATTCGCGAGTCAAATTTTGAGCTGCTAAAAGTTACCACAGAATAGGTATTATATATTCAAAATTTGGAAATAAATTTATAGTCAGAGTAACTCTTAGGGGAGGAGATAATCATGCAGACTATAGAAAGGTAATGTGATTTACGCACGCTCAAAATTGTGTGAAGCTTGGCAACGAATAGCTGTTTTAATCCCGCGATATGTTGACAGCGGCATGGTGATTAGGGAATTTTAATTATCTTCGGTGTTCGTAAATCATTGCATTTATGGGCGATTACATTACTTTAGTTATCTGACGGATTCCTGTCAATTGGAGTTACATGTCGTTTTGTTGGGTTATATCTTATTTGGTTATTATTTCGAGTCTTTTTCCGCGGACACATCTCATGCAGGTCTTTCTAAATAAGCCATAAATGTTTTTCTGTCATATGTATTGTCTAAATCGCTTTTTAGTTGCGGCTTTTCGTTGATAACTCTCGGGAGTAAGAATGCCGAACTGACATATTTCGACATGAATCGCATTGGTATGGTAGCGGTCTTACTATCATCATCCGTAATCGTATTGGTTCTTTCATCTTACTAATCCAAGGCGCCAAGGTCTCATTACTATGCTGTCTATTTCTCATTCTTTTCTGATGAATAAAGTAGCTTTGTCGAGCTTTTGTTATGGGGATTTTAAGTAAGTTATTAATATCTGAAATCACATGACGGAGACAGCCTCTTCTGTAGGAATTTCCCTTCTCTCGGCCATGGCTTCCTGCAAATTTCCTTGAAAGAGCGCGTTGTCGTCCGAACAGCTGTGGAAATGAATATAGGATTCGCTTATCTTCTCATTCCGGTGACCCATTTCCTCGAAATGAGAGGAGGAAGGCAGTCTTATGCTACTTATCTTCCTCAGACGCTGCTACTTATACATGTAGAGGAGACATAGGCTCACCTAGGAAAATGCGCGTACGCTATCACTTCCTCCTCCGCTCGTGTTCCATGCTGAAGAAGGTTGTGGGTTATTACGCGAAGTTGTACTCAGTTTCTCACGGTTGAGAAAATGTGCGTCTCATTGCTCAACGCAGCATTTCCTCTGTTTCGCTGTTTTCCGACGAAACTGGTGAAAAAGCGCGAAGACACGTCTCTAGTCTTATTTTTGGAGTTTGTTTCATTCTATTTGGTAACGTTTCTATTATTATTTCGTGATGTATTGTGTTGTATGAGATCACTCGTGAGGTTAATTTGCTCCATCTGAGCTTTGATGATAACATTACAGCGTAATCTCGCCATGTTAAGTGGGATAGAATGAATCCCAAATGTGATTCTGTTGTAAAAGGTTCCTTATTCCTGTAGTAGGGTATTGGCTGTATTATAAACGAAGCTCAAGTTGACTCGCTGAACTTATCGAATTTCCATATGAAAGAAGCGAAATGCTCTTATTGTTGAGGAATTCGAATGTATTATTAATCTGCGGAAATTATTCATGACTTCATTATATTTTTTTCTTTATATGTTCCTTCAATTTCGTGATGGGAATTATGGAAGAGATTTTATCAACCTGATATTGTAGCCTGCTTCTCCTGTTGCATAAGTGGAAAAATAAGATGAAAAAGTAGACAAGTTAGAAATATAATTAATAGATATTCCCTCGTTTGAAGTGCGGAAGATGTTTTTCGTCTCGTTGTTCGTTGTGGGACTGCAGAAAAAACAATCAAAGACTCAGAAAGAGAAAGCTTAAAAAATGCAAAAATCTCTTTAATTTGTGGATTGTACAGAAATCTACACGCTGAAAGGCGGCTTGCAGGGTAGTTGTCTCAGACAACATATGTTACATAGACATAGATATGTTGTTGTCACATAGACATAGACAGTTATTCCTGTCATGGCAAGGCAGTATTCGACTTCTCAACAGCCATTGACCGATCGCGATATTTGCCATGACTTGTTCGTAAGTCACTTGACGAGTGTAACATTTGGGTATTTCTTCAGCATCGTCTTTTTTCCCTTCTGTCCTTGGAAGACAGGCGAGCGATCTTGCTGCGAGCGTTCGAATATTCTGCTTCTCTTCGGCAACACTTCTCTTGCCGGATGTTTTATTCTCTTATACTCCGGTTTCGCCAGTCCAGCGGAGATATGCTTTAAAGACTTCTCAGAGGAAGCGGGCGAGTACTGTTCGCCGTGGTTTTCCTAGGAAGCGAGGCTTTTTAAAGAACATCTCCTTCCAAGAGTGCTGCCGATTTCCACTCTCGCCGAACCTCTTCCCCTCTCCGCGACTCGGAGACCGCTGAAGGACGCGCTGGCGATGACCTCGGCGGACCGTATCCTTCACGGCTAGTGGTCAGATGACCGGCTGTCTTGCGGCTGTGACCAATTGTCGCGTTTTCCACGAAATACCTTCGAACCTCTGCAGAATAACGATGGTTATGCGGAATTATTCCGTATTCGAACTTCAGGTTGGCTCGTTCATGGGCGGGGGTTTGGGGGGTTATTCTGGTCCACCACTCAGTAGGTGAGTGGCGTGAAAACACGAGCGTTTTTGCTGCGCTAGTTTGGCATTGTTCTTTTTGTTCGCGTTACGAGGAGTTTCTCGGAATTCGATGCGCCACGAGCGAGCTTCTGTGTGCGAAAATTGCATGATCATAGGTCGTTTATGATTTCAAGGTTGCGTTGGGTTCTAATGCACGCAACGTGCGCTTGGAGTTTGTAATGTGTTTATGCGATTAATTGTGGTGTCATGGTGGATATTGTGTTTGACGATCCTTTGTCTAGTATTCCATTTTAGGTGAACGACTGTGTTGGCGCAAATTAATAACATTTTGTTACAGGATATTGACTACTTTAACCTTAATTTTTTTAAAGTCCTTTGCTCTGTGTTATGAAATCCATTTTTCTTACATTTGATTTTGAGGTTATATTTATTCGATTGTCATTCTTAAGGTTTCACCTAATTCGCTCGTTTTCGCATTTTTTTCGGGTAGCCTTTTCTTTACTAATTAGTTAGCATAGTTTTCTTGGAAGTTGTTTTTAAAATTTTCAACTCGAACGGTGGACACTTTTGCGGGTTGCGAAAGAATGTCGACAGCATATTCTTATCTCGCTGAATAGACAGCTAATTAAAGAACAGAAATGCTTAACTTAGTGATACCTTTGCAAAATTGTGGGGTTGAAAGGTATTTGTCTCATTTCTTGATCAATCGTTGTAGTTGGGTCGAAAGAACCCGCAGAAGTTTGTGTTAAATTTGATGGTTTTGCATTTATCTGCTTTTAGTGCTTTGTAGTAATGATATTAACATGATGACGTATTTTATATTAATATTATGGTAATGATGAAAATCCTAATGCTAATTTTAACGCCGTAGCAGTTTCCTATTCCTTTATCGTTTACGAGACCTGAATTGGATAAATTGCTTTAGCATGCGAGGCTAGAATAGGATAAGTAGAGAAACCCTTCCAAAGGAATTTACCCCTTGGTATAAAGTCCAGTGAAAGAGGTAATCTTCTCCAACCTTTATTAACGCCTAGGATTTGGGAATGGTGTTAATCCTTGGGCTTTCTCTCAATGACTTACTTCTTTCTTCACTCTCTGCTTAATCTCCTTCACTTTTTTTCATCCCTACAGCCTAAGAGGCGGGACCATTTTGGTGGTCGAGTGGAGTTTTTATGACCGAATCTTCGCAAAAAACGTCGGCTCTAATTTTTTATTTCGGTTCGTCGTAATCCTTCACACCTTCTCCAATCCTATCCTTGCCTACCCATCCACTGAAAGGGGAACCGTAGCGGAGCGGTATCAGTACAATTACGCCGATCAATTCTGTGGAATTTTTTGCCTTACGGAGCGGTTTTCCCCGAACACCTCCCTATCTACCTAATAACTTTCTTAGAAAAAGTTTTTTACTGGGAAAGAACATGGTCCGGTCTTTCTGATCTCATTAAGGAGCATGGAATGGAAATTGGTCTTCCGTCCTACCACGCGGTCTTCATTTATTCAGTAGTTTTAATTTAGAAGGTGGATAACACATCAGTTTGTTCTCTAGTCATTATTTTGGGCTCTTAATAATTTGAAAGTTAAGTAATCTTTCTTTATAATAATAACAATAATGGTAAAACGTCTTTATGGAAGGGCGAGACTTCTTAGGTCCTTTTTAAATATAACAATTTCTATCGTTATCATGGAAAAGTTAGGCATTGGATACGAAGTGATTTGACTTAAATCTTTCTTTCGCCCGTGAGCATATAGGATAGTAAGTCTCCGTTTGGGGACGGAAAAAAATCATCACTGTATTTATAAGGCAGTTGTTAAAGTTATCTCTTTCTACAGACCATGACTGGCAGAATGTATTTATAGCATTTTTAACGCAAGCAATTCAAGGATCACTTAGAAATCCAGTAAAATTTTCAGGTATTTCCCAAATGGACGCCTTATTATATTGCAGGATTGCTTCCATTCGCGTCTTATTGTTAGAATCTGAAGATCTGAATCTGAGATAAAAGAAATAACGGAAAGTTGCTTAGAAGTGGAAGTAAATAAGTTGGGCTCTTGGATCCTATAGCTTTCAAAATCTCGTGATGTGAATTATGGAGGAACCGCAGGAATTATTGGAATAAAGTTTTCATCGATGGGAGGCTACTGCTCGGTAGCGATGTTTTTCCTTCTGCTCCTCCGCTCGTGCGCGGAAAAATCGATATTTTTTGTTTTGGCGGCCAGTCGTCCTTCCATCTCCTCAAACCTCTTTCTCCCTCTCCATTAGTCACTCCCCCTCCCATCGTCCGCTGAAGGTCTTCCAAATTCACATCCGGTTGACGTCCTCCCTTAGAAGTGCGCGTGGGAGAAGGGCAATGCTCGACTCCTCTTCATTGGCAAGCATCTAATCTCCGCAAAGGCGAATCCTTGAAAAATAAATATATAGAGTGCTCGGATTCCCAATTCGTCCATCTTTTCGTTCCCTATCAACGGTTACTGCTTTCCTTCAACATTCGGTTCCTCTTTATCGTGTACTTACTTGGTGGTGTCAACTTTGTCGTATTATTTTGTTGGGCAGACAGAATAATAGTTTGTTTTTTAGAAGTCCAAGGGTTTTCTAGCTTAATATTCCTCGCTTTTACATAGCATTACTCGTCGTATATGGTGCAAATTCAGTCATTGTAACGAATTATTGGCATAGCTGAAGCTCTTACGTTGTCACAATTGTGCACGCGTTTATTTAATTCGTGTTGGTTATTTTCTCATAATCTTTGATTTGCTGGAAAATATAGGGATGCGAGGCGTTCTGTATAATACACTGGGACTCTACTAACGAAATTTCTGCTAGCTGTTTTCTTCGCAGTTTTTTAATCTTGCTGACGAAGTATGCAAGTATTATTTTATTTGATGAAAGGGCGGGCTTCTACGTTTGGCTTAAATATTCAGAACAACAAACAAAATGATCGCCTCCCTTTCTTAAACCAGGTTGCTTGCAGAGGTAAACTATATCTCACCCTGTCTAGTAAGCCTCATTTTCTCCTCTGAGCTTTTTATTACTAATGAAACGAGCCTCAGGGTTGAAAACTATACTGGTGACGCGATGCTTTTCGCTGTCTATACGAATTTTAGAAGAAGCGCCTACAGTCGGTTGATGAACTTGACCAGAACAAACTACTACTTTATGCACGCTATACTGTATTTATTACGAGAATTATTTTTAAGATAATATCGTAAGTTATTCGTGGAATGCCTCAAAGAATTCCTCTTCCTTTGGCGATCAAGATACGAGAAACATTCGCAATGCGCTGCGTTGTTTCTGTTCACTTTCCCATGCAGTTATCTCATCGCTAACAGCAGCGATTGTATGCGCTTCTGCATCCACTCCTCTCTTTGTGATTCTTTCGGCAGTTTGTTTTTTCGAGTCCTCTTGCTCGTGGTTTAAATGCTCGATGAATATACGAGTGTAGGGCCGTGGCATTGTCGTCTGCAAGTCTTCATTGTCCGCCCGTTGAGCATTCATAAGGCCTTCGTGATGCATCACGAATTGAGTTATGCGTCTGGAAATCTTTTGAGATCTTTTTATTTGTTTCGCCAGAATGCTAAAAACGTTTTCATCCGGCCTCTTTTCTAACTAGTGTTTGTGTAATGTTGATGACTTTTGCATTGGCCATTAATTGTTGTTTCCTGTGACAGAAATACCGTTGGATGTTGATTAAATTTTAATTATGTTTCCTAATTGTGTTAATTTCTAGGTTATCTTTCGCGTCTGCCAAATACATAATTGGAATTACCCGTTTGAATTATTAACCCGAATGAAAATGCCTTATATCAAGAAAAGGTGTTTTAATTAAGCATCATAAGGGAATGTTTTCTCAGTAATTTTAAGTGCTTACGTTGTTAGAAAATGTTGGGAGGATGTTTTTCCTAAAATGGATTTTTCTGTTATCATATCTTTCTAGTGTGTTATTGACGTAGATTTAGTTTAATTCAGCTATTTATTTCTGAAGTTGTTTGGGGGTGAGGTTGGGTTGCCCCGCCCAGTTTAGGCAGGTGCCTTTTCAGGGATTGTTGTTGATCAAGGGAGACTGGAGTGCCTGAAATTTATCCTGTGCTATAGGAAAACCTGGCAGGAGTTAGCAACAGAGTCAAGGAAGGAGTGATTTTGTATGAGCGGTTTGGTTTACAGAAACGTAGTTACAGTAGTTTGCGTTATAGGAATGCCAAGACCTTTACTATATCTATATTACACATAAGTTTATCAGTTGTGGTGCTGAGTGAGCTTTCTTGGTTTAAAAGAAGGAAGTTTTTATTACTCAAGGCTTATGTATGTATAGATAGTCTTCTTTTAGAAATTTGTACAGTGCCTTTTGAAATAGCGCTGAGAAAATGTGGTTAAAAAGTGCGGCCTTCAAGAGGAGCAGATAGCGAATTCTTTTTCTTTTGCTCGAAAACGTTTTGGCACCCGCTCTTTTGTCCGCGACATTAGTGTAATAGCGGCCACGTGCAAGTAGAGAGAGAGAGAGACTTCTAGCGGAGATTTCAGGAGAAGTTATTTACATTTAAATATCCCAGCAATTGGTAGGATCATTGAAGGAAGGGGACGGACATGCTTCGTCTGAATACGTTCCCGCAAGTTGTTTTGCTTCTTTCATAGAGCGAGCTTGGTTTTAAATATATCGGCATTGCGATTCGATGTTTAGAGGAAGGTTCGATGGCTTCGGTGTAGGCGACCTTCAGTTTTCTTATAGACGGCCGAGAAGGGGTGTGAAAAATTGGCCGTGAGCGGAGAGTCTGCGACGTAGTTGCCCGCTGAGCAATTGGAAATGTATGCATGTATTTTTGGTGCCCGTTGAACATTGATGTATCGTTTTGTGAGTCAGTGTGAAACGGAAAGCTGCTCTAGTGTCTTTCCTCCGAAATAGTTGGGGTAATAAGTGTGTGGAAGTGGCAACTGATTAGAGCGCGTTCTTTTAGAAAATTTTCTTTATATTAAGTGGAGAAGCGTTACGAAAGCCTCTCGCCTCCATCCAACGCATGTATATCCGAACTGATCTCCTCTATGGTTGAAAGGGCGGTGTAGGCCACTGATGGTTAATAGTAAAAACTAAAATATACTCCAAAGCCATAATGGAAAACACTTACGGCTTGTGGACATTTCGTTCTCAAGGATTATCTTCAGAGTTTGTCGCCTGGATAAAATTTTTCCTATACCATTTTTTCAGTCTTTGAAACAACGGACCCAAGTCGAAGTAGAAAGAAACTAGAAATAGTCTAAATTCACGACCATTGGTCCAAAATTTTAAACAAAGTTTTATTAAAATCAAGGTTTTGGTTCAGCCGGTCTTAATTTTTATATATGTATAGATTTTCTAAGGAATTTAGATAAATTTCCACACAGTTTTATCCTGTCGGCAAAGCTCTGAACGTGCACTTATTGAAAGCGGAATGTAAATAAGTTGTGTTTTCCTTGATGGTTTTTGGAGCGTTTTTTTTATTATCAGTCATCTATGGGTGATAGGAATTTGTTCAGTTTATCTTCACCTTGTGCATTTCGGAATCAGAGGAAAAATAAAATGTGCTCTATATGTATTTCTATGTGGAGCCACTTTCATTGTCCTATTTCCATCTATTTTTTACATTCCAATATTCTTTATGACGTTATTTAAAGAAAGTCTCCCGATTTTTATTCCATAATGGTTGGCTTCAGATTAAAAGATCCCCTAGGAATAACAAGTGTGAAAAATAGCGACACGACTGGGACTCGAACCCAGGTATCCTAACCACTGAACTACCGTGCCGCGTCGTTCAGTGGTTAGAATACCTGCCCGGAAAGTGGGAGACCTGGGTTCGAGTCCCAGTCGTGTCGCTATTTTTCACACTTGTTATTCCTTTGGGATTTTCCGTAGGTTTTCAATCTACTAAGACACCTTCCTTTCCTTTAATCCTAAAAGATCCCCTCCTATTTACATAAGATATCGCGTATGCTTTTATCAAATAGGAGCATCAAATAAACAGCTATTCAGTCAAAGGCTAAGCAACATATGGTTGCGTTATCCGTGTTTATGTTCTATTTATCTTGTGTGTTCCAACGTTAGCCAATTTGGGGTTTTTTGCAAAATATGATATCCAGGACGATGATTCAATTTTGTTCGTCGACTAAAGCGTGTTTACTTCGTCCTGAAAGTGAAAGGTTTTATCAAAGGTGTATGTAAATCACTGTCGATGTATTGTGTATTCCGAACTCTTCATAATAAATCGCGTAGTTTGCGTAGGTTCAAACTACTCTTAGGTTCTCCGGAGCTGTTCAAGGACGGCTATAATATAGTGAGATCACTGCGTGCGTTTCAAACAGCACTTAATTTCGCATTGGATTTAAGGCTAAGAACCTTGGAAATATTCTCATACATATTTGAATCCGTTCCAAACCTCAAGTTGACGCCTGTGCAGAGTAGGTTAACGGTATGTTTTTTTTTATCCTTCCGGGGGATTAAATGGGTTAATTTGATATTCTATTTCTCCATGCATTAGCTTCCTGCGCTTTCGCATGTATAAAGCTCTCCGCAATTAACCCCTGCCATTTTAACATTTCTCGTTTGCTCTTCCATCTGGCGGTGAGAAGTATCCGAACCCTATCCTGTTTTCCTTCGTCGGTCATCTCCATGCTTTGGTTGATATCTCGTTCTCAGTTTGTAAACTAGATCGACCACTTCTCTCTCGTTAGCAATCATCGCTCCTTTCAGACTCCCTTCGCTGGGAAATGCGAAATTCCGCAGCTAGGAGGCTATCTAGCTGCGGATGATTTTCGCAGCGTGCATCCGCATTTCTAGGAATGTGAAGGATATCGAAGGGTACGCGAGCAAATATACAGCTGCCCAATAATTCCAGGAAAAAGATGTCCGGGAAAATAATTTTGATTGCACTAGATGGTGGTAAATATTATAGAATGCAGCTTATTTCTGTGGCGGTTCTAGAGTAGCCATTTAGAACTCGGTTGGCTATTCTGGGGAAACTGTATAACGGAACCTGCATACTGCGGAAATTCGTCCATTACGGATTTTTTTTTTGTTTCTGGCCTGAGGTATTCTAATTTGAATGTACGTGATTTAAACCTGTAATGGTGGAAACCTGTCCATAACAGAAAATTTTTATGGCACCACGCGATTCCGCTAAAGTCAGTTTTCACTTTAATTGGTAATAACTCTTTAGATATTATTCAGTAGCCTTTGGATCTTGATGTTTATGTATGTTGTATTTGAATAACAGTTTCGAAATATTTTTCACTTCGTGCCGTTAATTCGGACATTTTTAGGTTGCTTACTTTTGAATCATCAATTCTCACTATCTCTTTATAAATAGCAAAAGAGTTCAATCGTCATAGGATAAAGTATATTATAAGGATTAAGGGAAGGTAAATTACTAAGCGCAGAAGAGCCGTGCAGCTGAATCCCAAGGAATAGCAACTAAAATATATTATTTTTCGGAAAAGATTTTACGGAATTGAAACGCTGTTAGATAAGCTATATTTCTTCCAGTTTTTTCTATCACTATTCATTTTTTCTCTGCGGTAATTTTCTGGGATCGTTTTTATGGAATTAGCCTATTAACACGGGATTTGTTGGATTCACACGAAAAATTTCTCGTTACTCTTTTGTTTTATTTCCGCGTTGATTCTCTTCTTAGCGATTCACGGAAGTTATTCTATAAAAAAATGACGCAATTCTTCATAAAATTGCATGTAGTTTCTGAAGTAGAACTCGAAGAGGTAGTAGCTCTCTGGAGTAACTCCTGTGTACATCGTATAGTATGTATAATGTGGCATGTCCGAGCAACTTTCATCTTTGCAGATGTAATATCAACACGTGTTAAACCATTCCGCCGGCAGGCACTATTGTTTTCCTCCTGATTCATGTGCCTTTGGCATGGTGGTTACGCAGGTGTCTTTCCGCTATCGTCTGTTTAGCAGATGAGGCGGTGATCTCACCGTCGGCAATTCTACGTTTCCTTTTCCAAGAAAGCGCGGCAGATGAATCCATTTAGCATTTCTCGGAATGCAGCGACGAATTGCAGTAGGAGCGAGATTCTGCTGGTGTCGCGTAGCTTCGCGTACTTACTCTCGGAAGCGCTCTTTCGTGAGAGATAGAGCTCCTCTGAGTGGCCGGGGACGTTTCAGCGAAATGGATCGGAAGAACCTGAATGCTTCTGCGGGAATCGTACTTCACGCTGCAGTGGAGTCGTTTAAGTGAATCTCAAGCTCTCATTCACAGACGTGGTATGTGGAGGATTTAACGCGTTAGAGGAGAATCGTTAACGTTCCTCGCAGAAAAATGTACGAATATCCAGTCTGAATTAAATAGCGTACTATGGATAAAATTGCATGTGTATGTTGGTTTTTTGTGAGATTTTTATCCGGATAGTGGTTATACTACTAGTAAAGCAACTGTCATGCTTACCTATATGATGGAACTCAATCCATTAGATGTGGAGGGGAATTTATATTATATTCTAGCCGGAGTTACCCTCGCTTCGCTCGGCCAAAGCTGGCCAGCTCTTATCAAAAGAGAATTAAAAAAATAAACCTTTAAATACAGAAAATGCCTCTATTGTCTCTTCAATGGTCCAGAGCAGCATGGAACATTGTAGAACATCCTGGAAAATTCTAGATTATTTTCGAGCATTCTGGAAAATTCCTTAACATGCTGGAATATTCTACGGCATTCTCCGACAATCTAGAATATTCTGGAACCTTTTAAAACATTCAGGAGCATTCTGACCAGTCTCGGACTCTTGGGCTTTTGATTCCCAGCTGCTTCATCGACTTCCCATAAGAAATCCATTGGTACGATGCCCTCTTTTTACACCCTTATCTTCGAACCCAACCCCTGCAGTTCCAAACCGAAACCATCTTCATGAATCGGGGATGGATGACTATGTAACTCTCATGGGAATGCGTGGGTGGGTTGCGGAGTTATGGCGGCATTCAAGGAGAAACCACGCTTACATGTATTATATGTGTTATCTTGTAAAATCATTTTTTATACTCATCTGTCTTACCCGGTATATGATTCTTACTTGAATAAAAGAAATACATTGATTTATGCAGATATGCGATGGAGATGGAGATTAATTTTTTCCCCTTTTGGAGGAGCAACCAAAAATAAATTATGAATATATATCGTTTATTGCTTTTCCAGCTAAATCAAAATGCTATTTCATTATTTACCAAATGGATTTATTCATCTGCCTTAACACCCATTATTTGAGCATAACGGGCTTCTAGGTCTTTAAATGAGCACGCCCTTTTAATCTGATATGCAGTACTGTATTTCGAGGTTCGCAAAGAATGTCTCATCTTAAAAGGTACATGTGACTTTCAAGTCACGAAGAAGAGATATAATCGTTCTTCTTTTTTACTGAGACCATTCACGTTGTCGTAGCCTTGCTGACATACCATCCTCAAGTAATTCTTCCCGTATCATTCCTTGCCTCCTCAGCAGAGATTACGGTTGTACCAGATTAGAGATATCCTTCCGTCAAGTTCAGTGGTTAATGATCGTATGTCCACGGCCAGCGTCAGCTATCTTCTCCCCCGCGATAATCTCTTCTCATTCTGACTCCATCGCCGTGGAGACTTCATTGCTCTAGTCCCATCTACTGACACGTGAAACTCGCACCTGCAGCACGTCTCTAAGGGTACGAGAATGGTTGCCCTTCCAGACGTGGTCTCTTTTCTTAGTTGTGGTCATAGACCCACGGCGGTACGACGCCGAAATTCGTACTTCCATCGATTTTTTGTTGGGAGGGATGCACAAACTTGAGGGACATTTTGTGTTCGATCCGATTCGATCAACGTGGATCTCCGGAGAGATCTAAGGCGTTCTAACCTGTAAGGAATAACATGCACTGTACTATTACTTTCTTAGAACTGTCTGGGAAAATTTTGATGTCAATAAGGATTTCTTCTTGTTTAACTGATTGTGTTATCTTGTTTGATGAACATTGCCGACACATCGTAAAGTAGGAATAAGGCAGTAATAATGCGTTATTTTTCATTAAAAAGTTTTAAAAATGAGAATTTTACCCCTCGCATTTTGAATTCGATAAATACTTAAGTTACACGAGTTTATTGACACTTCGCGGTTGTAATATTCAGTAATAATAATTGTTTCGAAGTTTAATCTTCAATGAAGTATTTCTGGGTAATAAGTGTGTAGAATAAGAAATTCTTATGTAGAGGCAACAATCTAGTTTCGAAGTATAATAGTTTTTTTTTAATCGTTACGGGAAGTTTCAATATACTGATAGTTGGATTCTTCCCAGAAAATAATCTTTATTGAAGTGTACATTAAAATGCTGATTTTCTTGTGGCTTTGCTACTATTGCTTCGATCGTTTGTAGATGTTATTTATTAAAGCAACAGATGAGAATAATTTGTTTTTAAATAGTTTTAGTAACTAGATTTTCATTTTTACACCTTAATCTGTCCATTTAGTATGTATCTTGTTTGAGATTTAGTTGTTTACCATCGCGTTCTGTGAGGCATTGTTCCCAAAGACAGGCTCCATGTCATTTTGGACTTCGTGTTTCGATGTTATTAAATTTCCGATAAGTGATTCTCCCGTCAAAACGAATGTCAGTTTTGTTAAACTCGTTCTTTCCTCGCTCTTAGATTTTCCGGACATTAAATCGATGTAATTTAATGCGACGTAAATATTCATGAGTGTTGCGGGAGGATGCGCTTGTCGCTCGCGATCTTGGTTTTATTTGATCGTTATTGCTCTTACAGCTGTTGGGTTAAATAGCCCAAAGGTTTATTCCCTCAAATATTGATTCGGTGAATATTATTCGTTAATTGTGGATTCTGTCCATTAACCTCACTCGGGATTGATTACCGAGATAGCCTCCATAACTTTTCGATTTTTTTCATTTCCTCATATTTACCTTCACCATTAATTAATTTTACGCCTTTCTGGTTTTTCTGAGTTTGTTTATTTCCTGCTGGTATCGTTAATCACTCGCGTGGCTGGGAAGTGCCCTCACATGTTTCCCGATTTTGTTCTCTCACACCTTTTCGCAGTGACCTTTTTACGAAGAAAACGGGTTGATTTATGTGTATGAGCTATGCGAATTATCAGTTTCTGTGAAAAAAGAGGACGGCCTCGTTTTAGTTGGGGTAATTTTTTCAAGGTGTAGTCCATGGCACAAATAGTTTGTGCGCGATATTATTGTGGAATTAATGAAAGGCGGAATTAAGTGCGAAGGACTAGTTGCCTTGGTTTTCCTGAAATCTTAATCGTTGAGTTATAATTTCTCTTTATCAGGTACCTCGAGTATAATTAATTTTTTAAAATTTTGTCGCTAAGCTGAGGATTTAGTATTTTTTGTTTGTTGGTTAATTTGATTGCTCAGCACATCTACTGGTTTATTCGAAGATTTACTCAGTGTTTGCAACCAGTTAGTGATTTTTGCAGACCGGTCATTTAGGTCAGTACTGGAATATAAAATGATGATCAATTTTTAGACCGTTAGAGTATGTTTCTTGAAAATGAAGGAGTTCGACTGATGTTGCATTAGGTTCAGGTTCAGAAGCAGAATTAGAAATAAATCTTATAAATCTCCGAAATAATTTATCCGTTACATTAACAACCTGTTGTTTGTTACCGTTGTTCAATACAAAGAAACTGGTTCGAGAAATAGAAGAACCAAATGGAAATTGGGAGACAGGGTTTCAAGTACCGGTCCCGTAAGACTCCGTTTTTTGGGAGTTGTTTAATATTTGCGGAATATTTGTGTTAGAAGTTTTTTGTCATAAGGAATCTTCTGCTGGGATGGCGAACCTATGGCACGCGTGCCCAATGTGGATAGTTGTCTTGCAGGCGGAACTATGACGGCACTACCCTTATGTTGTGATCTTTTCGCTCAAAATGATTAAGCCTAAAAGTAAATAATTATGAATCTTTTCGATTAATGTTGAGCATTTGAGCAATAACAGCATCTTAACTCCCTCATAGGTAACGTCAGTATCTTTCCGTGTTCGGGTACGTAATTGGCACACAAGTCACTTATTTCCTCAATTCTGGCACTCTTCCGATAAAAGTTGCGCCATCCTTGTTCTACAGGATCCTTTGTTCATTCAGAAAGTCCAGATTTTCAATACCTTAGTCCTAAATTTTGTAGTGTTTCGAGTACTTTCATGTTACTATGTTATAATTATTCCTGTGCATATTCCAAATTGTAACAGCGAATTTTTATCTACACATTTCTCGGAAAGCATTCCACTCGATTGGTCCAAGCAGGCCTGTTTGAATCCTTAAAAGATATCCCAATTAAAGGACCCTTGTTGTCCTTCATCCGGTTAAAACAAGGGCATGGCCCCCCTTCCCATTCGCATTAATTCATTCGCTTCCTTGTCAGGCGCTCACTGGAGGCCGCCGCTTATCTCGTTTTCTCTTCACCATTCCTTTCTCTTACTCCCCTTCACACTCCGCCACAATACTCCTTAGCCCAACGTGTCTCTCTCTACTTCCTCGATACCTGCTTTGGACCCTTAGCCAATCGATACTCTGTCGGGATATATCGTTGCAGTAGTTACGCTCTTAGGCTTGCGAAGTTATCTTGAGTTGCGCCTAAGTTGGGATATTCTCTATATGATATTTTCCTGTTTCTCCATGTAATTTTTCGATGAGGCCGGATGGTATGTGATAATCGTTTTGGAAATAACGTATGTGTATTCATTCTATTTGAGTAGGTTTTTGGACTACATTACCTATAGTAGTGCACATTTACTACGTACTAAGTGTCCTCTATTGAAGGAGACTGGCCATGGACCCGAAGGCTGGTCGGCTCTACCCCTCCACCATTGTAAATGTTTAATATATTTATATCAAGGTTTTAATTCGTTCAACGCTAGCTCAATCTGGGAGAAAATGGCGAGGAAAAGCTACTATTCTTTATATTTATAAATCATAGGGCTCGTCCTGACGATTTTCGGAAGTTACTTTATCCTTTCATTTGAAAATGTGGACTCAAAGAAAGGCTGACGACCTATGTGAGGGGAACAAAAGATAATTTTTGGGTGTGTTCGACACACAATATCCTCGGATTTTGCAATATTTTTGTAATCTTTCTATTTTTGTTAAACAGCGACAACATTGTGACACTACATTTTTTTATGCCCTTTTCTGGGAAATGATTAATAGCCCAAAGCGCCTGAGAAATGTGGGTTATATTTTTTATTTCCCATTACAGATCTTTGACCTCTTTTAACTTATCGCTGATAAGATAATTTTTTTCCTTGTAAATAGTGAAGGTCGTAGCTGATGGATGTAGGATTATTTACTTACGCATTTGAATGAAATATTATGCCCTCTCAAGGAATTGTGATTGCGGTATAGATTTAAAATAGTGCATTACCTCGTTGACTGCGTAGTAGGATGTTATTTCTGGCCATTTATGTCAAATTTGGCGCGTTAAATGCATTTAATTGTTTAGTTATGATCTGCGAACCTTGCTGAAATTGAATGACTGACTAGTTCCTATTCTTCAAACGGCTTCCATGTTTGTTGGAAAAATCGTTCCAGTGAGACGTGCTCGTAATGAGCCCCTGGGTGTTGTTATCTCTCACGACAGCGATTTCGTTTCTACTTCCGTGCCTCTTATCAGTGCTACAATTATCCTTTTATTAGCTTTAAGGTGGCTGCAAGTCATGCGGTATCGTTGATGCATTTTAAATGTGCTCCGATAAAACTAAAGCAGAGTGTTTGTTCAAGAGTTATCAGGACGTACTTTCCTGCGTCTAATGTTGTGATAATTGAGGAATTGAGAGTGCGAATTACGAGGCAACTGAAGTAACTCATCCATCTTTGTAAATGCATTCAAACTGAAGTTGGTGCAACATTTTTAAACTTTGTTTGCTGTCATAATTGTATAATATTGTTTTAATAATGTATATTATTATATCAATTTTGTATATTTAATATATTTTCTGTTTGTTCTTCATTGAAATTGCACTAACATTGCATTTCCATGTATTTTTTATTGTACGCAGTGTCTACATAAGTTACTTTTGTCGACTCCTATCAATACTGCAATAAGTGCGGATATCTCATAGAAGTAATGTCGTAGAGCCAGTGTCGAGGAATGGAGTAAATGGAAATACGCCGTTAAACTTTGGAGTGTAGCTTAGAAGGTACCACGGAAAGAGTCTTATACTTCTACTAGGTGCTTACTTCTCACTCTATTGCGATTGCCATTAACTTTCTCCACGCCGTGGGAAAGGAGAGTTTTCCGTTCGAGAACGCAGCTCCAATTAAACTTTTTCCCTCTCTACCCGTGCCATTTCCAGCGACAAGGTTCGATCTTCTCGTCATTCCGAAGAAATCTTCGACGACCTCGGATCTCATTGGAGTTACATGTAGTCGGAAGGTTTATTTTTAGCTGCGGCGTTGTCGGTTTCGCTGTATAAAACCAGATTTATTTGTTATATCGCGTTTAGATAAATATGTCGGGAATCTGATCGTCGATGTCCGCCCTCATCGATTATTTTAAGTTGGGCACTATTTTAAGAGCATCGGAGAGTAAATTCCTTTTGCAACGCTGTTATGAATCGAACTAGGGACCTCACCTTAGAGACTGCTTGCAGAACATGACCATGGTTGTCCAGTATCCTCTCAGTAATTTAGAGTTCATCGTAAGTACGGCTGGAGGCGGTATTAGGCTTGTCATGAGGCTAAATTCAGCGAAATTACGGATATCATCCTATGGGATACCAATTACATTCTGCTAATTGGATGTGAGGACAATTAAGCGCTTATTGATATTTAATGGAGTGCCAGTCTATTCTAACTTATGTAACGTTACCTTTGTCGGATTTGTGAAGGAATGCTGTTTTTTGAAGCCTGTCAGGTTAGAGCGCCGGTCATAACTGCGATTCGTAAATGACATATTAGCTAATGATTATATTATCATGATCGAATTTTCAGTCATATCCGACGAATTATATTTATTGAGAAAGACGATTTATTCTCGACTATTCCTGGACAGTGGTAGATATTGAAGGTTGTGTCATTTTCAGGCGTATTAATTTGTCTTTCAATAATTGAAAGAGCAATTATCATTTTGATTTTTTTTTTTTTCATTTTTTACCTCGCTAGTTCACTTTTTATGAGCTGTCCCGCTGATAACATAATCTCCATAATGTTTTCCTAGATGTTGATCCCAGAATCAGTGAATATAGCTCTATTCCTGAATATTTTTCTTTCTCAAGTGATGCAGCACCCCCTCCCCTCCCCCCGCTTGATGTAGCCCTTTTACTATCTGTACAATAAGAATTAATGTCCAACAAAAAAGAATTCTTAGTCGTTTTCCATAGAAGTCTTTCAATATCGTTCTATTTTTGAGGAATTGTATTTTGCTAAAATGTATCACGTTCCATATATTTCGATCGCTTTTTTCTATTGTGTGTTCCATGGATTATTAATTGCTAAGAGGCCGCTACGTTGCGGAAGTTTAATCAGTAGCATTACTTACAGAGATGATTCTGCTTCGCTGTTTTCGCTGCGCGATATTTTGCCGCAATTGCTCTTGATGTCCCAGCCGTTTTCGAGGCTAGGACAAAGGAATCGAATCAGCGGAGTTTCCTCTCCTCGATAATGAAGCGTCATTGAGTTAAGGCGGCTTATTGAATTATTTTGGTCCTCTGATAAGTTTTTTCTTTTTAGCTTTCTCCGGGTGGCAACTAACTTGAAGGAATCCGATTAGGCTTGGCTCAGGTGGCTTAAATAGTAGATCAGAAGCAATGTCTTTTGACTACTAGTTAGGATATTATTCCCATAAGTTTCGAGGAAGGAAATACGTTTTGTTTTAGAGTCACTCAACCGTGATTTTGATTTGGGAAAAGCAATGCAGCTGTTGCCGAATAATTCCGACGAATTATATTTCTAGTTTGATTAATTTCATAGCTATATGCAGGAAGTTTCTGTATTATCCTAAATCTGCTCAAACTCTTGTAAAAAATGCTAGTCTTATCTGCTCCCTCATTCCCGATAATGAAATTTATAAATTTTACCTCACATAAGATTTTTAGTAAGAGTTTTCTATCCTACTTTTTGTCATGTATTTTTCCCAATGTAGGATTCTTCACTTCAATAGTAAACGACGGATTTGCTATTAGGGATACAAGGTGCAAAGTGTTGCTCACTTTTAACGGGGACCTAAAATGGACGTTTCGTCGTTTTTAAGATAAATCTTAAATAATATGAGATCTATCTTTATTAGATAAACAACATAGTCTAGGTGATGCCTCAAAGCGATCTTTGTACCTAGGTCCTCTGATTCTGAAATACTCCTGTTGGTAAAATATATTGTTCTTAAAATCTCAATGTTAAATTTTTCTGTAGGAGCCGTTCTTTTCTAGTCACAAGGCTTACAAGAAAGCCTCTGATCAGCCTTCAGTCTGGTTTACTTTCAGAAATTAAATGTGGGAACGATGAAAAATGCGTCGATGTATGGGTTGTTTTATATCGAGGTAGATCGATTCCAAGTGCATTAAAGTTTCCCATCCTTATCCTTGGAATTCAAACATTTTAACCAGAAACTAACGGCGAACAAAACCCATGTATCTTCTGTCAGATTTATCGGAAAGGATGATGCAAAGATAGAATGAAAGCTGCGAAAGCTATATTTAATTTTTCTGAAGGTATTTGCTCGGTTTGGGAACTGATCCATCCGCGACTGATATCGATCTCTTACTGCGGGATTCCTTTCGCATTTCCCGCGAGAAATTGCGAGTGCGTGCGCTCGCTGCTCGTCCTAACCCGTCCCTAGTTGTGCGTTGACTCCCGCTCAGATAAAGAACTGGTTTGTTCAATCTTCCCGTCCACTTGGCAACGCAGTGCCGCTGCCTTTCCCCCATCTCGCTTCGCCAACTTAGTTGTCTATCTGATACGGTGTAAAGTGTCCTGTGGGATAGGCAATGGAGCGTTCCGTTTTTCCCATTCCGGCTTCGCTCCCATTTCTTCCCGTTTCTATTCTGCATCTCTGGAGTGTTGCTCTCGTTACCGGAAGCTGTACCTATTATCCGTTGTGTCATGGATTAAGTCGCGGAAGATTAGCAGTAGTACGCGGATTGATTAGCACATATGTAGATGTCTTTGTCGCTTGAGTCGCATTTTCCATTTTTTATATTAGCGCTTTTGAGGCCAAATATAATGAAACGATCTTTGCAGGATGAACATTTTCCACGTGGCGATCCAACGGATAACTTTTTGATAATACTATTAGTTTTTTACATTGGTAACATATTACCGTATGAACCGCGGTAAACATCAGGCATTTGAATACTTATATTAATCATTCTGTAATTCGTTAATATAATGGGATATTATTATATATTTATTCCTTACTTATTTTAATCTCGTCTCTTATTTGGTACGCGCAATAAAAATAAATAAATTATTTTAAATTGAATTTTCCGACATCTTATCATTAAATACAATGTTTGAACACAGCTTTTACAGTTCACTTGTAACCCGTATCTTTCAATTGCTTCATTCAGTTTTCATCACGAAAGTTTCTGCTTTAGATCGTTCTCCCCTTTAAAATTTCATTGCGAAGAATATACTTCTCTGCCCTTCACTTCTTCTAGGTGAAGTCCACCATTAGCAGTGTTCGCGCACTTACAGTTCTTCACGATTTTAATTTCTCTCTTCCGATACTGCTTCGTTGTTTCCTAGGTTTTTCAAGGTATTTGCTGTTCGCTGTTAATGTTTTAATATTAGGGCCTGCATCTTTAATATTAAATGCATCTTTATATTAGTTAAAGATTCTGAGTTTATTTCTTGGTTAGGTTTGTGAGGATCTCTAATACTACCTATGCTGTGACTGCGTAATTAGTCAAATAAAGGGTGTAGTACTATCTCTAGTACTTGTTTATTAAGAAAGAAAGGCCTCCTTATTTTGGCCGCAGTCAAATCAAGAACTGTTGATACGTTGTTTTCTCAATGAGTGTATGAATAATAAAAATACTCGTTCAGTCGTCTTTCTTCTCGATGCGATGAGTCTTGGTTGAAAGACTGCGCAAAGCGTGTTCGATATCGCCATCTGGAGACGTTTTGAATCAGCGGTTTTCCTTCCGGGGATAAACAAAACACGGCTCGACTATCCTCTCCGCGGATAATCCAATCAGCGAATAAAGGCAGCCTCTCTCATCGAGCACTTCCTCATCCCAGCCTCTCACCGAGCTTACGCAAGTAACCACTCAACTGTCAATCATTTCTGAAAACCCTTTGGCGCTGTTAAGGATCAAAGCTTGTCCTGCCGGGTCGTTGAACCCCTGACCCCAGGGCAGTCGAGGCCGTTCTGCCTTTGAAAGAACTTAATGTCCGCATCTTGTTGTAGTAATGGAGAGGAAAATGTCGCGGATTTGTTTTACGGTTTGGTCTTTTCGGTTGGGCCTTTTTTTCCCGGGATGCCGGTTGGGGTAGGGTTTGGTCGCAGGCGGGGGTGGGTTTCCCGCGGAATGGTAGGGAGGGTTGTAGAGACTGCGGTATTGATTCCGACGGCCTGCCACTCTTTTCTCTTTCCTCTTCCTCTCCTAATCCAGGCGACCTTCCCTCTCCCACTTCCTTACCTCTAGCCCCGAGTCATCGCCGCCCCGTTCGTGAGATTTTTTTTCATCTACTTTTTTCGCTTCGCAAGAGACTTGTTTTTGCATACGGTATGGATTTTTCCGGAGATATGGGCAGGAGAATTTTTGCGTGCCTTTTGTCGCGAGAAGAGCGAAATGGAGAGTGCGTGTAGTGTTTTTGTTTTTTCGTTGAGAGTGGATGGAAGCGTTAGAGAGGCTTGATCTATTTGCTGTGTTGGGAGGGGGTCTTTGGATTCCGATTGGAGCTTGTTTTTGTATTTCAGGATCTCCCAGAAAGAGCGCGATGTTTGAGTTCCTGAAAGTGGATCTGTATCTACCTGTTTGGCCATTGATTGTAGTCAAATTGTCGGTATTATCATTGAAAACAGTAGTTTAAACGTATTTCCTCAGTATTTCTTCACCACCAAGCCTTTCGCATGTCCGCTCAAGCTATTCCTTAAAATCACTTCAAGTAATAAAGGATTCATCACTGTGAATGCGAAACGGAAATTTAACCAGAACCAAGACTATAAAACTAAAACTATTATTGCGGTATAATTACGATGTAATAAACCAAGTTGGAAAGATGATTCAGCGAGATTAATGACACAGTGGTGAGTTAACGTACTTTAAGGATAAATAACCTTACTGCGAATTGGCATACTCGCTCTTAAGATTCGGCAAAGATTCGATTTAAGGGCTCGCATTGGATAAACCATGCGATTAATTTCAAGGTAGCCTTTTCACTTCAAATTCATGTAAGTAGGAAATTTTCAATGAAGGGTTTTCATCTTCATAATTAAAAGATGAGCATTAATTTTCTCGGGCTGTAGTCAGCTATACAGGAGTCATCATGCTCGACGATGTATTTTGCCATCTCTTGATTTTATGAACCAATATTCAAGTTCGGCTAACTGATTTCCGTGGTTATACAGTCTCGTTTGGATTTTAAACTTTATTCATGTGTGTGTAGATCTTTCTAGAGATTGTAAATGGCGACTGAAATCCAGCACGAATGAAATCCTCTTTAGCTTGTCAAAATTCATGCTCGACTGTCTTAAGAACCGTCCTTGTATTACGTTCACCTATCGATTTAGATTGATAATCTTATTTTGCATCTTAGCTGCTGCTGGACATTTTCCTTTGGCATTCCTCGAATCATGGCAACGTAGTGGAAAAACACGTTTTCTTGTGGTCGGTGCATTTTGCGGCTGATTGATTTATCTGATACGATTGATTTGATAGTGTGGCAGTGCAGTAGCGCGAACTCCGCTTCCATTGTGGTCCAAATGTCACTTATACCTTATAAACCTGTGGTTTAATTCCTTCTTATCATGCGTAGGGCTATCATGCCGATATTCTCAGATTAAAGATACCTGTTCGCTGACATCATCATTGTCACAGTGAAACTTGTCGCGCCCATTGGAGATAGTGTAAATCTCAGTGTGAACGGATTAGAATACGCTCGTGAGATTCTTGCGATTCTGTTAGCGGAAACAATTAAGACCCGTAATAGAAATCGAAGCCAAACTGTAAAAGAACTTTGTTTTTGCCGAAGTGAAAATAAAACCCGAACCAAGCAATTAAAATCCTTAGACCGAAACAGTTGTTTTTTCGTTCCGATTACCCTTATATTTTAAAGGGTCACGTTTCGAAAGCCCTTAATTTTGCAAAGGAAGGAAGTGTGAAAAATAGCGACATGACTGGTCCCAGTCATGTCGCTATTTTTCACACTTGTTATTCCTTTGGGATCAGCCGCAGGACTTTATCCTGCAAAGTAATCAAACCTTTCCTTAATCCTTAATTTTGCGTTACTTTTCGCATTCTCATTCGCAAATGTTACAGTATATATATTTAAAAAATGCAACGGTGATTTGCAACTAATCTCTATTCATCTCTATAATTATTTATAACGGAACTTAATCTTTGATCGTTTATTGTATCAAAAGTTTTTTTCCTAAAAACTATGTAAAAGAAATTCTATTTAAGGGTCACGGTTCATATACACTTTGCGGAGGTATTATTTTCTCGGAGCAAAAATGAAACCGGTTTGAATCGACGGTTGATTACCGAGCGAAACCGGAGTCGAACCGAAATCTATTGTATCCATTGAACCCAGACGAAAATGATTACTGTTCGAAGACGTTTTTTAAAGACTCATCTCTAAGTCTCCCTTTCGTTGTTGGCAGTCACATGATCTGTGTTGCAGCTTCTCGACTGTTTCGATTTTCCCCCTCCCGCAGCCCTTCCTCTCCCGTTCCATGTAAATGCCATCGCAAAGATTGAGAGTTTTCTACGGCGACAGAGAATCCGCTTTTGGTATCGGAGGTCGTTCGATTCTTCGATATCGCCTTCGCCAAGAATTCCGCGTTATCGTCGCTCGACTTGAAATGCGGAGTACGGAGAGTTTGATGCGGTTCTGTGGGCTTATTTCTTGGCTTAATATGCCCATTTTAACGTGAAGGATTTTCGAAGCAGCACTAGATATTTTGATTTTTGTTTATGGATACTGGGAGAATCTATATCAGTTCCTTCATTCGCACGTATGACAAAGAATCGTAATATGATCGTTTTGAATTTAAAGAGAAAAAATTCTGTATCATAGTAGTTTTCCAGATACACTTTAGGCGGAAGCTTCTTCTGGTTGCTATTCCTGAGCGAGAAGGTTACATTTTCAGAATTGAACTAGCTTTCATTTGAATATTCATGTTGAAGGAAATTATGAAATTACCATCTTCTTAGGTAAATTATGGTTATTTTATGAAATGGGGTAATGAAATGAGTAAGTTTCCTGGAATTTTACTCTTGGAATTTTTTCCATTTTATCTTAATTAACTTAAAGTACTAGATTCTGAATCTCAAGTATGAGAACGGAAGATGCAAGTGTGATATTTTTTCCTTACATGCACAACCTTCGTATGCAATGCGTAATAGGTTTGTTTTTGAAATGAATTTAACTAAAACCATTTACTCAGGGTGTCTTCTGAGAGATCTATTAGTCTGTAACACGGTAGTGACCTTTGACTTGGTAGCCCATAATTTTGAACTAGCATATGCCAAGGGGTAATTTTGTTACATTAGAAATTGGAAAACTCTTAGCTTAACTTAGAAAGTTTTGGATAAGTAACGCACGGTCATATAGCTAGCTGGATATTCAGATTTTCGATGCTTACCCTCTTGAAGAAGATTTCAAGTATTCATAACAGTTCGTCCTTTGCTAAGAGATAATGTCGGAAATTTGCTTGTTCGGTGTTCGCAAAATGACTAAAATTATTTAATTTAAGAGTTGTTGTTTGGTTCGCCTCTTTTGCCTTCGTTTATGAATTTTAATTTTAATCGTAACTTTCGCGTGCTGCAATGAATGCATAAGAATTCCTGCGTAGTGGATGCCTTTATCGTTCTTTTTTTTGCGAACCGAATTGAGCTTTGGCAGCGAATGTGCGCTTAGAGCAGAATGGATAAAAACAGGAATTCATGCCTAAGGTTTCCGAGGTCATGAAGGTCTTTGATATCGCTGCTTCATGACCTGCACTTCGATAATTTGCGATAAGAGACTCATTTGATGCAGATGCAGCTTCTTTAATACATTTTTATCAATTTCCTTGGGAAAATGTTTTTGGGACAAAGTAAAGATGCTGAAATAGTTTGGTATATTTTGGTCGATTTTGACCGGGAAATGTTGTAACTTTCTTTCTTTTCTTGGTTTGTTCATTCATCGAGGATTTCGAAGAGCGATTTTATCAAGTAAATAATATGGTGTCCGAATTTTGTAATTTCAGCGGGAAACTGCGCGCCATTGAGTTTTTTTGTATTTCTATGTATTAACAAATAGTGCTAGTGCTGCTCTGGCGTATTTATTTTAGGCCGTTGAGAATTTTCCAGATTGATCGATACAAATTTGATTTGATTTAATTGATTGTAAATTCACTGATTTTGAGTTCTGAATTATAATTCCGAATTTACTTCGCTCAGAATGAAGTGTTTTTCTCCGGGCGATTTTAATTCTCTGTTTGTATTGCTTTAATTTAATAAAGCAATAGTCTATCGTTGTAAAAGAAAACAGAGTATTAGCTGTTAAATGATTAATAAATATGTATTTACTTCAAGGTCATCAGATCCTATAGGGTAGTTTTAGGAGAAAACATTATCCTATTATTTATTTCCTAGCATATCGTGCTAGGAAATAAAAATAAGTAATGAATGGAGAAAATTTTGATAATGAAATGTCTGGTACTCTGCGTATGTTCATTCGTCCGTTTTGTTTATTAGAAATCTATGTGATATAAATCGTTGCACGAGAAATTTAACGGGTGAAAAATTCCAGCCATTTACGTCGAGTTTTTGCGTGGTATAATAATATTTATTATTTACACCTTTAAGAATCTTAATACGAGAATGGTATAGCATTCGTTATTGTTTCTTCATTGTTCGGCGAATGAAATATTTTTCAAATCAAACATTGTTTTTAATTTGTCCATATGGTTACTGAGAGGGCAGAAAATTTACGAGAGTTGTCACGAGAGTTTATATTTCTTTGTAACATTGGGTTTGCGTTTAGCTTATTTGTCATTTGATGCTACGACCATTATATTCCCATAGAAAGTACACAGTGATTTGATGCAATCCTCTCTATACCTAACATGGATCTTCTGAAGTATGGAGTCGTGTTGGGCTGTTTTCGACTAACATTTCGCGCGTTCTCTTTTTGATAAACAACTGCAACATATGAGGTTAAACGTCATAAGTGAATCCATCCCTCACCAAAGCAACCTTCTATCGTCGCACATCGCTTCTTCTGACACTTCCGCAGTCGCATGATGGATTAGGATTTCGGGTAGGCGTACGGAAGTGCGGGTCTCAGAAGGTCGGAGTGATTAATAGGCTAACGTCGGTGTTTGGCAGTCTTCTCTCAGAAATGGTATCGAGGAGGACTGTCAGACGGACCAAAAGGTGTTTTGCCTCCGACAGCAAGGGGTATTCCTACGTATTGCATCTGTTTTGTTTGGTCTCGATGACATTGGATTTCTTGTTTAGCTGTCTGGTCGCGACGCTACTGTTTGAGGCATTTGCATTTGAATGGTTTTGTCTGTTGGATCGTCAGATGCTTAGTGAAGGCGCGCAACAGTAAAAACACGCACATTTAATTATTAACTGTGGCCCAAAAGAAAAATTCCATGCTTTTCGGGTGAAGGGTTTCTTAGCTAAGTCTTTCTAATCAAGTGGTTTACTTTATGACTGTAGAAGCTTTCTTTTTTGTATTTGTACTAAAAAGGGAAAGGCCACTAAACCATTCTTGAGAGAAACTGCATAATACTATAATTTCGCTTTAAACTTAACTCTAAATTAATTTTTAAAATTTTAAACGGGTTAAATTAATATATGCGAGCATGGTTTTAATATTAGGAAAGTATTTTTGTTAAAAATTACAATGTGTCATCTTTGTTCTATTAAAGAGAGTCATCGATTTACTTTCCACAGTCTATTAGTAGATAGTTACTCGGTCAGATTGCATGTAACTTTCTTGATGTGGAAATTATCTCGTTCTTAAAAGTTTTATTTCTCCTAATATATGCACTTGCAACTATTATAACTTATTTTTTTATTCTAATTTAAAAATAAAAAGTTTTGCGCTACATATAAATGCCGTCGATGATTTCTAAACTGCAATTTTACGTCGGTGCTACCTTTTGTAAATGATTTGACTCTTGATAATGTATTGCTTCATTTTCTTTTGTGTAAAATTTTTCGTTTACGAAGCGTAACTATATCTTTCCGTATGTGTTTTACTCGATAATTGGATTAGCTATTTATTTTCCTCTTTGAAGCAGAAAACGTTGCGTGTAGCATATCTACATCGCTTAGTTTCACGGCTTACGATGGATCGCTCATGACTTCGCAAGCAGTTTATTTCATTTTGTTACGTTCGAAAATAATTTCCGAAAATATCTATCGATTTTTAATATAAAGTCTTTAATTAAGTATTGTTTGGAATTTTTACAGGGATGTTGCTTCATGCCGTAAGCTCGATCTAGGCTTCATCATTTGATGTCACATGCGTTTTATTTTCACTTGTAAACAAATTCTTTTTCAGTCTCTTTGTATTCTTCCATTTGTAATTCTGGTGAGGGTGACAAATTTATAGCTATATCCATTGAAATATAAGCTGTTAGTGAGTTTTTTGGCCCTGTGTCCCCCTGATGCATGTGATGGATTAATGACGGCATGTGAGCGCAGGTTATGAGCTGTTTGCTTTATTTACTAATGTATAATCACTAACAACTTAATTACATACAGCGTTTGATCGACGGGTTTATTGGCTACCTTTCTGCCTGTGCGCCGGCGGAAATTGCCCTGATTTTTTTAACTTCTGTCTTGCGTGTTATAGCGTTTGTCAAGGTTATGGATTGCACTATCTTTCAGACAAGATCCCGCAAAGGCGTTCGCGTTATTGATGACTTTTTCCTTAATTAGTAAATACCAGATATTCGTCATTTATTGTCACATCACGTTGTGCAAAGTCGGTTTATAACATACAGTGAATCGGTGAAATAGAATTGGCGAATTAAAAACGACCAGTCGTCTCTACACGCGAAAATTCTTATTTAGCTATTCCACATCTGAGTATTTTGTAGGAAAATCATTTTTCACGTTGTTAGGTTTTTTTATATTTTAATTGTATTGCTTTCTTTTGTGGTAGCTGGGATTCCATGGAATTTGAACGCAGGGGCGGATTTAAGCTATCAGAAGCCCAGAGAATAGGTCGATGCCCCAACGAGGAATTACGAGAATAAAAGTTCGAATTTTTTTCATGAAAATATATGTATATGGGAAAACTCATTCGCTTAACTACGGCAATTATGAACAAAATATTGAATAATTAGTAATGTCTCCATAAATTACAGTAAATAATGGATAGATTGTGTGAAATCAATTGTGTAATGTTCTATAGACACATTATGTAGGCTTTCTCTTTATGAATAAAACTTTCTTAAAGTGAAATGAACCGTAATACCGCTATAAAAACCATATGATGTAGATTTTTAAACGTTCATAAACAGCGTAATTGAGGTCCTCAGATAGCGTCTAATTCGTCTAATCCGCCTCTGGTTGGACGTACGATACTCTTTTATGGTGCTTTTTAATTCAGCAATTCTTGTCTTAACTTTTAGAATTTAAATCTCTTTTATCCCCGCAATTCTTGAAACAACTCTCGGGGATGTGTGCTCGTCTATACATGCCTTTCGTTGGATTTATTGTCTCGTAAAGAAGAATGGTGTATAAAGGGCACGTTTTAACTTTCACCTTACGAAAACGACTGACGTAATTAAAGTTAACATTTACTCGATATGGCGGAGGTGTAATCATTAAAAACGCGTGAAGCCTAACAACAGTTTTACTCCAATGACAAACTAAATTAGAAGAGAGACGTACTTTGCGCTAGTTAGCAGCAAAGGGAGCTAGATTCTTTGTTGTAATCGCGGCGCTTACGTTTCATTAAGGGAATCGAATGCATGCGTCATTACAGCTCGGATCACGTGGTCCGTCGTCCTATCTCGGCGGCGTTATTCCGCCTTAATTACGGCTGGAGAGAAAGAGATAGGGAGCTAGCTAGTGTGAAAGAGGAAGGAATTAATCTTTGCTGCAAAAGTTGGCGATTTTACAAGTAGACCTCTCTCCCGTAAGCCCCGTAAATACCGGAGCAGAGGAAAGGCAGATTTTTTCTCTTTTTATTATAATCTCGTGTGGTGAGGACGTTGACCCCACAAGCACGAGGAGTCCTCATGCTCCTCCCCTCCGGGATTCGAATCCCGGCTGCTTGATTCTCGGCTTCCTTTGTTTCAGCTTTTTCTTCGTTTCCGTTAGAAACTGCCAACTTGAAGCTCGCTCGGAGTGAAGGAAGTCTAGCATATGTCTAGCTTTTCACTCGCTCGACTTCACCCTTTAGGATAATAACTCTATCCAATTCTGGCATTTTCTTGAGCTTATAATGGGAGTTGTGAAAATTTACAACGGTCATTCTTGCGTCTATTCTGAGTAATGTGGAAAAATACTGACATAATGATATTTATGCCGGCTTTATATTCTTGCCATGTAGAACAACTTTCCTGATTCTAATTCTGGTCTCGGAAAAATTCATACCTGTCTGTTAAATCAAGTTTTAAGTCCATTCAGGCTACGATTGAAAATTTGTGATGGTAATGAACTCGATACGTGTAGGCATAACATTGTGGAAGGCCATAATAATGGGTGTAAAACTGTGCGCTCTATTTGTATCATTTTTGTCTGTGATTGAGATATAAAATACCGCGTAATGGTATATTATATCCATTTAGCCATTTATAAATTTTAGGTTTCTAAAAATTGTTCCCAAACCAATAACCCTTCAAAATAAGACCAGTTGTAATGTGGTTGGCAAAGACTTGCGAACTTTGTGAGATTTTTAAAGGGGCTTGACATTCCCAAAAGCCCTGTTAGTAGAAAGATCTCATCTCATAAGATCATATGTGAGAAAATTGATGTTGTTTCTCGGTATCCCAAGAGAATCGTCAAACAAGATTATTTCTGTATACATGTCGACTTGAATTAATTTACGTATTGCATAGCTACTATTCTGTTCGTATAAAGTTTTAATCATATATTTATATCCCAAGGAATGGACTTGAAAAAAGTCTGACGGGACCGGGAATCGAACCCGGGTCTCCCAATTGCCGGTCGGGTGCTCTGTCCGTTGAGCTATCCCGGCAGAACATTTCTCCAAGCCATTGGGATTTTTCCTGGGTGCGCACCATCTTGCGCAAAGTCATCTTTACCCATTTTAGTTCATATATTTATACTCTGGCTTACTATCATTTACTTGCTATTCTAACAAATCTACTTGAAATAGTAACGCAGACGCGTAGAAATTACTCGAATATTTATACGAATGGTTTGCATAACTTAACAGGTTTTTGCTTCCCTTCAGTATCTAATGTGTTCCCTGGTCATTTTGTAGAACGATTCTGGGCGAGCTTCTCTGAAAGGCCTAATTTGAAAACTAACAAGTTAGATCAGGATTATGTAGGTATTTTTTGTGGTCTGAAATGTCGTCAACTTCCGTTTTGTCACTTTACTTCCTTCCCTGAGAACGCATCTAATAAGTAATAGGTCGTTTCGTCTTCTACACGGCGCAGTAACCATTCATGCTTAAGTAGTTAAACTTGTAGGACAAATATTCTGTTTTATGAGTTAAACGTAAAGGCACCCTAGACTTCGGCTGTCGTACACGCGGAAGAAAAGTTCAAAGGTGTATTGTATTTTAAGCCTTCCTTCCTTATAGCCGTTAATAACGTGCTATTTTTGTTTAAGGTCTCACATGTCAGTATCATAACTAGCCAATTAATTTCCTTGTAAATTTCTTTCCTAGAAAATTGGAAATGTGTTCGATGGATTTCGATGTACACAGTTCTTTCTACTATGCATATGCATATTATTTAGTACCTA
Source organism: Ladona fulva (assembly GCA_000376725.2). Lineage (NCBI taxonomy): Eukaryota > Metazoa > Arthropoda > Insecta > Odonata > Libellulidae > Ladona > Ladona fulva. The sequence continues at coordinate 1,361,001 of KZ308117.1, read as the reverse complement.
TTTTTATACAAGTGTCCATCACCCTATGGCTCAACTGTATTATGGCTAATGATAATTTTAACGGAATAGGCAATAACTTGTTCCATTACAGAAGTAACAAGACGAATCAGCTTTTCCCAGGGAAAATTTCTTGTTCTAACAGCTCAGCAAAAAGAAAACCACGATAAAAGGAATACCCTCGTAAAATGATTTCCGTCTTATTTCTCTTATATAACGGCTAAAGCTATATTTCTAATAGGCAATAACTTGTTCCATTACAGAAGTAACAAGACGAATCAGCTTTTCCCAGGGAAAATTTCTTGTTCTAACAGCTCAGCAAAAAGAAAACCACGATAAAAGCAATACCCTCGTAAAATGATTTCCGTCTTATTTCTCTTATATAACGGCTAAGGCTATATTTCTAATATTGGAGAAGAAATTCCTACTTAAAATGATATAAAGTTTCATAATTCTGTTGATATTTTCGTTTGAAATAGTGAATTTTTCTCTCAAGATTGTAAAAATTTAAGTTTCATCGAAGATTTCTAGATATAGTAAGTCTTTGCAGTCAAATATCTTCCGACTTTTTTCTAGTGTTAGCGGTTCGGTTGAAGTGTTCGGTAGTTTTTCCAGTGCGGCATTTCATGACGTACCTGTCTATACAGGTTAAAATATTGAGCTGTGGAGATATTCCTACATCAGCAGTCTGACGTTATCCAGCCTTCGTCCTCGTGTCCTTGTTTGGTCGCATTTCTGCTGATCTCAAAGTAGCCTTATTTTGGTAGTTTTCGACTTCCCCTCTTCGTAATATCTCTCCCTCTGACCTTGCCAAACGGGAAGATAGTATAGTTTCCAAGTCGTCGCGTTTTCGCTAACCTCGTCCTCTAGCCTCGTCCCACGCGAACCCGATTTAATTTGACTCTTGTCAGGGATTACATGCACGGAAGTGCTCCATGCATCATCCTCTCCACACTTGATAGGCTTCAGATCTGCGGAAGTTATTAATAAGATAGGGTAGAGCACCTGATGAAAAGTTTCGCGGAAAATTTTGTCGCGTTCAGTGGCAGTGATAGGAGGTCGCTATAAACCTGGCTGAAAGGCGGTGTTTGGGAGTTTATCTCGTCTCTCCATACTAAATCAACGTATCGGTTTTGTCTTTTTCTTCGGACCGCCTCTTCTATGTTTTGTAGAGCGCTGTGTCCGGGTTTAGATGTGCATCGCCAATTTCGCAATTTATTCTTCGCCCATTTGTTTCGAATATTGATTTTAACCCGGGGTCACATTTATATTTAAAAAGTGGATGTATCAGAGAAAGGTGGCTTATTTCAATTCGCTATGTCGTTATTTTCCGTATCTGATTGACAATTTTTTGCTCGGGAATAGTTGTATTAGGAGCCACGGACTAAATTGCCAACTTAGCGATTTTGTCTCTAAATCTATCGACCTTTCTTCTGTTTTAGCGATATCTATGGTGTATGTTCTATTACGTCGATCTTCCCATCTAACTAGTCTTAAGATGACGTGTTTGATTTATGATAAATGAAAATAGCGTTACTTACAGTCGATAAAAAAATTATACAATTAAGTTCTGAACTGAAACATCATTTATATAGGCGATTTGAACCCGTTTTTAAACTACCCTTTAGCGATATTTTTCTGAGTTTAGGGACTTTTTAACTACCTTTCAGGGTTCATTTAGTGACGTTTTAAAAGCCTTGCGACTGAATCCCAAGGAATAACAGGTATGAAAATAGCGACATGACTGGGACTCGAACCCAGGTCTCCCACTTTTCGGGCAGGTATTCTAAATTATTAAACTACCATGCGGCGTCTTTTCCACACTGCTAGGGAATGCTTCTGTGAGCAAGGCATTCTTTTATTCGTTCAAAACCCCAGTATATTGGACGTAACTCAGCCGAGGATATAGGGAACGTAAAAGTTTCAAAACACATTCAGGAAGTTTAATTTAGCTAAATTGCTATAATGTAACACTTAAGGAGCCATATCACAACTGATGCTTACCTTGGTAGTGCTAATACCTACCGGCCGATGTGTTCACGATGATTCATTTCTTCATAGATGTTTTCCTAGGTTAAGGAAGTGTTTCCATCCAGTGCAGACGGAGCGAAAGCTGGAAAACACCCCAAACGCAGGGACTGTAAGACTTCCTTATGAAACAGTTCCCATAAAAATCTCTTCACGGCTTTCTAGATTCAGGTTCCTTTCGTCCCGTATTTCACGGTGTCGAGTTCCTTCGTTAAATGCATTTCCTGGACATCTTTCTGAGAAAGGGTATTTCCATGGTTCGGCGGACGGTGACGAATTCTTCTCGCGGGTCCTGCTCCTCTTTTCGTCCTTTGAATCATTCTTACGTCAACTCCCCCTCCTCTTTTCTCTCCCTCGCTCTTCTTCTCTCCAATCAAAATCCCCGAGGAGGTTATTTGGCGTGGAACCAGGTAACTCGCGGACTTTCCTCTGCCGTAGTCCCTCCACCATTCAATCCTTATGGGACTCGCCGCAGCACAAGCATAGGTTCGGCCTCCTGCTTCCTTTTTCTCAATCCCACCTTCCCTTTAGTCCTATCATATTTCGTTTATCTTTCCCTCTCCCAGTCACTATTTTCTGGTTTCTTTCCCGTTATGTTTTCCCCAAGTTCAGCGCCTTCGGGTTTCTTATTGTGTGATCCTTTTGTAGTTACGTGATTCACTGCCTGCATTTTTCGAGTTTATCATGAGATTGTGAAATATCTCCTCTTATTGTTATACCTCCGTAGATCACTGCAGTGGAGAGTGAATCTTCGTGAAATTTTTGAGATGTTACGGAAGTTTTAAGCGTAGTCGTTTGTCTGATACCGCTGCAATTGAATCTTGTGCTCGTTTAGAATTTAATATTTTAAACAACGGAATGTATTTATAATCACCATAAACATTGCGTTATTTTGTACTTATTTATTTTGGCTTATCACAAATTATCGCACGAACACAATTTTGACTAAAACTAAGATTATATAAAATACTGTTTATTTCCCTTGTAGATTATCCACTATCCTGAAATTTTGATTTTATTCAGGGAGATGGTTTAAATATTCTGTTACTCGTTATTTTTTTTTTGAGAAATAGTGTTTTTATTTCACTTTAAAAGAGCCTTAGAAGTTGGTGAGTATGTTATATAAGTACTTCTTGGCATTAATTCCTCACAAAATATATTTGCCTTTTGATAGTAAGATGGTCACGGTTTTATTTTCTGAAGCCGATTTCTGAAATTCTCATAGGTTTATCTCAAAGGACCCTTGCTCGCAGGTTTTGAAATTAGAAACATTTATTCAGGATTTCTCATTCTATTCCCATTTCTGTCTGTTTGCTTTGTATTCCGTACCGTACTCGAAACGTGTAGGCGCTAAATTAAATTAGACTGCGAAGACGTTATCATCCTCGATTAATCATCCCTCATCAAGGCTCAAGTGCCTAATGCTAAGGTATAGCAGTTAATTTTCCGAATTAGCACCCTCCTCTACTCATTGTGCTGAAGGGTTTAATTCAAGACGTGATTTTATGTTTTCTTGAGAGGCCGAAATAAGTTCTACTTTGTTACTTAGTATAAGTCCGTGACTGTTTAACTCCGTATGACGTTATTTCTTATGTTATGTGTAATTAGAAACTTGGGTGCTTACACACGTTTTCTGTTTGTAGAAGCATTGCTCGGCAAGTTATCTTTCGTTTCCTACCTTGAGAACCCATTCTCTTTCTCCGTGCATGAGTGTATATTGCATGTACAAATAAATGCGTAACTGTATCCTTTTCCTAGCGCTCTAAGGTCGGGCTAGACTTTTCTTGAATATAATTGCAAAATATGCAAAGCAGTTTATTTAATGCATTAATGGTTTTTTTTAATAGTGAAAGTTAGTTTTATTAGTGAAAGTTGTGAGGAGAATAAATTGTTGAAGACAACAAGTGATTTAAGCATAATTATATCCTTGGTACCGTGTATTCTCGAAGACGCACTCACGTCAAGTCCTTTAGGGGAAAAAATAATGCGATAGTTACACGCATGCTATTCGCCATATTACGCGTTCCAACACGTCCGGAAAGCCTTTCTATAGAACAGTAGTTATTAATTACTTATTATTATGTAATCTTTCGATAAATCTTTAATAAGGAATTTGTCGTAAAAAGCATTTTCTTTATTTATTGTAACTGGAATATCGATGAAGGGCAATGGGAGCGTTATTGATTCCTCACGAAAAGTACGTTAACTGTCTGGGGAAAACTGATTTAGAGCTTCAAACGTAAAAGTTAAAGTGACTTTTCTTTCCGTAATCTGCTTTTCGATGTTGCATTTAAGATTGCGAGTCTTTGACGCAGGCAATTCTAACTCACCGTTTTTAGAAGGTCTTAAAGCGCAAACGCATGTTAGATTCGAGAATGTATGGTATTTGCTTGAAAAGTAACCGACTGAAATTCTTAACTTCTTAATAGAAAGATCCAAAATATACTTACGAAGTCTGATCAAGCAGTTTTTATGCCTTGCTAGTCATTCATTTACATCTAGTTCGTTTTCGTCGATTTGCATTCACCGAAATGATTTATGAATCCAATTCTTCCTATTATAAACTATACTGAACTCCCGATTATCCGTGGACGGATCCTCTCTGCAGGAATATTTACTCTTCGTCGGTGTTTTCGGTAGACTTTTGACTGTAATGACTTCATCGCCGTTTGTAAGGTCTGCGGTCAGGTAAAAACTCTTAATGAGCCCATGAAACAATCGAAATAACGGAAATGTGCGGAAATAATGAGATATTGTTTATTTTTGTATGCTATTCACATTATAAGGAGTAAATAAGTTTGAACTATCCGTGTTTTCAGATCTTTCGTGGGTCATCTTTCCGTTTTCTTGGTTTACGTAGATTAGGACGAGCTCTTTCAAGCTTAGTCGTAGTCAGTGTTGCGGTTTAAAGATAGCGGGAAGTACAGAAATGGACATGAGCATTTCATGAGGTAGTATCTCTTTAAGCAAACCAGTCCCCAACGTCAGTCCACCTCCCTCCTCGTTTTAATATCCCTTTCCTATCTTGCCCACTCTCCTCCCTCTCGACTCCAGTACCCACTCCACCTGGAACGCCATATTAAGACCCCTTGAAAGAGCTCTAACGTGACGGTCATTGCGCGAGGCATCGATCCAAGGTCGTTGGCTCCAAATTTCGAAGGAATCTCTGTTGGCGTAATTGGCGTGTCCTTGGATGCTGTGCCCGTATGTGCCCCGCGGAACGTTAACGAGTTTCCAAATGGAGGGGATTTTATTCTGGAAAATAAAGGCGAAAACTTGAGCAGACGGTTGCGCAAATGGTTTTTGCCTCACAGCCAATAGTACGTATTTATGGCCGGAGTGATTATGCAAGTTGCTGTGCCGGGAAATAGTTGTGTCTAGAGATTGGTCTGTGTCTTATGTTTATCCTAACTGCTTTTCAGCTTTGTAATCTTTGTTTGTCACGGGCGGTGTGTCCAGTAGTTTACTCCTGTGTTCATTTGTTGCTTCACTATTAATGAGAGGATATTTTAGAAAATTTCATGAATTCTTTTTTGCTGCTGAATTTTATGAGTATTGGGTATTCCATTTTTTTAGCAGTCATTTTATTTTACTCTTTGCGTTCTATGTCCCATCGTTTTTTCTCTAGGGAAAATAATTTTTGTAGAAATACCAACCTATTTATTTTATATCTATTTCGTACAGTTGAAATTTTATGAAAAAATGAACTGCAGCGATTAGTTGAGAATAAATTAATATGTTATTTTGATAAAAAAAGAAAAAAAGTAATTTTTCTATCCACTGTATCCTATGAAGAGATAGTCTTTTCCATTCATCCAATCTAAAATATTTTTCTTGTATCCAGTTTCTAGTTACCTAAATGCTAAGTTAGGTTATTACTCAATAAGTATCTTATAAGCAAGACAATTTTTTCTTTAACTACTACTTTAAAGCCATAATTAACACTTCAGTCATCGATTCAGGGAGTTTTTTGTAAAGAAGAATGTTTACGATTCTTTCAAAATACGCTTGTAGTGCAATGTAACTAGTCACGCGATTATATGTAGGTAAAGATACGAAATTGACGAAGATTGGTTATGCCACTTGCACACTATTATTTGATTTCTTTTCGTCGAACCACTTTCTTCAAATAATGCCTTTAAGTGTGCTTTAGCAAGACTTACAATTCAATTTCCTTTAGAGATAGGGAAGCTAAGATGTTTGAATATTTAATTTTAATTCGCTAACCGCTGAGCCTTAATTGGATATACCAGACGACAAAATGACATTGATTCCACTCCCCTCTTGTGTCATAATCCTTGAAAATACCTGGAATATTTCACGAGAGCCTTAAATCATGCCTTTTTTATTTCCCCAGGGAATTTTAATTTCTGTAAATCTGGGATCCGTGGCTGGAGTGAAAGGGACTTTCAAGACATTGTTGGAGAAACAAATGGTAGTTTCCGGTTTCATCTAGTTCATTCTCTGCCAATCGTAGTTGGAAGACGCTTTTCCTTTCATTTTTATCTTTGTTTAAAGGCGACTGCACCATCGATGTTACATAAGCTTAATTTTCCCACACTCTCTTTCTTATTGTCGATGGCATTTGAAAAACGAAAGTCCTTGTGATCGAGCCAAAAGACTCGTTTTTAATGCTTGAACAGCGATGGAAAACAGCCATTGTGGTGAAATGGTGATTAAATCATTACGGGAAAGGTCTTTTCCTAGTAAAAGGTGATTTTAATTTAGTCTTGATTGCAGCTGCATTATCGGTTATTTTGTGTAAAGCATTGCTTTTTGTTTTCCCGTCTATCCTAATAGTTTCGGCGCTTAGCCAAATTTAGCTTCTGATGCGTGACCGAATTCCTTAAGTAATGTCATTAGTCCAAACTTTCCTCGAAGTCTTCACAATGACATCCTGCAGTTGATGGTGGGTTTCTCTGAGACTCCGAATGACTTAAGCTTTCCGGCTGCACAACAGGCGTTTGCACGATTCGTTGAACGGGTTTCCTTTATGCTAAGTCAAAATTATCAGAAGAGATAGCAATAATGAATTGTATTTCGTAAATGTAATAGCCATTTTAGTTGATGTGGAGAGCGTGACTTGTATGTAAGTGAAAACATTACGAACCAAGGACGGCAGAGTAAAGGAAAATTGGTCGTTGAAATCATCATTACCGAAAATCTCTTTAAAGGGTTACGTGTGAGTGCTGGAGGTATATATGACGATAGCATTAAGTATTTCAGTTTTTCAGCCTGATTTATAATTTACCTGACTCTGATAGGAACTGACACCTACTTATTATTATTATTATTCCCTGATATAATTTCCCTGAGGTCAGCTCATGTACAGTATGTAAAACTGTACGTTGCTGGTGTATCTTTATGAAGTATTTATTTCTGGTTTGGATTAACATAAGACTTATATTTTGACATTTCATTAGGTAGGTAAATCTCATGATGTTTATGATTCAAGATAATTCTCTCTACAGTTTGTCGTTTGTCAATGGGTTTTCAATTTTATCAGTATAAACGTCAATAATAATGATCAGTAGTCCTACAAGGAAGATTTTTATAGTTAGCACTAAATCCAGCTAATTTGTTCGTAAATTTAAAAATAGTATGATAACACTTAAGTTAATTCTTAACCTACATAAAGATTAAATATCATTATAGCATATTTATTCAAATATCAATGTGGATAGTCTGGGAGATTGTTTAGCCAATTCTAGAATAAAATGATTTAGTATGAATTTTTACAGTGTAAGAGTAAACTCGACGGAGCGACGATTCACTTTGTAGTATTCCATGACGAAATGGTGAACAAATTTAACCACTTTTCAAAAAGAAACTGGTGTATTTATTCCAGTCAACTTTGCACAACACTACAGAAAATCTTCAAACCCACGACATGTTTCAAGGCATCAGCGTCATTATCAAGTGTGAATAGGAAAGCAAAGTCGACCAAGGGACTGAGGAAAGGGGAAAAGGAGAACAAAGGATCAGGGGAAGGTGAAAGGGTAATTTCTTGGAAGAAATGAGATGGGAAAACCGGAGCTAGGAAAGGTGGAAGGGAGGACGAGGAAGTGTAGCCACAAGTAAAGGAGAGGAGTGCGTAAAAATCATTTTTGTAAGGTGTAAGTTTTTGTCATTGTTCTTTTCAATAATTTCTATTTTTTCTAGCATATTCATTCTGATACCTTTCTCAATAATATGTAGAATTTTCGGTATAAACAGTGTAAGAGGTAGATTTAAATACATCGATACACACAGAGCTCCAATATGCTAATTTTACGTAAGAGGAAAATTATAAAGCTTGAACCCACTGGATGGTCACAAATTGCTATGCCTAATAATTTATGCTCGATGATAAACTGTCACTGTTTAGGACACGCACTTCTTAGGTTTCTAGTTCGTAGACAAAGCTTCTGGACCGCCTACGGGTTGGGATAAGGATGTACCCAGATGGTTAGATAGTCGACCTGTTGGGGGCGAATCCAGAAGGATGAATCGAGGATTCAGAATAAGTGAGATGTCCCGCATGCTTTTGGTGAGGAAGTGGAAATGGTGGCTTGGGATACCATAGCTCTCTCACAGCTGCCTACTGGAATCCTGCCGAGGGAGTCGTGGCCATCAGCCTCCTCTATTTGCATCTCTTTTTCTCCGCAGCCGCGATAGAAACCATGCGTGGGTGTCGAGATGTCTTGTCTTTTTCACTCTCGATCGATTCGAGATCTGCGTTGGGGTAATACACATCTCTCATATAATCCCTCTCCACCAGACCTTTTAAAGTCGAAGGGATCAGTCAGTTGAACTTATCTTCGTTTGAGTTTGTAAGAATCTGTGCAAAGGAAAATTTAGTCCATTGGTTTTGGATGTTAGTGTAATATTACTGTTCTGTAATATCTCCGGAAACCATTCAGGCCTTACCTCGCCGTAGAAATAAAGAATAATTCTAGATTGTGATTTGCCTAACTAAACAATTCATCAACACTCTTGTATAACTGTCATTATTTTACGATACTATCGCGTAAGGTAGAATTTTTCACGGCGATTCAGATTAAAGTTCTAGTTATGTAGGTAGGTTATTATGGGTCGCAAACATTATGTAACAGTTATTTTTGTGTTCAGATCATTGCTTACTCTATGGCTTCATTACCATATTAGTTAACTCCTTTATGTAACAAGTGTAGCTAAGATCCTGCGTTTCTTCTTGGTATCATACAGTAAAGATAGGTGTGTCATATCAAAATATTCTAGAATCTGGTTCTCAAAGTATATTTTTGTCCAAGTTCCACGACAACTACAGCGCCGGAGGAAGGAGTAGTACTTCAGTTTGAATTTCCAATCATAAAGTTTAAGGAATTTTTGAACAATCTACACCTCCTTCTAAAGTTTTCCTCTCTATTTCTTTTCACCTACACACAAGTCTTCATGTACATAAAATCATTGACTCAAGGTTAGATGGAAGAAGAGACTTTTCAGTCTCAATCTCGCCTTTAATAAAGACCTTATTATTACCACAGAGATACGTAGATGGAGTTCTGAAGTCAGCAATTTTCGTTGGTAAATTGCTTAAGCCATCTGTGTTTGTAAAATTAACTGGCGAAGTATTCATGGCTTTATAAGGTGAGTTCCAAGTAAATCCTACCATATTTATTCATTCGTGCAGTAAGCTCTAAATATTTATGTTGGTTTCACGGTGGTTCAAATTTTCTGCTTAAAAAGATTGATAATTCAGCTGATCGCTGTCATCCGTGGAATTTTACCGTTGAATTAACACGTGCGTCACACTTCTCGGAACTTACTAAACTTAATTGGTTGGCCCCGAGGTACCTCATTTCCATCGCCTCGATGTCTACGAATAAATAGACACTTTTTCCATTTTTCATCTTGCGAGAAAAGGTCGTCGATAAACAGACGGAAACTTCTGAGTCACTCCGACACGTTCTTCATATTCCGACGTTCCATTTTTCATCCTTCATTTCTTCATTCGATCGGCCGTAATAGCCGAAGCTCAAGAGCGAACTTCCTAATAAATCATCGCGGACGCCGTAACTCTCGGAATTACGTCGGCTGCATTTTGCTTGAGCAATGTGGGAGGATTTATTGGCTGCGGGAGACTTGTCGAGAAGTATATCGGAATCACGAAGCTGAAGGAATATAGGGCAAGGCCAGGTATTCTCACGGCAGAAAACAGAATTAATTTTCAAGTACATAAATCGCGCGCTTTTTTGCCGTTTAAGCTCCCCTTGTCCATTGCAAAAGGGTGGGATTTATGTCGAAGCAAATGCTTACCGCGATTCACCCTCCTCCGCTCCCGTTTACATTATGCGGGCGGTTGAGCAGAAATTAATGGATTTAAAAAGTGTACCGAGAGGGTGCTATCTTTCATCGCTTCGGGGTTAATGTAGCTAACGATCAATTGTTTTTAAAGGATGGGAAAAATGGCAGTAAGGTCAATTTGGCGTAAGGGGAAAAATTATGGATGGGGCCTGCAGCTCGGATTATAGGTTAAAGTCCCTCAAGGAAGAGATTATCTCGGGCGTGTCTGGGTTGTCGCTTTTGCTCGCCGTCGCAGGTAATTAGAGAGCTTTGTGTGAAGTTGTCCCGTTTCTCGGATGTGATCGGGGTTCCCGACAGGATTTCGTTTTTTAATGGGATAGAGGCTGTTAGGACTGATGTTTGCCGTGAACTTATTTGAGGCGCGGTACCTGCGACGAAGAGTTAATCCGCTGCGGTTTTTATGGGATTCGTGGGAAGAAACGTTAAAAAGTTAGTAGTTGACACCTGCGTTTTTCTCGTTTACAGGTGTAAGTAGGTGGTTATGTAGGAGCCGTTTCAATGAAATGTAGTGCGTTCTTTGATAAAGGATATCTAAGTACAGGTGTGCAGCACCAATTTTTTTTATGAAATGGAAAGAATGTGAACTACATGATATTTATTAAGGTTTGAAGTTAGTTAATTTCCTTGAAATTCATCGCAAAATTTGGTCAATCGTGAAGTGACTGTAGAATTCAGTTTATGCAGCGTTTTGATAGAAGTCACAGCATATTTGCAACCTAATGATTATGTATCGTATTGATTTAAATTTTGAGGTATGTTCGGAAAAAATGAAACAAGTAATAAAATTCAAATTTATATGAGAGCGGATTTGAGATTCTAAATGGTTGAAAAATAATTCTCTGAAAATTTGTTATCGGCCCTTTATTATAATAATTGTAATAATTTGTAATTTGAATGTAAAAATTATTTCGGATACAGATTGGTTTATAAAGATTTTCTCGTAGACAATGGGGATAATAAAACGGATGTTATTTATTCTTAAAATTTTCTGTTTATCAGAGATTTAGTAAGGTTTTGTCGCTTATTTTTGTGTTTCTCGTGGCGCGCCTTTTTATGTTCAAGTTTTCCTAAGTTTCGTTTCAGTGGGTTCAGTATTTTAGATTCATGCGCGTTGTTAAGCCTTGGATGAATCGTGGTTGAATGGTATATAAATTTCCACTCCGGAACTGTGTGGAAAAGAATACCTCTTAAGTGATCGATCGCTATGCATTCAAGGTGCAGTTCGATCCAGTTAGCAGCACGGCCGATTCATTCTTAAAGGTCTCAGTCCGTTCATTTCTCGCCCTTCTCCCCGATTATTCTCGCAGGTCGTCGTTTAATCAATGCGCCTCCTCGTAATACCTAGCTAATCTTCCGCTCTCTCTTTTTTCTTGGCCGTGACGGAGTCCCTCAGCCTCTGCCAAGGGAAATCGTTCGCATTGTCTCCATCGAAACCTTGTGATTTTTTATTTCAGAGGAAACTCGCGTAGGCGGTTCGGTTTCCGAAGAGTGCGGGTGGGAAAGCAGAGTACGTTCCAGTTTTTGACGTCACGATCGTCGTGTAGGTTCGACAAGCGAGGCCTTGGGAACGAAATCTCTCTCTCTCGGTATGGTCTCGGGTTTACTCTTTGTGGGCGATGTTGAAGGCCTTGCTATGGAAATAACTCTTTACGACTAATCTCTGCTACTTAGATTTTTCCTCCCAGTTCGTAATTGGTATGTTAAGATGTGCATAGTTTTTAGTTTGTTTTTTGTAGTTTAATATGGTTTGAGAAGTATTTATGTTTCTTATAAGTTCAGCATCCTACGAAACCTATATCGTTATAGTTTTCAATGTGGAAGAATTCCCGTTCGTTCATTTAGTTTCATAAAACATTTAGTTAGCTTGCGCGGAAGTTCCGAACAGATTCTTCGAGCGGATATAGTGATATTGATTTTTTTGCTGAACGTATTTGCCGTACGATTTATTTATCTTGAAGGTACAGTCGCGCGGTGTTTTTATCTATACCTTGCTTATCGTCCTTGTTACTATTTGTCTTTTACCCTTTGGTTTTTCATTATTTGCATCGCATGGAAAATATTGTTTCATTCCCTCCTTACGAACTTAAGTTGGTTATCTGTTCACCCGCGTAAATATTTTCGTTTTCAATTAGAGCAAATGTTTCGTAAAGCTGCTAATAGTTACGTTATTTCGAGGTGATTTCTTTCTTTTGGATAATAGGCTCTTATTATTCATGAACCTGTGAGACTGTTAATGCTTATACGTAACCGTCGGGAATTGAATTATATACATTTGAAAGTCACCTGTATTGGGTTGGGTGCTTGGTTTCGGGAAGTCCTCACACTGTTCTCAATGCTAGTTTAATTTCTATTGCGAAAATGATAATCATCCTTTGTTCCAAGGGGGAGAATTCTGTTAAACAGGATCCTCTCAGCTCTACCGAAAGAGGTTTTCATATCGTAAGATTGTAGATAAAGTTGAGGAACCTCGAAGGAGGAGCTCTCGAAAATAAATATGAGAGACCTTGTTGCTGTCATGTTTGATGATATGTAGCCTTTCCATCCCAAGCACCTTTTGTTTTATCTATAGAAAAAGGGCTTATTAATAATGATTTATTCCTTACAAAGCCGCGAGGTCAAGTGGGAGTTAACGAAGGCTTTGATGGTCTAGTTGGGTTTTTATTAACCCTTGACAAGGCTACTATAATCTGGTTCGGCTCATCTTCGTTCCTTGTTCCGTTTTGGAGAAAATCCAGTTGGAAAGAACATTTTGGCGCCTCCTCTTCATACTCAATTAATAGACTACGATTGCCTTTTTTCAACTCATCTTGTAACTATGCGTTCCCACTCCTCAAGCAGTGCATATGTGGTAAAGCGAGGATTTTTTATTGGAACGAAGTCCAGGAAACCACGCTCGTAGGCCAGTTTCGCTCTTTTATTCCATCAACGACTTCCGCAGATCACGTCGACTTCGTTTCTTTCTCTCATCCGTCGAGCCGGAGGAAAAAATGCACCTGTTTGCTATCTGCATGAAGTCATCATCGCTTGTCCGCTCCTTGATGAAGTTAACTAGCCGATGTATCAAGATTAGTAAGGATGTGGCATCGATCCGCTGTTGGGTGTCAATGCACCCGACTGCCGCGCCTACGGACAGGTCTAATCGATAGGCGAAGCACCAAAATTCTTTTTTCCCAGCCTTTGAGTTATTTGACTGGAGTGTTCTAGAGGGTCCCAGGTAACGACGTCTCGAGGTTACGACGGTGCAAATGCCGAGTGCTCTTTGATTCTACCTCGCGTTTTTATTGAAGCCGTATGGTTTTAGATTCCGTGGATCCTTATTTTTTATGATACAGTAAATTCTTTACGGTCACCTTATATTTTCATGCTGGTACCATAGTGCGCTGTGCCATACGAAATGGTACTAAGAGGCGAATTATATCTTCAGGGATCCTGTTTTACATCATACAAAGTATGTATACATATATTCGAGTTTTGCGTATTGGTTCCCCTTTAGTGTCCAACCCATTGGTTGGTTGTTAGTTGCTTTCTCGTCGTCTCAGTTTTTCTATCTCTTTGCATATTTAAAGCCCATTTCGTTCATAATATTTTAGATGCCTTATCCATTGCTCCTTGAATATTTTTACGTAATTTTGTTTAACTTTTAATTAAAATGTAAAGCCATTTAGCTTTGCTTCTACTTACAATAAGTTGGAACGCTTTTCAGTTGAATGATTGAAACTATAAATATCTAACGCTGCCCGTATTAGAGCTAAATTCACATTAATGGTGTACCTCAGGGTTCAGTGAGCATCGAACGAGCCGTACTTCACCTGGTTTGTATATTGATTTCATGTTGATCCCCCATGACCTAAGCTACATGAGCTCGTGCATAAACCGATTACCGTTATTGAATGTGCCTACTTATACTAGACCACTTCGCAAAGCTTGAATAGTTGGAAACTCGCAAATATTTTAGGCGAATTTTGTAGATTAAACGCTTATTCCTGCAGTATTGCGATGCATAGGTCCGCAATGTTTCAATAAAGGTCTGAAGACCTTTTTCATCGTTCTCGCTGATTTTTATTTAGTGCGCGCGATGTAGAAAGTGCTTAAGCTTTGAATCATTCGCCTTATGCATTTGTTTGAGAAAGAATCTGTCTACCTCGTTATAATTTTATGTTCTTTCGCTCAATTTGCACGAAAGGATGCCCCCATAGCGATCGGCCAACCAGCTCGTAATTCCAAAAGCGACGAGAGCTGTTATTCTTCCATCCGACGAGGATGTCCGGAGTTCTCGAGGAGAGTGATTCATTCTGCCATACGTTTTCGGGTCGCACCTTCGGAAGACTTGCGCTTCTCTCTATGGAAGAGCGTCACATCGTCGCTGCGACTAATTCAATAGCTCAGGTGGCTTATTTATATCCGGGAATTGAATTAGTCGATGCGGGTTTTATTAACGTATTTTGTCTGTCAGTAGGAATTCTGTGGATTAAAAATGAATGAATTTTAACGATATTTCTGCGAACAAAATTTTTATCCCGGAAGACTATGATACTGTTAGAAGTTTGTATTCGTTGTTTAATTGAGGACTTGTGCTTTTAGCTGCAATTGTGGCGATAGCAACGTGGTTGCTTCTCGTTCTGTTTTTAATGCGGAAGAATATTGTCTCGCTTTAGGGGTTCGAATGCAGAGGCTGTTCCGTTCTATTTTCATATAAAATTAGGATGATACTGGCGTTTTTCGTTTTTTTTTACTGCTATTCTAAGTCGTACTTAGTCGCATTCTTGATGCTCCGATTACTCCTGTAAAAGTGCTTTACATGAATAAAGGATGGACTATAGGTTTAAGTATTTTAGAAAATAAAAATATTCCGTTAGTAACCTTCAGGTGGCGTCTTGAAATAATAATATAAATATTAGTGTTGTTATTATGAAGAAATATAGTGCTACGTTCTTTTCACGTCAGTATTGGTTGTACGCATGCCTGTAAAGGCCGAAAACCCAATACTAACCCTTCAAATCCTTTAATTTATACTGGAATATATATTCGATACATATTATGTCGATATGTATCATTTTTCGAATCGTGCAGACTTTTTGTGGAATACATAAAATATTACCTTTCGAAATCAGTATACAGATGCCCTTTGCTGGTGTTTGGGATAGTTCAATGCAGTTAAATTCTTATAACTTTTCCTTCCTTCGGTGCAGAAATTCGAGCAACGGAATCGATGTTTCTGTTCGGAGACTCATGGCATTTGTCGAGAAGTCAGCGTTCCATTAAAGAGGCGTTTAGAGGCGATAAACGGTTTAAAAAGTTCTCTAAAGACCACAAAATCTTTCATCGACGGAGGAATTCTCCCTTAGAATATTCGTCACTCTCCCGAAAGTCTAAGAAATTAAAATGCCGAAGTTGTTTTTCCCCTTTAAAAGCCGTTCGCACTCTTTGTAGACCTCCGGTTGCTTTTTTCTTTCTTCTGGAAATTAGGTGATGGGGGTGTTAAGTAATGGTTTCCATCGCCAGGGAACAGGATGTTTTTTGGATGCTGGCGCTTTATGGCAGAACGGCGTGGGAGGAGGGGCGGGTGCTCCCGCGCGCGTCGACCTCAAGTGACCTCGCGGTGGCAACGTCCCTCTCTGACCCTCTCCTTCCCATTTATACCCCAAAGAGAGCCAGCACAGCCGATTAATTCGGTCTTTGTTGGGCAAGAGTCCTTCTGAAGGCGACCATGCTTTTTTTCCGTCCTTACTTTGCACGTCCGTCTCCGAGCATCGATTCTAATATTTTTGGCTGTTCGCCCTCGGGCTTGCCCCGCCGCGCTCTTACTGCGATTTCCTGTATTTTTTCCCTCTCTCTCATTGTTAGGAGTGATGGAGTGGTTCAATCTAGCTTCCCGTCCCACATGCAGCGGTACTTTTGTCGTTACACGTTTCGCGTCGTTTTTAACCGGAAGCATGAGTGTTGTTTTATTTGTGGTTTGAATACGATTCTTGTGCGTGTTCCGTGAAATCTAGAAGCTTTGCACGCGGCTTCGTTCCTTGAAATTTGGCGAAGAATATGCAGAATTTGAACGATGGAACATTTAAAACAGACGTCAAGCATTCTTGGCTATACGGAGTGTTTTATCGAGGCTCAGGACCACCTATGACCATCCAAATTAGACTTTTCCATCGTTTGAGTTTCAATTAATGTATTTTGCATGGCATTTACGTTAAGAAGTAAATCTACGTAAAGAAATACGGAAATGTTTCGGTCAAGTCATGGATGTTAATAGACTAAAAAGTTGTTCAGTGCTTGGAAAAATAGCGGGCTTTATTCTGGCCGTATTTGGGAGAAACCTATTTACAGCCTGCCTGCAGTTTTCTTTTGCTCTGATACATTGTTATGATAGCTGATGTGTAAAAATGGTCAATATTTGAAAATATAGATAACGTTATAGTAGTTTTGATACAAAATTGCCGATTATCCTGTACTCTTCCCAAGCTTCTCATCAATTACCTCCTCATATTGAAAGAAAGAATACGTATTAATTTTTTCACAGCATCTTTTCATTCGACTAGTTTCGTCTACGAGTTAACATCTTTAGGTCCTGAAGATAACTCGTTTACGAAACTAGTCGAATAAAAACCTGCTGTGGAAATTACTAAGTATTCTTTCTTTCAATAAGTCTTTTTATTTCTACAAATTTCTACAACTTTGCCCTTCTGAAACCCTTCGACATGTACAATATAATGTAATATACATGTGTCATTTTGCTTGGTCAGAATCTGTCAATGATGTTGTATCTTAATAATATTTGTTACTTTTGATTTACGGTAAAAATATCCCTCGATTACTACCTAATCCGTGTTAGCCTTAGTGCGAAATTATTTTAGATATCTCGACTTCTCGAAAAATCTTCTTCGATATCCCTTCTTCCCTTTCCGTTTCTTCTCGCTTCCATCTTGGCTCCCCATTCTGTTCTCGGGCAAATCTTTTTATTACCTCGCTAGATTCAGATGTTCTCGTCGAGGGCCTCTTCTTGTACGTTCGCGAGGCGTTCCGTGTCGTTTTCTGCCGTTCGGTGCCTTTCATCGCGTGCGTCGGCGCTCTTTTCGGATAGCATGCGAATCCTAGATCAGTAGGCGGCATTTTATCATTTAATCGCGAAAAGAACGGAATAAGTGGGTCATGTGGATGTTTGAAGCGAACGGGCAAAAAGCAAACAGGTTTGAAATTTCATATACGTTCATCTTGTTTGCCAATTCTGTTTGTTTGCATCGGTGCAGCTTTATCGAGCGTAAGTCAAAAATGTTCGTGTTTACCATCCTTCAGTTGTCTTCGTTTGTGGTTTGGAAATTAAGAAATCCGAGTGGAATGCGCTGTTTAGTCGTGCAGTTCGATTTGTTATTCGCCTGTTTCTTACTGCCTTCATAGAACCAATTATATATTTTCGAGGAATTGTCTGAATTGAGAGTCCGAAAACACGATTACGTTGTCATTTTGTGAAAGTTGTGTTAGGAAGCGTATATTTTGCGTGAGTTCAAAGTTTTACCTTGGGGATGTTTTTCATGGCACCCGGACGTGTTCATTTGTTTTCCTGTGTAGTGTCGTGTTAATCATTATCAACAATTATGAGATGAAGAAATGATAGGAAAAGTCTGTCGTAGCCGGGAATCGAACCCGGGTCTCCCACTTTCAGGGCGTTTGAAAATTGAAAAGTTTCTACCTGTACCACGGCTCAAGTTGTGATGCTGGTAAAAGTGCATCCTTGTTTATTCTTCGCCCTTCTTGATACCTAAATCCTCCGTTTATGTCATGCAACTAGTGTTGGTATTTTGGCCTGAAGAACGAACGAAACAGTGGGGTATATAAGTATGAAATTTGCCCTCTAGACTCTAAGGAGTGAACCCGGGCAACTACAAACCTAAGAGTGTACCGACCCCCCATGCACCCCCTGCCACACGCGAAAGAGGGTACTTGCAGGGTACTTAGGTCGATATAGATGGAATAAGTAATGAAAATTTCGCGGACATAACCTAATAGTGATGGTTTAGCTAAGATTTCCTGCCCCATTCGTACAAAGGAAAGAAGAAATTTTACGAGATACCTCCTTATATTGGAGTTATTCTGGTGCAGTTTTTGATGTCGGTTTTGGGCAGAAATTTCTCTGGTTATAAGATGTGTAAGGTGCTTTCGTCCTTGCCATTGCAAATTAAACCCTGTGGATATTCGCGCCTGAAGTTGAGAGGAGGCAATTCCTAAACAGATAAGGGAAATTCAATTGATATCTTCATCCCGCCGGAAACTGGAAGAATCCGCTCTCGATTTATCTCGCCTCAGACCTCCTATATCAGTGTTATGCTCTTCGCGCGGAATCTTCGATGATGGAAAAATAAACTTATCAGCCATTTTGCGAAGCTGTTTGCCTTTAGGATTTCCGTTGGATAAGCCGAACAAGGAATACATTGCGTAGCGCCCCTCTCTCCCAGCTATCGTCTTCTCTTTCCACGCACAAGACCTCAAGGCGCTCGTCTCTCTCGGCGCCAATTTAAATTCGTCATCGTTACTTTAAAGAGAAATTCGAAGCTACTTCAACAGTAAGTTCATATTGGAAAGCTTTCCTAGTTTATAAGTTTGCTCAAGAGCATCATTTTTCAAAAAGTTGCGAAACGCGGAATTTCCATATGGTTGATTCTAACAGCAATACTTATAGTGCGCTTTTTTGTAGATATTTCAGTATGCATACATATTTCATAAGAAATATGGGGCTAGTGATCATCTGAGATTCATTCCAGCAACTTTTTATAGCGGAAGAAACGCATCGTATGCATTTGATATTTTATCTCTGAAAGAGAAACTATATTCTCAGAAAAAGTCTCGCGATGCTTGTTATCTTCGGCAATACAGCTCACGTTGAGTAACCTGAAACTCTCATCTGTTTTGGAGTTAATGCTTGATAGCGTAGTTAGCAAGGTACTCTCGCTGCAGTTAAGTTCTTTACTCAGGAAGAGTCGAAAGTTGTGAGGCCCATCTAAGATTGTATCGATTTGCACATCTTTAAACACGCTCATTGGAGAAGGAAATCGCTGTCTTATTCCGTTTAAAGTCTTCTGCAGGTTTGCATAGCTTCCTATCCACTGCTCTTCCAGTAAGGTTTACACGCGAGTAGGGGTCATGCTTCAAGTTTTTCTGCCATAAATGTGTTTCGAAGTGCTACAGTGTTGCAACTACAGACGTTACGATCCGGTAATCCCAATTTTCTGTTAAATGAAACCTTTCACTATGGGATTGTTCAGCTTTTCAGTCGTTATCGTCTGCGATTGCTACACAAAAATTCTTATTCGATACACCATTTAAACAACTAAATTAAATTAATCGGTTTCCTCATAGGATCAGCTCTGTCATCCAGTGAAGGGAATGCGTTCGGATTCCCTTATTTTCTGGGATCCCTGTAAGTTGCTGCTACCTTCCTGGTTTGACACAGTGTGATGGGTCTAAGGATGGTTAGAGGAATTTTGTGTTCTTTAAAGTAGCTAGCATGTTCTGTTTTAATTTTGTTTACATTTGATATCAGGAAGGAATTTCTACTACTTTCTTAAGGTGGTTTGAATTTTTGAATTAGCTAATTGTTATAAGCATTAGTGATTTAAGTGATAGCAAAATTGTGTTACCTATTCCTTTGAATTAGCTCGAAATCATCCACCGATTCAAGTGTAGAATAGATTAAGCCTTGAGATTAAAGCTCTTTCATCTAACCTCGGTCAAGATTTAGCCAAGCATGGATTGTAATCCTATGGCGTCATGCGTGGAGATGAGGCGCGTGTTTTGCTGTACGTCCGTAGGCCTATGGAAGGCAAGCCAACTCGGCTCTAGGATGCTCAATAACGCTTACAAGATTGGTTAAGTACCCGATCACTTAGCATGCCGCGACACCATCACCAGCTTTCTTCTACAACGCTCGGTGATTTTTTTACACCATTTTTTGGGCACGTTTCTTCGTGATGACGTAAGCGTGTATGCTTAACCGCTTGGAAACGGCACGTACAACGGGGGTAAAAGCGGCGATTTTATCAAATTCATCGTCGTTCTCCGAGGTCAGCGCTGCTAAGTAAATGGCTCTTTCTCCCTCTCACCCCGTGTTGCGGTCGTGGGTCATCTTCAGTCTAAGAGCCTCCCGGTGAACAATGACGCACGCAACGCTAGCAGAGCAGTCACGGGCCATAAAAAGTTTCCTTCTCCGCCTTTACTAGTTGATAAAAAACCCTTTTCCGCTACGATTTGCCCAAGTGTTTTTCATCTCCTCACTTATTTCCTATTTCCGTGCCGGAGCCGACGGAAAAAACCGCGGTCCCCCGCCCTCTTTCCGGTTGCTCATTCCTTATCCGCAGATGGTACCGTCTGAGATAGGTTCTTTACATATCTAATCTGAATCTATTTCAAGTCTGATCTTTATCTACGGAATAAAGTGAAGGGTTTGGATGGAGGTTTCACGGTTCATATCTGATCACTGACATCTTCTGTCATAATGATTTGCTCGATTTAAATCAATACCTGGAGTAAGGTGTCACCTATTTGAACGGCGTTTCGTTAGGTATGACGTAAAAGATAATGTGGCTCACATTTCTTCTGCATCATTTCATTTTGTTTGATGTTTTTTGGTTTAAGGTATCCTGAAATTAAGCCATGTCACAAAACAGGAAAAAGACTTAAATTTTTTCAACGTGTTTTAGTACTTGCGAATGGTTTCTCTAATGTAGTAGAATCGCAAGGAGAAGTACAGAAATCGTTGTGCTATAAAGTCCAGGCCTGACGATGCTACTTTGTTAGCTAAACCGGTCGGAAGTAATTTTAAGTGGAAAATGTGCAAACTTTTTTTCTCTTCTGAGCTGATATAAAGTATTCAAAATGTATAGCTATTAGCGAACTAACTCTTAACAAAGTCCTGATTTCATTCTGGTGGGTGTAATATGAAATTATCTTTATATCAATTATTTGCAAAGATCCTTTGATTTGTGGTAGATCTTTGACGGAACATTTCTCACGGATCGCATCATTCTAATGAGTTAGCTGTTTTTACCGATTTCCTTTGTTGTCTAAGATCTCTCTTCGTTTGTCTGTTATTTACTACATTTCACTTCCTAGATAGTTAAATAGAATCCACGCGGGTAAGGGCCTCTCGAAAGTCTTTTCCGACGCGGAGGCGGTTTTCTTCTGTTTTACGGAAGTTACGCGTCGATATCTTCACTCGAATATAAGATTTCCCTCGTGATAGCGGTCGACCCCATTCTCCTGCGATGCATTTCTTATTTGTTCTCAAAGAGAGCATTTTTCTCCAGCAAATGCACCCACGCCGAAGGCCCCGAGGGAATCGAACATGCTGCCGGAATGTCTGTAGGCAAATATTCGCGTAACGGAGAGCGTTTTCAAATCGGGCGCTTTAAAGACACCGGCCGTTAAAAGACAGCTTTGTCCTGAGTCATGCTTTATCTTTGGGTGTACGCGTTTTCGATCTGTCATCGCGGAATTCGTGGTTAGGTCGGTCGAGGATTGCCTTCTGCAACTTCCACCGCTAAAATTTTATTCAGAGTCTAAAAAGTTAACGATGTCGGACGAATGGCTTCGAAAGCCGGATGGGTGTCATTTCACATAACGGAATTCGTCCTCAGGACGGTTGTAATTAATATACCGGTTTAATTATTTATCAACGAACCGCCATCCGCAGTGCTTTTGGTTTCGCGAGAATTCCCCATTTTTATTTTTCTTGTATCCATGGTTATTAATCGCATCGTGAGAATAAGAGAAGAATCGTCTGTGATTTAGGAAATTGAAGAGCACTAATTAAACAGTCTTAATGAACTTCGGAGACTGACTGTTATGAAATTGATTTCAAAATACGTGAAAAAAACTATATGCGTCTTATTACTAAAAGTAACAGTTGAGTGTTTCGTTTATTTTGATATTTATTTTTATGATACTCTTTAATTGTTTAAACATGAATTTTAGCGCATGCTGCTTTGAAAGTAATATTAATATTAGTATTTACAACTATGACGTCAGTGACAAAAAACTGTGTGGTTGTACTTTTTTGTTTTATCTTTTTCAATTTAAACTTCTGATAAAGAATGGACCCAAACCTGTAGTTCTTGTTTTCATACGTTTAATCGCGAGAATGTTTAATCATTTTAAATTCATTAATTGCGAAATTCGCTTCTGATGCGAATCTCAAATCGCACCTGCAATAGTTTTGGCTGAACATTTTAAAATAGTATTCGAAATAATCTATGAAAAATTATGTTTCTTCAAATATATCAGTTTTATATCTAACGAATTTGTAAGCGGATCATTTTATTGTGCTGCGAAGTCAATTTGCTTGTGGTTCACGGACGTGAAAATGTCTGCTGGCAGCGTTTTCCATGTTATATAGCTAGCAGACCACTCTTTACAGATATTGTTTACAAATATATAATGCGCTTTGTTGTTTTTTCCTTCATTGTTTTTCTTTGTCTTACGGAGGCAGTCACAGTCGGCGTTAAATTCACTTTTGAAGGGTCATTTAGCGATAAGGGCGTGATGTGTTCCTCTCTGTCAAGGGTCGCATTCTACTCCACTTACGTCGCCTTCTCTGGCACTCGTCCCCATCGCTCGCGGTGCTAATTCGGTCCGATGTTATTCATCGCGCAAGTAGGCCTTCGAAAGCAGACGCCTGCCTTACAGCGTGTGGTCGTCGTCGTCGAATTTGCAGAATTCGCCGTCGACCATTTATGGAGTTTATTCGGAGTCAAGCTAGTTGTGGTCTCCAGCGACGAATTTAATCTTTCGCTGACGTAATTTTTAAATCAATAACTCCCACCAGAAAGTCCGCTTGTATCTTTTACTTTTCGAAGAATGTTTCGATTTTTATTCATCTTAAGCTTGATTTTTATACGGCTGAATTTTGCTCTGTGATCCATTCTCCATTATATTGTGCTATATTTCTTGGAAATTTACCTTGTAAAGATTTAGTGTAACTTTGTAAGTAAGAAGGAAGGCATTTAAGTACTCGCCGAAGAATAAACTTCATATAAATAAAAACCTTTATGTTATGGTGTCGTTAACATGAGCTGCTTTCAGCAAGCTGGAGATGTTTCATGAAGCAAATTTAAGAACATAAAGTTCTAGTGTTTGCTATTCTTTTCTCTCGGCAATTAGAATTTTTGGCATTCAGCCTATGTTGAATACCCGGAAGTGTGGCTATTTTATTTCCTTTAGCACATGGAGGGATTTTAGCCATTCCGCTGAATATTTCGTTGGTTTGTAATTCGAACTCTGTCTCAAGGAAATATGTACTTGGCTCAAAGAATACGTAAAAGGAAGCGTATGAAGAGACGCCTGAAGCGGAGTATCAAAGCTAGTATAGAAAAGTTTAGAAGATTATTGAAAATAAAGGAGGTAGATAACGTGCTAATCCTGATAAGCAATTGCTGTATGTCAACCGATTTTGTCCCCTCACATATACGTGATCGTCTCTCAATACACTTGATGGGCTTCATTTCTTTTTAATTTCTCATTCACGTTACCTTACGTATTCTCTCTATTAACTGTTCTTACGACTTTGTGTGTCATTTTCGAAATCCCCATTCTGTTTGCTTCACTGCCTTTTGTTCATTCTCCATATCCCATTTTCGTTTCGCTATTGCCATAAATGACATGCTGAGATTCTGCGGATCCCTTCATGGAATAGTTTCACTCGGGATGCTCGTCCAAGTTTTCAAACTAGGATTTGTTTTTCTTATCTCTACTCCCGATTACTGCGGTTAATGGTATGCGATTCACGTGTTTGTTTCTTATATTAGGCAATTCAAAATTATGATGTCGAGGATTCATTTTCGGCAACCGTTTTTAGGTAGTTTTCTTCGGAGACGCTTTATTCGATACAGACACCATACTCCTTTCCAAATAGATACGTATTTATGAGGTATTTCCTGCTAAACCAAAATGGTATGGTACGGTAACAAAAATTAGAATCGTCTCACAACTTCCGCTTTCCCCTATAATGTCTATAAATATAGTATATCCTTTGCATTCAAAGCTACTGTCACTCTTGAGTCTAACCCAAGTGTCTTAATTATTATTGTTGCCGTTTATGAATAAGCATTTTGCAATAATGCTGGACCGAGATGAATGAAGGTTTCTATTTAGGATACAAATAATAGTGAGTAGGTACAGTACAGAATGAAACAAATATTTCATTGTACTCCCCCGTCATTCTCTGTAGCTACTTTAAAACCAGAGCTAAACATATTGTGCTGTTTCGTTAAAATTATGTTAGGATTTTTAGATCGCCAGTAGGCAAATTAAATTCTTTGTGTTGTACATTGGGAAATATTTTTCGCTTTAGTACTCCTTTACGATTAAGCATGAAATTTTCATTTCCTCCAGCATTTGTAAAATTTGTTGTAGATATTCCTTTACTTCACTCATGTTTATTTGTTCCTCCAGAGATATTTATCTAAAACGGAAAAATAAAACGATCATCGATACCCTCAATCTCTCTTTAAATGATGATGAAAATTCAGTACAAATGAGTGTGTTGCGGCTTGCACGATTTACAGCTATGTATGAGAAAGGTTATTATTCCTGAAAATTAGAATTCCTTTGAAGCTGGTTCGATTTAATTTGTCGACGACAGAATGTCGGCGGCGACCTCAGTCCTTGTTCTAGGAGTATATCTTTTAAATACAGACATCGCAGCTGGAGCCGCCGCAATTTCGCTTCCATCGAATTTTCTTGGCCCAGGAGATACTTCCGCATTTGGGAAATTCCCCCGATTTTATCATCCGACCGTTTATTCCCTAGCTCTGTGGGATTTCACGTCGTTAGCCTCTGCAACATTAGTCGCGTCTTTTCCCGGAGCGTCAGTGACCTCGCTTACGAAAATTGCTCAATCCTATTGCTCGGTCTGTTTTTTTTTTCGCCATTACGTTTGAGAATTTTGGTGTGTTTCAAACTCCTCATCGAGGTATTTGTTTGGATCTCATTAGAGTATACACCATTTCTTAGCGATACGCGTATGTTATTCCTTGGTTAAGCTTAATATTTGGTTCCGAAACTTGGCTTCCTCGGTTGATTTTTTCATGTAAGTCGTTCCATTTTAATAGGGGTGTTTCATTGTCTTATGGACTATTGATGCACTTGCGGTGACTACATTTGTTTCTGAAGATAGTATATCCTGATTTTTCATGTCTTTTATCAAGTAAAATTGTATTCAGTCTAGACATAAATTTTTATTAGAAGTTGTAGTGAGTACTTAATATGCAACTGAATACTTATCGGTTTCAATGTACGGTGGTAAGACATTTTTTTGATCACAGTCGCTCGTCGTTGAGCAAGTACGTCGTTAACTAAGGCCGTCGATCAATCCCCTTCGGTTTAGAAATTTTTTATGATTCTTGAAGGTAAGTGAATATTGATTATCATCGAAAGCTATCTGTTTTTTGAGGCACTCTATGCATATATGAATTCCAATAACCCCCCTTTTAGGTATGCGGTCAATATATGTGGGAGCAAAAATCCCACGAATTGCAAAAAAATCAGGAGTGATTTCCCGGCTGTATGGTCCCTACCTCCAATGATATATTTCCAGGAAATTTCGAGAGGATGCTAGGGTTCCTCAATCACTCGCAAACAAGCCAAAATTTCATGGGAGAATCGACTTTTTTCCCCAACATTTCGGGTTAGCTCCGTCGTCTGGGAAACCTATGTAACTCGCAGCCGACCCTTAGTTGATTTTTGCTCCTCTACGGAATTTATTTCGATTCTTTCGCTCATTCTTTTCGTTTATTCGCAAATAGAATGGAATGCTTATTTATTAAGGGAGAGATTGTCTATATAATCTCTTCCTACTGCTAACTCCTTGTCAATTTAGCTTCAGATAAAGGATAGAGAAATATGAAGCAATGGAAAAGTGGAAAGAAGGGAGAAATTAAGGTGTGAAATAGAAAAATCAATATAAACTTAAGAAAAAAGTCCATAGTAGGAAAACGCTCGCGTAGAGGATGGATGTCAATTTGTTTTCTTGAAGATGGGTTAAAAATCTGCGTTTGCTCAGGATATTGCCATTAGTAGATATTTTTATTCATAATAGTGAAGAAGAAATCGCTTCCACAGATGTTATTAATGCAGCATGTTCATTTAGCGAGCTAGCTTCCCCCTGATGATCAACCTGATTCTTCCCTGATTATGAGCCAGATGATGGCAGCTCGGTAGCGAAACATGTCGCATCAATAAAATTTGTGGAAGTAAACGAGATATTGCTTTTCCATTATTATTGCCTTATTCCGCCTTCACATATTGAGTTTATTTTTATTAAGTTGCAGTTCGCTTAAGCGGTAATAATTTTTTGATTAGTCAATTTACCTCAGTACTTACCATTACTGGTTGGTTTTAGTTCAGGCGGAAACTAAATTCATGGTAAGCGCTCTGGGAAGTTTGACTCAATACGTGAGTTTACTGCAGGGGGAAAACTGTTGAAGCACCAGAGTAAGGGGTTGCCAGGCGACTGTTATTGACGTTGGCATAGCGGCATTTTGGTCGATCTATTATGTTAGAATTCGGATCTTCCACCATAATTGGAATGCTGAATATTTTATTTGCCTCGGATCATCCCAAAACTATCATTCGACTTTCCCGGCTTTACCCACCCTTTTCCCTTTCTCCTGCACCCCTTTTCTCTCTTGGGTGTGTCCGACTATCGGATCCTTCGGCTTGGGGGGGAGAACCCGGGAGAGGTGCGGGATGTGGAGTCTACCGCGAGCAGGGTGCGGCCCCCCATTTCCCCTCTTACTTTGACTCTCTCTCGCTCTCAATCTTTCTCTTTTTGCCTCACCATCTCTACCTCCGAGTCCCTTTTTTCGCCTCTTCCTTCCTTTCGTCTATCCTATCGCGCATCTTTTTCTTTCCGTTTCCGATCCATCCTTCTTGGACTTCCTCTTCTAATCCCCTGTAGTCCTATCTCTTTTCTTTTCTTTATATAACTCTATAGATTTGTTTTTCTCCCCTTTTATTCTCCTTCCTACCTCACGCACATCCTCTTGGTCGTAAAATGTCTGCTGGTTCTTAAAAGTCTTTGTTTATGTTGTAAGAGAGGTTCGTTTTTCATGCTTCCTATCAGCATTTTCTGTGTACTTCTTCATTTTATCTCTACAAACTTGAAATTATTGATTTTATTTCAAAAATGGATTGGTACATAATTGTCTCATCTTCCTGTGTAAATTTTGTCTTCACAATTATTCCTCTCTCGAACTTTAATGAGGTGAATACAATTTCTTTACACTATAATTGTCATGGGTTCTAAAATGTGTTGAAAGGCTGTTAGCGTTCTCAAGTACTCATGAGCTTTAATTTTCCATCGTCTCTTCTCCTTACTTCGCTTTATTAGTGTCAATTTTTCGAATATCGATGATAACTATTTGTTTTATTACATTGTTCGCAGATAGCCATTTGTATTATTGTACTGTTTGTCAATTGCCAAAGGGGCTCATCGGCTTTTTTTCTCTCTTATACATCCAATCTCTTTGTTTTTCTTCGTCTTCCTCTCGCGTCTGTTTTTGTCCTTCCATAAAGCTATCCCATTTACCCATACTCTGTCCTCTTTTCTTCCATCTATCATCCTCTTCTTCCCTTTCAGCGTCTTTCCCCTACGGCTTTTCTCATATCTCGTCTTCTCTTCCTTTGTGTCTTTCCCTTCCTCCGTTTTGTTCTATGTTTTTTTCGAAGTCTCTCAGTCCTTTGCCCTCCTCCGCTCTCTCTCTTCTCTGATTACACGCTTTCTGATTTGGATTTTCTCTGTCCGCCCCCCGCGCATATCTGTCAAAGCAAAGGATTCCCGGGAAGGATCTTGCGATTTCATATAGCGCTCCCCATGCAGACGAATATAATATGAGGTCTCTGGCGGCAGAATTGACGCATTTCCGGTCGAAGAAGGATCGGAAATGAAAAAAAGAGTCTAATTACCACGGGTTTGGTAGTTCTATTGCTCGGCGGCAATAAAAAGAGCGGTTTCCTATCAAGGCAAATATTTGCGATGTTTGAATCTCCGGTTAAGTATCTGGGAGCCCTCACAGCTCCTTGGGTGCGGCAAAGAGGAGTAGGTCTGCCGTGGTGCCGATGGGGACTAGGCTACCCTCGGATTCGGTAAGCGCCGGCGCGGCTTGATTAGGGGTGGGGGCGGCCCGTTATCTGCAGCGTCGTTGCCCTTGGTAACGCGGCCTGGAGTGTCGGAGAACCCTCGCCTCCGATGCTGCCCCCTCCTCCCCCGGTTGCTATGGTTTCCGAATGTCGAAGGGTGGGGCCCTGGGTCGCTGTGGCAGTCTCCAGCTGATGGATCGGATCCGAGTGTATGAGGATTTGCCGCTGTTATAGCTGCTGGGGTGTACGTCAAGGGGCTTGAGAGGTCGAAGATGGGTCGTGGAGAAAGGACCAGGTGGTACTGCGGGAAAGGTTTTGCCTTCTTTTGATTTATCCGTGTTTTTTCCGCGCGCGGGATTGGCGATTGAATTGTCGGCTGACCGGAGGTGTTGTTTTCAGGTAGACGGAGTGAAAATTTGATGGCTAACTCAAAATAAATCTTTCTGCAAGGCGCTAAATTATGATTATATACAGTAGAAAACTGCTGTTCCTATCTCAGGGAAATTTTCTTTTATCCTGAATATTTACTCGTGTAAAGTTAATAAAGTTACTGAAGCGGAGTTAGTTATATAGCTACGGGCGTCCTAGTCTATTACTATTCTCCACATATTTATGAAGTACTTGCAAATTTAATTTACTTTAAAACTCATCTTCTTAGTTTAATAAATCGTCTGCGTTCGTTGTATTGCTATCTCTCAATTGATTACATTTAGGTTACATGTAAAAATAATAATAGATAATATTTTCACTGCTCCGTATTAATCGAAATAAAGTTTTTAGAGTATCGTAATCATTCGACTTGAAGTTAGGGTTCAGTTGATATTTACTAGTTTAATGGCACGAACTCCACCGAATAAAAATTCGTTCGGAAATTCTCTCCCCCTAATTCGCTCAATAAATATCTTTTCCGCAGCAAATTGAGAGGTTGCCAATGTCGGGATATTTCATTCCTTCTTTCTAGGAAGCAGGAAGGGAATTTTTCCCAGGGAAAGGAGGCCAAAAAAACGAACGACTAGCTTTTTTGGCACCAAAATCCCTCGAGGCATACATTTACGGTAAATTATTTGTTTTTCATCTTTAAAATTGTTATTGGATAGTATTTTGGTGGGATTCCTCTGAGATACTGAATGATTCAGTTTTGTTTTCTCTCGCGCGCAACTTTTAATTTCCTTTATGGAGTATCGATGGTTAGATATAAGAGACTTTGCAGTCTCAATCTCGCCTTAATAAAGTCGTTTTATTGTTTTTATCGCATTGGTGTTGGTCCGTAATTATTATTTGAACGAAATTAATCATGCATATTTTTCTCCGTTTATTTCTCTACAATGGCGCATGTTCGTTACGATATTGTTTTTCTTTCAATATGCCAATCAGCGAAATGAATACTGCGATTTAGTTGGCTCGCGCAACACATGATATATCTATCTTTTGGGTTGATACTGATTCGAGTGAAGATTCCAGCTGAATTTGGAAACATCCTTTCACTCGACACTTTGGTCTGACTCTAAAGTAGATGAAAAAAGCATGGATGTTGTAAACTAAATTGAATTGAAAGTTCGTTTTTCTTGTTGTTATGAATTTGAATGACATTAAACGCTTTCGGACTTAAAAATGCCATTCGTGAAATCTTTCGGTTCTATCATCTTTTCGATCACCATCTCCCGGGGTCAGTTCGTTTGGTACGTATTTAAGTGTCGCTTTTTGTCTTTGTTTGCGAGGTTTGTATCTCCGTGCTTTTTTGTGAAATCTATCATTATCAGGTATTTTTAACTCGAAAATTAGTTTGTGGGAGCTTTGCGAATCATCCTATCGTTATTTAACCCTGACCCTACCCATTATTTCCACTATTCGTTCCAATATTATCTTAGGAAGACTATAATGTCTTAATGAATGCCCAACTCCGCCTTCTTTTTATCAATGTTTTCCCATGGTATTCTCCATTCATTGTGCGAAGGATTTAATTAATCACTTTGGTTGTCCGTTTTTAATTTCATCTTCCTTTTTGACTCTTCTCATTGCTTCTAATCATTTATTCTCTCCCGCTGTTTTAGTCGATGACTCACCTATATCTTTGACACTCCAATTATAAGTTATTCACTCAGTAAAATTAAATGTTGCTACTCGCATTGGTAAATTTCTGAGGTTGGCTTTGATGTAATTTTACTTTTGTGATCCAGAATTTATGATGTCGCGTTTGAAATTTTACCCGCGGGGTTTTTAGTTTAGAGTCACGTCCTAGCAAAATATATTCGTTTGTAGGCAACGCTCTCAATTATTTTTCCTCAGATAATTCCAACATAAAAAACGAGAAGTGTCCGAAATTTTTGCTAACTCCAATCTCTTTCGCAAAATGTTTTCCACGGATGTCAAGCCCAGGATTTTTCGCCGGAGGGAAATTTTTCGGCTCGGATGGGAAATGTAATTAAACGCAATGGCGTAACTGGAATGATGGCAACACGACGGCTTGGAGAGGGTATTCGGGCGGCCCGTCGATATCCGCGATGTCCTTCCTCCAATCGCATCATCGTCTCGTCGATGCGACGGCGTCCGTTCACAAGTGCACGCTCAAGTGTTTCACGAAAGCCGATTCTCTCCCGGCGCCGGAGTCATCCGCCCCCTCTCTCATCACTCCATTACTCCGCAAGACCCCCCATAAGTCCGTCCTTTCGGAACATAACGTTTTTTTGTCTCTTTTTACAGTCTGCGAGTGCGGGATTTGTTTTATTTGGGGCGCGTGGCTTAGCTCTCATCCCCGTCTTATTTGCGTTCTCCCCGAAGGGGTCTTAGTTTTCCTCCCCGGCTTTCGTGGATGGTTTATCGGAATTCATTTCCGGTGTCGGAGGCTGTGTGAAGCCATCCTCGGAGGCTTTTGTTAACGTTGAGTATCGGTCGTGGAGGCGTGAAATTCGGGGGCGATCGGCCTTCGGTTTAGTCCGGAGGGGTTTTTGCGATGTTTTTTGGATGGTTGAGGATAGTATCGGAGGTTTCGGGCCGGGAAATAGATGTACGTAGAAAGGTGATCGTGTTGCTGCCCTGTGCTCGGGTCTGTGGATTTTTCCGCTAGCTCACGCCTTTTTTGCTCCATGACTTGATTGAATAAAGATAGATTAACTCACAACTTCGTTACTTTTATCTCGTACCTTCTCTGGAATTCTAGTTCTTCATTCCTCCAGTCTCGTTCTTTGCCCTTGCTTAGCGTGCCTTAATGCCCTCACTTGTTTCTAAAGCAGAAACTTAACATTTATTTGTTTCCAAATTCGATTTGTTCGACGCCAAATGAAAGCATAATTAGGGATGTCTTCCTCCTTGTGGCATTTAAATTCGTTTACTCACCCGCAATTTAGATTACATTTAGAAAACGCGGAATTCAAGTGCGATTAGGTGTTTCCTAGAGTTTAACGACTGGCCATGCAATGAAGTTATCATCTGTTGTGCGGTATAGTTTATTTTCCCTTCTTTATTATTCTTTTTTTAAATTTAATTAGTAATTTTGATATATACTTTTCACCTAATCGGAGGATTTAGTTTTATTGTTTTCTATATATTATAGTAATTCTGTGTAAAATTCCGAAGAACAGTATACGTAGAGAATTTATTTTACCAAAATAATTAAATGGATGGCTTCTACATTTTTTATATCGATATCCTCTATATATAATAATAATAATAGGTTTTTTTTAGAACTTAATGCAGTTAATTGAGGAAATCGTGAATTTTCAAACAATGGAGTGGAAGATTAATAGATAAGAAGGGTCGAATTTATGGTAAAATTCAATACTCGTTATTCGGATCTATTTAGAATATTAGGTTACTGTCATAGATTCACTGTAATTCATCCACCAAGGAAGCGTTCTTGATCCAATGTTGTGTCGATATTTATAGTAAGAACAATGTGCCGCGTGTAATTTCATGCCCTTAAACGTTTGAAAATATTCGATTCCGCTTCTAATGCAATCTTAAATAATGATACGCAGAATCCTTTCTGAAAGCAGAATCGATGGTAGAGTTCCGAGCCTTTTTTAATTTCGAATATAACTCACTTGACTTGGCGGGCGAAGAGAAGTTAATTAAGTAAATTAAAAATGGGGGGAAAAGTTGGCGAGTCAAGCCATGAGAAGGAATCTGCTGCTAATGGATGCCGTATAAGTCTGGAATAGAAGAGAAAGATTTCGTTAAAAATATTTTCTTGGTTTTTCTAGGAATGTTTTGATATTGAAGGTCGATCATCTATTATTCAGGCTTTTAGCGTAATGAATTCTAGCACTATTTTTGTTTTACATTTTACTTATTGCGTAGTGTTGTAATGTTTTAACTTTCTTAAT
This sequence comes from Ladona fulva, assembly GCA_000376725.2. Classification (NCBI taxonomy): domain Eukaryota; kingdom Metazoa; phylum Arthropoda; class Insecta; order Odonata; family Libellulidae; genus Ladona; species Ladona fulva. Next base: position 1,328,203 of record KZ308117.1, on the reverse strand, counting down.
AACTTCAGCTTGTCGTTTTTTTCCTTCGGAAGTTTTTTCTCAAAGATTTTCTAAAGGGATAGAGAAACTACCTATGCACTAGATCATGAATCAATCTGGGAAGTTTGAGTTATCTCTATCTTAAGCAACTCAGTAAATTACTAGAAGCATTTCGCGAAAATTTTCAGGTACTTTCAGGAAGGAAGGGATTACGTATCTACGGTTTTTTTTATAACCTCCCCTTAAATCTATTTAAAAGAGTCAAATCTTAATCCGGTGAATTCCTGCCTCATTTTCTACCGGATGAGTAGAGACATATGAGACATACGGTCAATGAATACAGCTGCTGCTCCTGTAACATCTACTCAGAATACGTGAATTTATTCTCAAATGCCCTCTCATTGAAATATTTTGTTAGTCATTCAGTGAATATTAATAAATACTATTTTTTAGTAAAGAGTGATTCTTAACAGTAAATTTAATATTTTTTCTATGATTCTGATTATCTGTTGCCGAGGCTTCTAGTTTTTTGAATTTAGGGTTAGTCTCCTGTTACGTAACTACGGTAAAGGACCTTGACTCCCCTGATGGAGCGTCTACGTGGAGGGAAATACCTAAAAAAGTATCAAGGGTCATCATCATCCCTTCCAATTGCCGTCGAGAGTTTTTTGCGTTACATGCCGCTTCGATGCAGCAACCGAAATGCCATCGAACACTTATGGGTTTTTCGCCCGAAGATGAACGGAGATGTCACTCAGGAAATTTAGGGCTCCCAGCGCTTTAGCGGCAAATGCGATATAGCTCGCTCCAGTGATCTTCGTGCAGGTTACATTTTCGGGCGAACCGCGGTTCGTTTCTGCCTCTTTCACAGGGACGGATTCTTATCACCTCATCCAATGAGTGATTTCCCAATACTCAGAATGGGTGCGGAACTAGGTTTGGTTTGATTTATGCCTTGCCTTCCGAGTTTTTTTTTTTTAATAGATGTCGAGTCTTTTGCGGTCGTGATTTCGGTATGTTCTGTCTGATTCTATTTTCATGCTCCTTTAGTTTTTACGATTTTCTTTTATCTTTCGTTATGCACTCGGAAAATTCCTCTGCTTGTTCTCTGCGTACAATTACCAACATTTTATTAATCATGCGCATTATATTGAAATGGATTTATTCTTGTACATATTTTGGTAGGTTCCTATATTTTGTTTTAACATTTTTTCTTATTTGGAATTTTGGGAATCGTTAGAATGAATTTTTCTGCTTTAAATCCATCTAAGATACTGTCCATATGTTTTCTTCTCAAACGTTGAGTAATTCCTAGCCAGTTAATAGTCAACTGATATAATTTGGTTCAGATTTTCTGTTATCATTTATCTCTTTCTTACGTATCTAAGGAGTTCAGAGGCTCTAGTATCTTCCTTTTCGGCTTATCGTTTAGTATTGTACTTGAGAACAATTAATGGTCTTCTCAGAACATTTTAAAATGTCATTAACTTGCGCTAATGTGTTGGACTTCATAACCATTCATTCCTCCACGATAGTCATTTATCCTCGAAAATATTTTCTTTTTCACGAAGCTGTTACAATTCATAGGGTTCGTCCTTAATCTATTTGACTATTCGCATTTGTGATGCAGTGCCTCATCCTTTGCTTTTATGTTTTATTTATATATTCACCAATTTTCATGAATTAATCGGTATATTTGTTTCTTTATTGAGCAAAGAAGGCGTGGAGGTTTCCGTTGACAATCCATCACATCATCACTACATAGGTCTATGAATATTTCGAATTAATATCATCGATGCTTCTGCATTAATTTCAGAATTTGAAATTACAATCCTGCTTGGAATCCGTGAGATATGGGTAAAATAATGAATACGAATTCTCAACATGTCCAAGAGATAGTTTTGCCCCAGCAATTTGATTGATTCGGATTCCTCGAATGATATTTGTCATTTCTAGCAGGTGTGGTTCTTTATCAGCTCGGAAATTTCAATCAGATATCCGTTTTCGTTTATTCGTCCGGTGCTCATCTTCGCGAAATCTTTCAGTCAGTTCCGACATCTGGAAATAACTACCTCCGAGATGGCTTTCTTCCATCTCGACGTCGACGCGAAAATCTCTCCTCCTCTCTCCATCGCTCCTCTGGAGGAATAAATAAATGCGCGGATCATTTGAAAGTCAATCCGGAATCCCTCTTCGCAAGGGAAGGGCTGAAGGGGCAGGACGTGAGAAAGAACGAAAACACCCCTTAAGGACCGGGAAAGATAAATGGAGTTGGGTTATCGAAAGGCGCTCGTCCATTTTTCTCCGCTAAAGGACTGTTGTGCCACGAAGATTTGATTTATACCGCCAAACTGCTGGTTTATTGCGATTTAAGGTCGTTTCAGATTTGAGGATCGCTCAATTTCCCAGCTTTGTCAACGTTACGCAGCGTTTTTGCGGCTATGAATCGCTTCGCGACCGTCGGTGTCGCAATTGCATTGTTACCAGCTGCTTTTTGGAAACAAAGTAGTGTAGGAAAATTCATCCCTTATCGGGGATATCTGAGAACTATTGATAGCTTCATAGTTTACACTATATTCTCGGTATTTTACGTAGTGCCATTGTGACAGCAGGGGAAACCAAGTGAGAATACAGGGCATAATTGGGTGCCAATCGCATAAGTTTTATAACTACAAGCATTGACATTTCCAAATTAGACGAATCGTCGGTTGGTTGAAAGTATCTTTATTTGTAACAGCTTACTTCTGAATAGGAACTTTTTCCATTTATTACGCGATAACTTAAGGAATTCCTTGGCTTCCCAGATAATGAAGATATCCTTAAATTGGATTTCAAGTATTTACAATTACATTAATGCTTAAAATTACTATGCTAAGGTTTCACAAAAAATCACGAAGTTTCACTGAATTTCTGTGAAACTAAGCATAGTTATTTTAACTGTTAATGTTATGGATTTGCATAAAGTCACGGCTTCTGCCATCGATTTTATTTACAATAAATAAGTATTCAGGAAATCCTTAGGACTTTAGAAAGTCTTAAGTTTATTTTACCTTTGCTGGTCCGTCCCGAAATCCGGGAAACCCGCTATCCTCTGGTTCCTAGGTGTCTGGTTAGTAGCACCTACCGATAATAGTTAATACCAATAAATAGCCTCAAATTGTAGTGAAATTTTCCTGAAGTCTTTATGGTTATTTCATTGATAAAATTATGTTTTCCTTCGGGCTGGAATGTGCCTTAAGCAATACTATTTAGACGTGAACGTTAGAAATAAAATATCTGTGTTTAAAAATGGAAAGCTAGGGTTCATCGTGTACTAACATTTCTCTTGTTCGCCTCATATTGGAGGCTGGTTTTTACTGCGCTCGTTATGATATCATCTCGTCTGTAAATTTGTCTAGTTATCTCATTTTTTCTATATTCCTCCTAGATATTTTCAGTAAATGGTTGTGTATTCTCTATGCGGGAATGGATAATCTGATCCCGAAGCTGGGCTTGCGGGCCAGAATAAGCCGAATTGAAGGTTTGGAAGCGGCCTGTTTATCTCTCCTTAACTCGTTAAAAATGTGTTGATGCCAAAATCTAGTATCCGTTGGTAATCAAGTTGCGACCTCTGGGCACTACATTGTCACCCAAGAAAATCATTCTTACTTCAATTCAATGTTTATTGACGCTCTCAATACAGTGCTGTGCATGTCTTTAATGTTAGCTTTTTGTATTCGTTAACATATTAGTTTTTGTTGACAGAATTAATCTGTTACGAGAGAGTTTTGCTATAATTCGAAATGCTAATTTAATGGATGTGTATAATTTATGTAAGAAGTGTTTTCTAATTTGAGAATCCCTTGTTGGAATGCTCATATGTTATAATTTATTTTGTAGTCGCCCGGCCAATAAGGTTGTATATCCCTGATCTATGATATATATGCCGGTTGTGAGTTGTTTCTATTATTTCCTACATCTTGTTTGCCTTGGAATGGTCTAAATGAGTGCTTGTGTTTTGATAGTTGCAAAGATTATATTGGTGCTTCTTAAGTTGCCCATTCGCGCATTATTACGAAAAGTCGCCCAGTCCTCGGTCGTATCCCACGGTTATATCCATCGCAGTTAGAAACACGGGGCGCCGTCGGCGATAGGAGAAGAGCGTTCACCTTTCTCAGTACATCAATCCGCGTTCGTCCTCAGTACCCTACTTCCGCCAAAGCATTCATTCGATGCAGGAGAAGGGGAATACACTGTAGAGGGCGCATTGCCCTCTGACGTCTTCCTCCCCCTCCGCCTACTCATTCAACTTAACTTTTTCTCCCTTAAATTGGAATAAAAAAGTTCCCGGCTGGGAATTGCCTAGGAAAGAAGTTTCTCGGAACCGCGAATGTCTAAGTATTGCGCTTGTTTCCTATGGTCCCGAAAGCGTTCGGAAAACTTCGCTTAAGCGTTCAAGGATCCGTCGTCGTTGGGATCGGATCCATTCGTGTAGTGAGAATGGCTTTTACGTGAAGTTGTAGAAAAAGTCGTGAGACAGTTACGTGGGATAAGGCTCGTAGTTGTTTCTTAAGTAAAGCGATTTCTGCGTTTCATAAAAATTCCCTCTCCAGTCCTTAAATTATATTTGATCTCTCCGTAATCCCCTCTTTGCATTCATCTCTAACGCAACATCGCATCAAGTTTACGACCCCATAAAATCGCACCTCTTCGTACTTCCGTCGCAGCGTGCTTTTGCGAGGATCGTTGTACCCTAAAGGTTGTAAGAATAGGCGAGTGTTATATCTTAACTCTCCAGAGCTGTGTATTGGCTTTCGAGTGACGTATTTTTTTCGCATAGCGACGGATTTCCGAGGAACCCACCGGCGCCGCCTTTCCGAGGATGACTTGAAAGCTCTTTTTCCTGCTACGGAATAACTTCGTACTCTCGTTTCCTTCAGCGCATGGAGGGTATTGGACGTATTTTTCAGCCTTTACGTCCCTCCTGAAGGAGTCTTATGGCAAGACGTCTCGATTGTTCCTCTAATCCTCATCGGGGTTCCTTTTCGAGTGTCTTTCCGATTTGGAAAGAATTCCCTTTGTTTGAAAAGCGAATTAATGGCGGGCATTTGTATCGGGATGGTGCTAATTTGTCTCTCAAGTCTTCTCGCATCTCGGTTCCGGTCTGGCATTGGAAATCGATTGCTCCGAAGGTGGAGTTGTGGGTGGGTCGCGGGGAACAATGGGTTTGGGTACTGACGTAGAAGGATAATGACTGCGGTTCCTAGAAGGGGAAGTTTCGTTAGGCTAATGTAAAAGAACAGAATCGGCGTAGCACGTGTTCCTTCGTGTCGTCTGTTAACTGGTTAGAAAAGGCGATGGAAATTGCTCTAGTGTTATCCCCAATACTCCATACTGTTTGTAGTTGTCATGGATTCGTCTTTCAAGGAAGTTCAAACGCGACGGTCTAATAACTCGTTTTGTAGCAGATCTTTTCAACTAATTTTTCTGAATTCTTCGTGAGATTATCAATAGGCGTAAACAGAAAGAAATTAAGCAAAGGTTTTATTCACTGCGATAAAGCTGATGGTTAGGTTAATGATGAACTTGTTTCGAATATATATGTTTGTGGCCTGTAGTTATTTTCCTCAGTTTTCAATGGTGAATGTAACTGTCGATAGCCATTTTGATTGAATTTGTGGAAATTTAAAAGTACATTCGTAAATATTCCGGGTTAATTTTCCAAACTGAATTACAGCTTTCACTATTTTTATTGCATTTAATAATCTTCAATCGACTTTTTTTATTTATTTTGTTATTATTACTTTACTTTGTGCTGTGTTTTTAAAAATGATTCTTAATTTCTGATATTCGATATCCATACCGTGTATGACTTCAGAGATTAGGTGCAAGAGAGGCCCACAAGAGTCTAACGTCGCCGAATAAAGAGTTCTATAGTAATAATAATAACATTATTAAATAGCTGGTTATTTTTCAAAAGCGATACTTATTAATTGTGGCCTATTCCCAGGTTTTACATACGTATAAACCTGGAGAAATAGTGTTGTATTTAGATTGGTTACCTATTTATAAATTAGTGTAATGAATTTTCGCCCGTTATCTATTGTATGTATATTCATAAATTAAAATTAGAAAGGTTTTTTAAGATTCCTCGGTTCATCACTTTTTCGTACCAGCTGGTCTGTTTCTTCTGAATTCGTTTATGCTTTTAAGGGTAAACGAATTAACAGTAATGGAGACCACGCATATTACCTAAATAAATCCCATTTTTACACAGTAAATGCTTTCAGAAAGTTTTTTTTTACCAACTTAACCCGCCTTATATCCGCAAAAGATATACAACCAAGGCATCCAGCAGCAGACTTACGTGCGCTGACCTATTGGACCGAATACATTTCCTTTAATCCGAATAAGTGCCTAAAAGCGGCCCGGATTGATTAAATACAGCTTTTACGCAAGTATTTGATATTCGCGATGTATATTTACGTAAGGAAACTCTTTCGGAATCTATGGTTAGAAAGGGGAGTCTCAACGGAATTTTTCCTCTCTCATTTCCATTTCTTATCTATTTCCGCTTCCCTTCCCCGGCCGATCGATCCCTTCAGGGATTTTTTCACGTTTACTCGCCCCTTCCACCGCCGCCTTTTGCTAGCATTTCAACCTTTTCGACGTGACCGCATTTTTTTCGCTCTACGGCACTTATCTAATTTATTAGAGCCGCGTTTTCCTTCTCACTCTCCAGAGAGTGTAATTTAATCTGCAACACGAAACTACATTTAATGTCACTGATGAAGGAGCTCGTTTTCTTGATTACGTCGCCACTTTTCCCTTTGGTGAATGGTGGTTGGGCGGGTGAATTTTGTAAGGGATGTTGTTTGCTTAAAACGACGTCTTCCTATATTTTTCACTCTTATTCAGAGACCTAAATCACGAATGTATTTATTTTTGAATAAAAAAACAGGCATGTATGCAGTTTTCGTTTTCTGGAAGGTAGTGTTCATTGAAAGCTTTTGTACTCTTTTGTTTACTTAGAGTGGTATAAGTTGCTGAATCCCTGTGCGTGCTCGGAAAAATAATTAAAAAAATAATAACAAAATCGTTCTGCCGAATAAAATTATTTTTTAAGGAAATGTTAATTTATGCGTGCAAATGGGTGAATATTAATTCTTTATTGATTTTGAATAGTTGGACATGAAACGGGTACGTAGAGTTAAGTTCATCCTTCCTTAAAAAAGCTAAAATTTTTGGCATACAAATCATGTTCCAATCTCCAGATTTCCCTTCATATGATGAATATAACTTTTTCGGCTATTAAGTCTATTCTTCTCATTTGTTCCGTCTCTCTGATTCTCCATTCGACGAGAAAAAGGTTTGTCCATCGCTTTCGTGGTGCCTCAGGATGAACTTGACGTGCGTCGCAGATGCGTTGAGGGGCGTAATTTAGATTGACGTCATTCCATTGTTTTTTCCGCTCGACATTTTCGCGGATGAAGCGATCGTCGGAGGAAGTGCGTGGGGGATTGAGCATTTGCAGGAGCAATGTGCTTACCGTTGCCACAGAGTTGTATTCGGTGGACACGTGATTTGAGGCAATCTTCGGAAGCCCGATTCTCTGCAATGACTTCAGGTGTTACGCCTCCGCGAAATATGTCAGTTGCCATTCTCTCAGGCTCTGGTCTGGTTTAATGCGACCCTCTTATTTTAAGGCAAATGAAATTTCAATGGCCAAATCGCTCTATTTCATCTAAATAATGGGATGTATACGGAGCGAGATGTAATAATTTTTTCCATCGTGCTATTGATAGTTCTAATTTTAAATTAATATACGATTTTTATCAAAGGATATTTGTTTAAATTACGTTAGCTATTGGAAAGATGCTTTGGTAAATCATTTTCATATTTCTGTCATTGAAGTGCGCTGAATTTTCATCATCACTTTTTCTGGAATATGTTTATAGTAATTTTTTAAATAAATGCCCAAGTTATTTTTTAAGTTTATCTTCAGTAAAACATTGCCTAATAAATATTTCTAAGTACTTTATGATACTGTTTTAATATCTATTCATTCATTTCTGTTCACTGGAGTGAAATTTTCTTGGCCCTCATTTGCGATATTTGCTCTGCAGATTTCACTATGCGCGTTTATGAGATTTTCTTTTTTTTCTAACATATAATTTGTAATTTTCTTTAAAACTACTGTGTTTAGCTCTTTATTGAAACGGTCCCTTAAATTTTGGGTCTTCTATAATTCCTCTAATCTTCTCAAAACATTTTAGCTGTAACTATTTAGAATATGTATTTTTTGCAGTTGAATACGTATTTAGTGTTGCTAGAAATACGCCATGTTTTATTTTTCCCCAAATTTCTTTAACAGTAACCGTAGTACATAGGGAAAAATTGAAATTGATATCCACTTAATTGTCATATTCCCGAAATCTCTAAATTACTGCTCACTGCTCGGCTCTGCAACTACACGCTTCCAAAACGTGAAAGGGCACTCCATCGGTTTGATTGATCGGTTGAGCTCGCTTGTCACAGAATTCGGGATTCCCTTAGACAAAGTGCGAGGTGGAGAGGTTAAGGAAGAGCGTAGTGGTGAGAGCGAGAGAGATGGACATGGGATTGCTAGTAATTCGCAGCTCAACGGAGGGCGAACAATGCCGTGTCAGCGGCAGATACGGGGAAAGGTCCTCACGAGCGCTTTTTATTTCCCATTTTCGAGTGATTTTCTAGGAACCGGCGCTGCGAATAGGTTTGTGCCATGTTGCTTATCTTTTCGGCCTAAATCTCGTTATTAGAAAGGGTATTGAGAGGTCAGAGAACTTGGTAAACTAGGTGATGTGATGAAAATTTCAAATCTAGTTGAATAAGATTCTTGGCTGTTATTTCTCTAGAATTATATAGAAATTAGGACACATTTACGGTTGTTATTGAGCGTAAAGTTGCTGAAAATTAAAAGATTAGTAATTAAAAGCATAGTATAAAATCCATATCCGGAATTCATGTTAATTTTATTCTATAAGGATTAATAATCGACAATATATTTGATCATAAGATACGTTTAAAAACTAGTTCTATTCGATTAAGTTATAAATTAAATTATTAGAAAAGAGCGGAATTTATTTGTGCATTTATTTGCGGTAAAATATATCATTATTCATTCTGAAAGTTTGAGCATTGGTAATTTTTTCTCTAACGATATCAGTCCTTACTCATAAGTTTGGTTTATATATTTACTGCGAGAATTGTAGTATTCTGTACCGGTTCTTTCCTACAAAACAAAGTGAGATTTTCATAATCGTAATCCTCAGTAGATAAATCCATGCTGAAAATGAGGCTATTAAATCGTTCGTGGTTAAATAATTCATTCTCAATAAAGGAAAATGTATCGGATCGTGGCTATGATTCACAGTGTGTTAGATATGTGATTAATTTATGGATTTATCGTATTAGAGTAGTTGCGGGATGGAATTTTTGCTCGAAGCGAAAGTTACTAACTCATACTACAATTTACAGCTAAAAAACCTTACAAAGTTCTACACAAACAGTTACAGAACCTTCGTGTTTAATCACCTCCTCCATTAACTCTATTAGTTTGCAAATGAAACTAATATAAAATTTTCATAGTTATAATTTACTAAATAATCTAAAACCACTACAAGCACCACGTTCATTTAGGAATCATCTCTGAAATTCGCTAGAATCCTTACACAGAATTTCAGTACCTACATTTATTGTAAATATGCTCCCTAAATACAGTAACTTAAAAAGAACGTGCTAAATAGTTATGATTTGTAAATGAACTCAATCTTTAAATAGCATTATTTACACTTGCCATTATTAACTGTCACGGAAATTCTTCAGGGTTCCTGATAATCTTGTTTAAGTAAATTTTTCTAACCTCTTGCTTATGCAGGAAAGCCGAACGTTGTATACACGCCTTAGCGCCCGTATTGTTTCCCAAAAAACACGTTACAACCGATATCTGCTGCATCGTAAACAAAAAGCGATTCCGTTCAGCCGCGTTTTGGAAGCGCTCTTCGTGCCGTCACTCGTCGGCGCCTTTTCGTCTTCGCCGTTCCTCCGAAAATACCGCCGGGAGCGTGTGCCGAGATCTGTGTAGCTATGCGGAGACTTCCGGGGAAGAAGTTTATTTTCGACGTCAAATCTGGAGATGGAATTATTTTTCGCCTTCGGAGGAGTCGACGGGATAACCCGACGATCTGCTCCAAAAGAGCATCGACGACGCTAAGCGTTTTTCCGAATGGCGAGTTCCTTTCAGATGCAGGCTCCGTTTTTCTCATGGCGTAAGCGACTACGTCGATATGTTCCACTAAACTGCCGTTGCCTCTCGAAGAGGTGGATGATAGTCGTTCGAAAAAAGAGTGGAACCCTAATACGCTCCATGTATCGTCTCCAGGCGATGTGTTGACGCTCGAAAAATGTGTCGGAAGTGGAGGATTTTTCGAATTTAACATTGTGAGTCACGGCGTTGTGGATCTAAAAGAAGGATCTCGAAAGTTTTTGAGAGGGACGCGTAGTTATTTCAGAAAGGCTTGGTTGTATGAATCTGAAGTGGCACTTAAGGCTTTTTCCAAACCATTGATAGCAAGGGTGAAAGTTTTACACGAAAGAAAGGATATGAAATGAATGGGGCACATTGAAAGTTCGTAGTACTTTGGATTACCCTGCGGTTGATTTTGACGTGATTAAAGCTTATATTATATTAGTTAACTGCTTGCTCAACGTTTTTATTCAGCGGTACACTTATACATTAATTTTTAGTCACTATAAATAAGAGAGCATTATGCGTAGGATGGTAATTGTTTAATTGAAAACTATATTCAGTTCAGTCTCAATCTCTCGAAAAAACCTCATTCCCGTAATCTCGTTCATTTGTGAAAAATAAGGGGTTAAGTCTTCATTAACGTAGCTGATCATACCAGGAACATTTTTAAAGGGAGGGTACACCAAGTACAGTAAAATATTTTTGTGTTTTTAATGAAGGAAATCCGATTCAGAGACAAGTTATACTACAAAATAAATATGGTTTATGAAGCCAAATTTGAAGTAGATTATCCTCGGATATTTTGCGGCACACCATAGTAAATCATGGTACAACAGTGTGCCGCGGAATACTTGTCGGGAAGCTTTGATGAACTATCAGTCTATTGCTCTTTATTGTGTTCTATACATTCAGTGAGGGATATGAAGACTAGTTTTTAGAGCGCTCCAACCTCAAGGTCCCGAGTGCAAGTCCCAGCTGGTCGGATTTATTTTGCTTGAGTTTGTAAATAATTATTAGAATGGGTGTAATTGGGGTCTTCCTGTTTCCATTCAAGTTATTACTACTATTAATAATTTGTATCCTTTTACGCAGAGGACGTTAAACGATATTGGATGATTAGAAATAGTTTGCCGGCTTAATTGCCTGAGCTATTACGCGGGAAATCGGTGTTGTATTGAGTACAAATGAAAGGTGGTAAATCTGTAATTGACACTGATAGGCAGTTGGCCAATTCATTTCTCTTATTAAGGAATTAACTAGGTGTTCGAACATGCTGTCTCTCAAACCTCTTCTTCGGAAAACTCTTCCAATTTTGCGGATTCGGTCATAATCTTCAGTTCGTAAACCTCACGGGACGTTATTGTTCCGAGAGGTGGCAGTGACAAACGGCGGTGATGAAATTCAGGTTGCGGAGGTCCTCAATCGATTGTCTGCTCTTCCCCTTCTGTGGTCGTGCCTATTCAATCTTGTCATGGACCCGACGTCGTCTTTCTCTCACGTATCACCCGTTAAAGTGGGATGTTCGCTTGTTTATTAACGGGATATCATTCCTATTTCTGGAGTTTTCCTCGGAACAAATGGAGCCGCTGATGGATGAGTCTGGAATAGGGATCGCCTTCCTTGATGCTGGGATTAGAAAGTGTGAAATGTGTCATTACGGGAGGTCAAGCGCATCGGTGCGATTTTTTCCTGTTTTCTTTTCAATCTCTTCGCTCGCGTCCTCGGGTTCACGCCTCTGCCCACAGTCCGTTTATGGAGAGAGTGTGAGAGGACGTCATTCCAAAATGGGAGGCCTTAATGGTTTTTATAGTAGATGATAGGCGACGTGTCATTGAGTTCTGGTTGTTTACAACTAGGAAGTGTACAGTTGTTCGAAGACGTTCACAACCGTAATGGAAGTTCTCAGTATTGGTTCGTGTTTTGTTTCTCATGTTTTGATTTGTAGAATGTCGGCGAGTTAAATTTATAACGTAGGTTTCCAAAGAGCCGATTCGGATGAATTTTCAAGACGGGAGTAGGTTACTTTTATGTAGAACTGTTGCCGCGTGTTCAACCTGGAATGTGGTAGGGTATTATCAACGAATGGTGACGTAAATTGGACGAAAACTTTTATTTTTAAGCTTTTAATTTAATTCGAATTATGAAATTCTAAGGATCGTTTTATGCATCAGCGGCATTCAAATGAAATTTTGCTGAGTTACTAATTCCGAAGTTAATATAATGAAATTTGTTGTTTGTTAATATCATGAATGACCAGCAGAGTCTGCTCAAAGTTATGACCTCCGTCAATTTTGTCATAAGAAAAAATTATGTGCAAGTAGCTTTACTGCTACAGTAGACATTTCAACAGGAAAAAAATGGATTTTATTCCAATAGTCATCGAGTTGTCAACCTCATTCTTTCATTGAAATCAAGTAAATTCCGATTAATTCTGTATTTTGGATGGTGATGGCGTAACGGTGTCCCAAGACGTTTCCGCAATACTGGCTCCTGTAATTATGGCTCGCAAAAATACGATTTCTGCCAAGGTGTCACCTCGTTAAGAAATAATCATGAAATGGAAGGGCGTCCTGGCGTAAATATTTGCAGAGAAAGACGAAGTAAAAAATGCCTTCCTTGAATTTTTTGCTAAGTGTGCCTTCACTAGGATGACTCCTTAACGAAGCGAAACCTAGATCGCAGTAATATTTTTTCTAACGAGAAAGAGAGAATTTTCTCAGACGCAGAGAAAGTGCTTCATTTTCGATATTCTTCTTCAATGTATCGTATTCGTATCCATCGAATTAGTCTTTTATTAGAGTAAAATTTTGAAATTCGGGTATTTGGGTTGATGCTTAAATATAATTATTGCTGTATTTAAATGTGTTGAAATTTTTTTGCTAACGTTATTTTTCTCGTTCTCTTTTCAGGTAAGTGCTTGGAAACTCCCTTTATTTTACGCCAAATCGCCTTTCGATGATAAGGTCTTCCTCACCGTAGGTTGCGTAAGTACTTACAGTGCACTCAGCGGCGGCTGCTTAAGGTCTCATAATCGGATTAATGTACTGTAGATGGATGGCGAGGGGCGACTTTATCGAATAAACCAGCTTGCCCACATTCAGAGTGTCTGAATGGCTTCGGGAACTTTTCGTTTATCCGCCTTTCTGGGGTAAACCGCCGTACCCTTAATTATATTTCCGTGGCTGGTCCATTTAATCTCGCCGTCTGGCATTAAATGTCAAACCTCTTCTGCATTCATGTGAAGAGTCTTCTCTATCAGTTGTAATATTTTTTCCCAGGGTAAATTTGCTTATTAGTGTGTATTTTACGGAATTGATATCTCGGATGCTGCTTTTATCATTGATAGAATTCTTTTTGGTTAAGGAGCAGGAATTGCATTTTTCTGGCTCCGCTAAAACAGTTTTGATAGTAAATTAACCTTGCCGGAAACCTCCATCGATCGCTCTAATAATGTAACTGTATGTATCTTAACGTGTTATGCCATACGGGGATGTAATTTGCTGCTTTTCCCTCGAGAGAAGACGTTTCAAGACCTCCATCGATCGCTCTAATAATGTAACTGTATGTATCTTAACGTGTTTGGCCATACGGGGATGTAATTTGCTGCTTTTCCCTCGAGAGAAGACGTTTCAAGAGTAAGAGATGAATTAAGATTGCTTTTAAACGTTGGAGATAGAAACATTTTAAGTCCGCCGCCTTCCTCAGTTCCTTGAATTAATTTTCCTGAAATTTATTCCGAAATTTTTCGTGTTTTAATCCTGCTCATTTTTATACGTTGAGGATTAAGTAATTTTTGCCCCTTCTTTCCTTGCGGGGGTGTGATTTACATATTGGATATATTTTCTTAACGTCTGAATGCTCATTATCCCGCCTGAAGAATTTTATTATGTATTCGCTCCGCTGTTCTTAAATATTTTTTTCTTCCCTGCAGATTATAGCACCCGTTTGTGTTAATGTCATCTCATTTGGGACTACTTAATTACGGGAGAAATTTAATGTGAATAATTTCGCTCAAATATAGAGCAGAGTGGTATACTACCTCAATTATGTGCAGCCTTTCGCAGGCTGTGTTTATTTAGGTAGCTGGTACAGTTTCTCCTGGGTGTGGTTTAAGGCTCATATTTTGTCATACTGCAAGTAATACTCAGAAATTGATAATAGTATATCTGCTTAAAATATTTAACTGAATTTGTTCAGTATTCATCATATGTAATAATGTTTACGAGAACAGTTTCTTTCCGATGAAGAAAATGATTTATCCACTCAAAATGCATATGTATTTTAGAGTACGTAGACTCTTCGTTTCTTACTTCGTGAAGTGTAGCTATGCATTAGATGTGTACATGAATTTTGAAATTCATGAATCATTGTCTCGTTTGTATAATTCAGTTTTGCTTGTCGTTATTTACATTTATTTGTAATGCCATCCTTCGAATTGTAAGAAAGTAGTCAATTTCTTCGTTGTTTTTATTTTAGGTCGAATCTTAGGAGCACTTCTTTCGAATTACCTTTTATAAATTTCGTGTGACGAAGGGTTAGATGTAAGAAGAGACTCGCTAGTCTCCGTCTCGTCCAAATAACGTCGTATTATGATTATTATTCACGTAGCAGAGTCATGGGAAGAACACATAGATAGTTTAACATCTTGTTGCCTTCCTTATATTCACCATTTTGATTTTTGATTTTCATGTAAGATCATTTCAAATTTGTTGCACGAAGTTTTAAATTCGATAAATATTGTGTTTCTGGGATGAATTGCCATTAAATGATTCCGAGAAAGTGTAATATTCTTCAATAATGTTAAATTTTCTTTATATACGTGGCTTACATCAATGATGAATCATGAACTTCTCAATGAGCTCTTTTCGACTTCTTCTATTTCTACTTGACGTTATCGTCAAGTTGAAATCGTATTAGTAACATTCAAGCAAAATATTTCCTAGCTCCCGCCTAGATTTCGCCACCGAATCTTAAAAAAAATACTAATTCTCGTGGCGATGGTGTAACCACACAGTGTGGGCGGCATTTTTAATTCATCGTGGAACGGAGCAAAAAGATCTCGCGAGCGTTGCATCTAGAGTAGAGCCTTTCTTTAGCGTTCCGCTTTAAATCTCGCCTGCCCTCGAGTTAACCTGCATATCCCCTCCTCCATCCTTTAAAGGAATCGCGTCTCCTGTCCGACCAGAACCGGCTTCGAACTCCCCTCCTCTTCACCGCGAGAAAAATAAGTTCGAAACATCGCCGGTGCAAGGGGCGAGGGACCTCGGCCTCGCTGCCCCGGGTTCGACGCCTGTCGGCCGTAAAGCATGGGGGGATGGGTGCGGCCGGTCGAGCGGCCTCGCTTCCACGGCTTGGGTAGCTTTCTCGAGCATAAAGCGGGGGTGTTTTGTATCAGATGGGGCTTCTTACGGGGGAGAAGATGGAGTTGTGGGCGAAGTCAAGTGGCGGAAGGAGATGTGGACTAGGCATAAGGCCGAGCGGGGCTTTTTTTACCATCTCCGAGATGCGTTTTTGTGAGACCTTTTGTGCCCGGTGGAGGGTTTTATTCAAGGGACTGAAAAACGACTTCATCACGGCCGAAATTGATAATTTAAAGTCTCTTTGTAAGTTGAAGCTGGTGGATCCAAGGTGGGGATCTTTTCGTTTCTTTCCTTTTAAAATGTATTAGAAGTTCTATTGCTCGAAAGTGGAAATGTTGATGTTGGCAGAGAGATCTTTCTGTCACATAAGTTTCGTTTTGACTTTTCCTTTTATCAGGCGATTATCTTTATTCTGTAGCTAGACAGTAGGTGGGTGCGTTGTGTAACTGATTTTCGTATTTGTTGTATATTTTGAAATGTAAAAGATGGTACTTGAGCAAAAAATTTTCAGCTTATCGGCTATCAATCATCTCTCGTCTGGGCGATGTAAAGAAAAGGAATTCGAATTGTGCTGCTTATGACAATCCCATTTTTTGTAATTAGTTTTCATTAAGTGGTTTCCGTGGTCTAAAGACTTAGAAAAATAATCGTAAACTTGACCCGGAAGCATTTGACCGAAGTAAGTACTTAAATATGGTTAAATATTACGATGTTTGTTTAGCGGTGTCAAGAGACTTATCTTAAAGAGCTAATCGCAATTCATGTATTCTCTTGAATGAAGCATAGTGGTCACAATGCTATAATATTATTCGATCTAGGTCATGGTTCTGTGATTCTGTACGTGTCCTAGTAGTGGTCCAACTGCTTATTCTAAAGGCGAATGACTTCAGTCTATTCTCAGAATTAAATAATTGGCTCTCCGATGGATGCTTCTCGTCTCGCAAACACTCAGAATTGGAAAATTTGTTATTCAGTCCGAGGTCTCCGACCCTTGGGTTAGTACTACGGGAGGATATCCGTAAAAATGTTTGGATGCCTTCAGAACCTCTTTGGGAATTCTTGTGATCAGAATTGGGGTCAGAAAACTTTTAGCTCGCCCTATAGAAGGTTTCCATGTTGCTATACATCTGAGTTCAATAGGGGTAACTTATTGCGTCGATGGAATATTTTTAAAATAGACGCTTTCTGGCAGTACGAGTGTCGTAGAATTGTGTTTTATATTATGATGTATTCGATGAAAAATTTATTCTCAAATGCTGGTTAAAAATTGGAAACTAGCTCTTGTTTTCATCCTGGAAGTGATCCTTAAATTACCACTGGTAGTTAAGACTGTCCTCATAAATATATGCCTCTGAATTTTAGGATAAACGCGGTTTCTCTTGATCAAGCCTCAGATACTTTACTGCAAATCCCGATTCCCTCTTTTCGTTTGATTTTGTATCTCTTCCAAGCACTCTTCGTTTTATAAATATTTATTGCCCATCTCGGTGTGGTGTAGTGGTTTGTGTATTTGGCTTCAGTGGCGTAGGTCACCTGTACCGATTTAGAGGAGCATACGGCCGTCGGTGTTATTAGCTCTTGTTATATATTGTTCATGTTTGCAGATGTTGTGTCTGAATAAATATTTTGGTTTACCTGTTTAGCTGTAAAGTGGTCGATTAAACTATTGCGCAAAGGAGCATGCGTCTTCAGTGATTCATCGCTGCTCTAAACTGAAATATTGCAGTATTCGTAGTTCTAGGAGAATTCCCATTTAGTATTTCGAGGATTTAAATTGATTGCTGCCGCTTAGAATTTTGAGTAATGGGTGTTAAATTTTGGTGTAAAAATTTCGTATATTTATGGATAGATTTTTCCTTAATTGTGAGTACTCTCCTATATTAAGCAATTCACAGATCTTGTTTAGCGTTCTTTTCACTTAATATCAACCAAGTTTTATCAAGTATCAAATTATTAAACGTAAAGTAGTGTTCTAAGCATAGTAACAAGTGGCAGGTATTACAATAAGAGAATAAAATTATCTGTTCTTTGGAAGGTGTTTCCATAAAACTTCTGTCATATGTATAGAATAATTTTTATTTCCGTATGTTATCATTTAGTCAATCATAATTCCGTTGATTGATATTCCATATTGAACAACCAATTCCATAATCACATTATGTTTAAGTGTTTAGACGAAAATGGAATCTTTGGCTTTTCTCTACGAAAGGCAAAATATTTGCAAATAAATGACGGAATGAACGTAAATGTTGATAAGATAGTAGGTGGTCAAGGAGGGTTGTTTTGGTTTTACGTAGTTACATTTCCCAGGTCTGTCTCTAAGCCTTAGCGATTCAAAAAGAAGGAGAATCTTCCCATCATCAGAGTCGACTGTTCGGCCGGAAAAAAAATGCTGAAGGTCGAAGCGCCCTTTACGCATCGTAAAGATTCCAGCGACGCAAATTAACGCAGTGTTTCTACTAGCTCTCTGCATCCGAATGCTTCCGCGCTTCCAATCAACAGCTTTCTCTCTCTCAACTCTTGTATCTGCGCACTCCCTCCATACACATCCTCTTCGTCCTATTCCATTCCCCTTTCCCCGGTAGAGCGCCTGTCTGTCGCACGGTCATTGTCCCTAGAGTCCCCCCCCGCGCTCCCCATTTCGACCTGCTTCACCTTCCTCTCCTCTCTACCTTTTCTCTCTTCCTTCCCACGCAATGCCTAGGCGCCGTCTCTTGCTTCGCTTTATGGAAACAATTTCGTATCGCCCGGCTTTTATCACGGTTCTTCACGTTTCTCCCCGGCTTTTTTTCCGCGGTCGCCAGGCTTCTTTTCCGCGTTTTCTCCTCGTTACCTCGGTCCTTCACGGATGCTGCATGATGGCTTCCGGATTAATTTGATTTCCGCCCGCGGTGGTAATCCGCTCGTTTGTTGGTTGTTCCACCTTCACGAAGAGGTGCCTATTTAAGGCGTGTGGTTTCTATTATGGAATTAGTAGTGGGTTTTGGTGGTGTTATGGTTCGCGGAGAAACTAGGAGAAGTTCATACTAATTTCTTGGTTGCAATTCTGCAATTTTTCGTTTTGGCTCTTTATCTAACTACGTAGGATGTTTCAATTAAATTTTTAATGAAGGCCTCCGTTCCTTCACATGACATTGTGAAGTACGAAATTGCGCAAATGTGAGTTATTCGCGATAAAATTATTTCATAGTCATTCTTTAAATTATTTAGCTTTCTCTCTTATAGTTTTCATATATTTTTTCATTATATTTTTTTGGCATACTCGCATTTTATTTTTTGAATCAATTTATTTCACTGACAAAGTACAGGATTCTACGAGTAGGATACGTACCAGTATTTATATCATGTTCGATCTCATTTCTATGCAGCGCTATGAATATACTTCCTTTTTTATTTTCCCGCTCATTTTATTTCAATAATCACACCTTCACTCATCTTTATTCGTAACGTTTTTTCTCGGGGAAAATGGTAAACTATAGATTTTTAGGCTATCAGAGATTGTCTATAGCTTGGTAAAACGAACTCAACCAAAATAATTATATCACACGAATTTCAGCCATGTATTTTTTTTTTTTTAAAGATGTAGGCTGTGCCAGTATTCTAGGAGTGTAAGTAAATGTAATTGTACACATTCTAGCCCTTATTTCCGGAAATAATTCCGGGATTTCATCCCCCTTGTTTGTATGCTGCATTGGATACTATGGTGGGAGTATTGAATTCTTGTTACCGTTGATCGGAATGTAGTAATCGCAGTTCGAATCTAACATATTAATTTATGCTGCTTTGATCGATGATTATATCGCTGTTAACTAGTAAGTAGGTTGTCTCTGCGAGGTAAACAGTATAACTGGCAGAGGTTAATCGCGGAAGGAGCCCAAGAAGGGATACTAGTAAAATGCTACCAGTCTTAGAAATAAATATGTATATTGGGAGTGAGAGCGGATTGTGGAATATAGCTAGTCACACAAGCAGGCAAGCCTTTATGAAATGAAATTACTTATATCCATTCCTAATATAGTTAAAATCATTTCCGAAATCATAATTAATTTTACCTATCATTTTATTTTAATTTTGCGGGATTATCACCAGTGCGGAGTATCGTATGTATGTGTTCCAATTTCCTCTTCAAGGCTTGTCTAACTGGGTGTTGGGCGCTTGGGAAGTTCACATTTTCTTTTGTGCTCCTTGGTGTCCGTATCTCTCTCTGTTTCAACCCTTCCTGATTTCTCCAGATCACATTTCCATGCTGAACTCGCGTTGCGTACAATCTGTTCTTGCACAGCTTCCCAATATACAGCCAATACTTCGTCTTTTCCTCTCATGCTTGGTTCTTTTTGAAACCCGCCGGTGCCGTACCTTAGGTGATTCTCGTGTATATTTTACGGATTCAACTTGTTTATTCAACAGAGATGCACCCAAGGTTTGCTGAATTTTTAAAGAATCTTCCTAGGGTATTTCAACTTTTTTGGAATCGAATTTCGAAGATGTATAGAAACTGCAAACATAGTTTTAAGGTTCTGTCTTCTAAGATCCTGACTCAATTTGTTTTGAAAGTTGTCTTATTAATCAGTTTAATATTCTCTACTATTCTAAGTAATATTTGATGTATTATAAAGTTGTCTTATTAATCAGTTTAATATTCTCTACTATTTTAAGTAAGATTTGATTTATTGGTATGGATAATATAACGGTCAAACTGTAAATGTTTTATTAAAATGTGTGGTAAATTAAACCTCTTTGTGCCCAGTGCGGAAATTTTCATTAAATGATGCAAAATCAATAGGAAAATAATATCAGAAAAGAGAATTTTGAGGAAATATCAAGTATCACATTGATTGTTCAAGTTATAACTCTCAAATCGCGGAGGCTTAAACCCTGGGATCTTTTCTCAAGCATTTCGATTTCAGATTAAGAATTGGATTCTCTTAATGGACCAGGGACTCTTGATGATTTCTTAAAAATGATTATACTTTAATGAGACGGATATAGCGATATGTTATATCAATTTAAAAATTTCCTGCCACCTCTGTTCTAACTTAGCATGCCAGCTAATTAAAGGTAGCCATTCTGATCTTTAGTTTCCATCTCAGTAGCACCGGTATAAATCATCTCGCATTGTTCTCTCTCCTCAGAGCGGAGTAAGGAAGTAACGCGTTCTCAGGTCTAGTCGCAGCCGCTTACTTCCCTTATGTAGACAAAAGACTAATTGGTTCGTTGCCTTTTTGTGTTTATTTTTGCACAACTTCAAACACGTAACGCCCTTTCCCAAGACGAATGTCGTTGCTCTTGCAGCCTCTTTAGTTTTCGTATCGGGCGAAACACTTCCGTTGGAAGTGCTGACCTGGCCGTAACAACGACATTCACTCGCAAAAGGAATATCTCTCATAGCAGGTTAATGACCTCGAAACAGCAGTGATTGTGCTCTCACATATCCTCTCTTGTCGATTCCGAAGGAGGTCTTTTTGCCGTATCTAAGGATGCTCACGATGCAAACAAGCATCCTTAAAATTTGGTTATTTTCTACGGTCGGTTCACCGCATCCCGGCAAGACCTAGCACAGGCCGATTACTCTCAAGCGATTGCGTCTATCTTGCTCTTTAGAAGTTTCCGATCGCACTTGCTCTTTTTCTTTCCTTCGTGTTTAGCTCGGTGGTTGTGAGTACAAAGGGAATTGCCCCAAAGGGTAGTTGAAAGGAGTATGTCGTTTTTCGTCGTCGTATTGTCGTATTTCTGCTCTGTAAACATCTGTGAATTCCGATACCAGTTACGTATTTTTGTTTCATTATTGACGATTTAGCCGTGTCACTAGTCTATATTTGTTGTGATACTTAGTTATTAGTCGATTCACTTTAATACTAGGTTCATTGTTCCATACTGCACGGATTCCTTAGTACGCATTCCTAATGATATAATCAATTTTTTTTTCTGATATTTTTATATTCATTTTTTTCATATGCATGTTTCAGTTATATTTGAAGCTGATTCCTAATATGTCAGTTGTTTATACGGGTTCCAAAATGATTAAAGATGCATTCCCGTAATTATTCGTGATTTTCTGAATAAATATGTTTACCAAATCGTGTTCTTGTTTTTAATATTCGTAATAAAAGATTAGCCGTCTGGGTAAAATATTTAATAGGTGATATGGAAAGGGTACTGATAAGAATTAACTTGAGTGGATTCTTTTACGAATTGATCTTTTTAGTAAAAATCCGCTCAAGTTAACGTAAGTGCATTGCGTTGAATTTTACTGGTGTATTTGATTAAATTCATTAAGGAAATCTTTAGAAAGTCCGATTGCTTATTTTCGTTGTTTAAATGGATAAGTAAAGCCAGAAGTTGAATGGGTGTGAAGTAAATTAAACTGGCTCCCTGTTAAATAACCGTGAGGGCTATTTTTAACGTACTTCCAATATTTGCGCGGCTAGCAGGAAAAAAAATTTTTAATGGAGTTTTTATAAAAGCGCAAATTTCGACTTTGAAGTACGGTGTCTCCGCCGGCTCGACGATGTCCTCGTACGCGAGGGACAACCTTTGAAACATCAAAACTCGTCCTTTTTCCCAATCGGAATCTAGTCGAGCAGATCGGCAGATGCAGCACAGCTGCGCAATTCTCTCTTCCCTTGTTTTTCTGTCTCGAAAAATCGCTCCGCAAAAGTAACGAGCGGATGGGATTTTCTCACCGCTTGGATGCGTTCGCGTCGATCGGCGGGTCATTCCTCCATTCAGGATTGATCGGTACTTGTCATTCTCCATTCCTACGTCTAAGTTAGATCATCGGGCTGGGGAAAGAGATAGCTACTCCGCAGGCATGAAACGGTTCAATAAGCTGCTTTAGCATTTCAGCCGCATACCATCCGTCTTCAGGTTTTTCATCCATCGGTTATTTGTAAATCTTCATGGCAGACAGCAGCGGAGGAACCGAAAAGAGCGCACCTGGTAGTCCCGACAGCTTTCAGCCCAGATCTTCGACCGTATTTAATTTAGCTCCGGTTTTCTCTCCTGAGCAACCGTCAATCCAGTTCTAACCGGTTTTTTACTACCCCGATAAAATAATCCTTGTGGGATTATATTACGCGTGATGTTTAAATAGAATTCTCTTCTAATTAGATTTTTCAGTAAAAAGATTGATTAAAAAAATAGGTTGTCATTTATCCCTTAGTGAGTTTTAAATTATCGTTACTTTTGTTTGTTAAATGTATTTACTGCTACTCTTGAGAATACGAACAGGATGAATAAAATTTCTTTTAATGAGTTTTTATTATAAAACAATTGATTTAAAAGAAATACTAGGTTCAGTCATTTGTTCAAATGTCAATTAAGTAGTTTCAATTTATATTTTGCTCATATTTGTGAAATTTAACTACTGTTACTCTCGAGCATAACCGATAACCGGAGCTGGGAAATATTCGGTTTCTGCTTCGTTTCAAGGATTCTATTGCTTTTCACGGATTCGATTTTAACTTCGACAAAAGAGTTTTTTTTTCTGTTTTCGGTTTGGTTACGGTTCGGTAAAAAAGGGTCGATCTTTGCGGCAGACGGTGGCGCGGTGGTCGAGGATAGCGCACCTGGTCACCCGACAGCTTTCAACCGCTCCTCCCACTCCCTCTTTCCTCTTCTTCATTCAATTATTCGCTCTGTTTCGGTCCTTTGTGCCCGGCGCTTTTCTTTTCCGAAGGCATCGAGACGAGGGCGGAATGCGGAGGATGCGATCGCGACTTCGACGGGATTCGACGTTAGGCACTCGACAAAGAAGATCCGTTACGGAGGAAGGAATAAGTGCTCGATCATCACAAATGGGAAGATGGGATTAGGGATAGGTATAGGTTGAAGGGGTGCTGCGAGGTCACCTTTGATGTCTATAGGATGCGAGTTATTGGATGTGATAGAAAAGGAGTTATCGCTAACGGTCTAGCACGCTCTTTGTCACGTTCCTCGTAAAAGGCGTGTATTACGGGTATGATGGCGAAAGATTAGCTGCTTGTTTATGTGGTGAAATTTTCTTTTTTTTTTTAATCTCCTGAATGCTAATACCTTAAGTGTTGGCTGATTGCGAGAAAATGAGCACATTATAAGCTTCGATAAAATTGAATGCCGTATCTCATATGGAAATATACGTACCCGGTTGGGTTAGTCTTTACTATAATTATTATTATTTTACTCTCACGGCGAGGTTAGACCAAAATGGCCTCTTTTCCACCTAACCTCTGGAGATATTACAAGATAATATTACACTATAACAAAAAAATAACTAAAATTAACTTAATACATCTGTAGTCTGATGACAACATGATTTCAGAAAATTTGGAGGGCAGTCTGATGATTGTGGATTGTATGAATGATTGAGCTTTAACTTCAGCTTTACTTTAACATTTCAGATATATTGCGGTACGAAGTAATGGCAAGTTTGAGCCTTACTTTGAGGTATTGCATTGTTCAAAATTTTTGAGAAAATATCTAATTGTTACATTCATTTCAAAGGGAACTCCGGTGTTTTGTGTCGGTTAGATTGTGGTGATTAAAAAAATTATTTTCTTCGATCAAATTTATTGTGAAGTATTAACTCTCAGTTTTCAATTTCCATATTATTCGAACATTGCAGATTAAAAATAATTTTTCTTCCTTTTGTGGTCGTAACATCGATTTTATTTTTATTCGATTTTTTAAGTAATTTTAAGAAGTAACCTGAATTTTTGCGTTCGCCCGGCGGAAAATTGTCTTGTTTTTATGTGTAACTCTTGGCGGAAATATTTTGACGTGTCTAGGGTACTTTTTGAAAATCGATGTTCTTTTGGAGGGGGGTTACCCCGTTGATTTTCTTGATCGAATGTCCCCTTTCGGGCGGTTTCTCGCGAAAATAGGAAATGAGAACGATGCCCAGAAAGAGGAAGTTTTTATTTCCCGGAGAAATGTCCTTTTTTTAGGTATGACTCACCGAAACGGACGATTAATTCTCCTGGTAAAGGAAAGGGAAAAGTAATTTTGGAAGGAAAGGGGTAGCCCATATGTTTCCCGGGTTTTTTACCCTACAAGCGGACGTAAGACAATCTCTTAAATATTCGCAATGATACAACGAAGGAAATACTTTCTTTCCGCCCGCCCTTCTCCCGTGTCGACGCTCCTTGGCATCTGGATTGAGTAATAAAGTGGTTTTTCCCTTGCTCTCTTTTCAAACAAGGTTCTCTTGTGTGTGTAGCTTCCGCCGGAAGTGTATTAGAATAGCAGAGTGATTACGCCAGTTTATTTTCTTGCATCGTTTGCTGATATCACTGTTGGCAACATAAGAAAGTGACCGTTGAACGGCGATATGTCGTCAAGCGAATCTGAAAACGTTTGCCATTTTTCCACGGTTTCACTGTTTCTTAATACGATTTTGACATTCTTGTTCGATTTGCCATCTGAAAATGACGTAGATCGCAATGTTTCGATTGATATATTAGTAACATTTTTCCAATTTCATAAAATGTTTTTTAATCACGGGCATTGTGTAATTCTTGGTGATTGAAATCAATTGTCGAAGGCTTTACTGCGTGCGTCATTCTATAACGATAGTATGAATGAAATAAGAGGAAAACATAATGTAATAAAATGCAAATGTCATTTTATTTCGTTCATACTTTCTTGCCGATTTGCTGGCAATTATAAGAGTTCTCATTGTGTTTAAAAAATTTCGTTCTACGGAATAAAAGTTTTTAGTCGTATTACCTCTACCCTTTTATTAAAAAAAATGTCTTTTGGTCCGGGAATATTTATAAAAACATCTCTGTAACGCAAAATGGTTAATTCCTTGAACTGCTGATTGTATTAGATCTCCTTTTATTTCCGGAAATTTAAAAGCGTCTACTTGTAAAAGAATTCACGGAAGTTATAAAAATAAATATTTAATGACATTATTTAGCTTTCATTATAGAATAATGTTGATGTTATTGTTGTTAATGAGTTTAAAATTTTTACACTTAAATGAATCAATATATAATTAAACAATTTGCGTAGTTCTTCCTCGTTTCTCTTTTGACTGTCATTGTGAGTGGATAAAAAAATCATTCAGAACAACTAAAACAATTGTTTTCCCTTTACTCGCGGAGTTTATATTAACATCTCACGCGATATGGCTGCGAATGAAAACAGTTGCATGGGCTGAATCTCGACGTAGGAAGTCTTACACGCCTATCGAGGTCACGAAGATGAGAAACTGCCGACATAGAACAAATGCAGGTGTATCCATCTTCTTGTAATTATTTATAAGCGTAAGTAAAGGAATTCGTCAGGTTGTGCCCCACCCGCCCCACAAACAGAATCTCGCGCGGCGCTACTTTTTAGCCGAGCGCTAAGTATCGTTTCCTAGTCGGGGTCATCATCCCCTTGGTCGCACGCGAGGAGAAAAATCTGTTATTTATGGAGAATGGGATTTGCATGGGTCTCGCTCCGATGCCTTCTTTGCCCCGCCCTCCCGCTCCCGCCTTCGCTACTCTTTTCGCCTCTTCCCTCTTACAAGTTCGTTTTGCGCCCGTCTTTTGCGGGATGTCTGTCAAACATCACTTGCAGGGATATCCTTTGAAAATAACAGGTGAAGGCTTCCTGCCTCGGAAAGCTTTTTCTCGTTTTCGAGTGGGATATTTACCGGCGAATTTCCGTGACTTTGGCTTAGCAGATTTTGACTGCAATTAAATTCCTCAAGAGGATTTCGTACAGGTTTAAGGCATAGGAATTTATCGCTCGAAAGATATTTTCAGAGCTCTCACCGCGTAGTAACTAAGGGGTAGTTGGATGGTACTTCTGAGGGCTCGGGTTCGGATACCATCGAGAATTTTCAGAATCTTGCTCTAATGGCCTTGGCCTCAGGGAAAGGGAATGGAATTATTAAGGTAAAGAGATATCATTAACTGTGCAATGTTTCCTAGGTCTCTCTTAATTAATTTTGACCTCGCCAGTCCTTTTCTAATATTCCTTATGAGACAAAATTCTCGGTAAATAGTTGGGAGGCAAACCTAAATGAATGTCCTCACTTTTAAAACCTTGCTCTGAGGACTGCTGTACGAATATTTGGGCGTTTTAGTCTTCGTTCGCCATTATTTCGGTCTTTTTCACTTTAATACTAAGAGAGCCTTGAACTAATTAAGATCATTATGGTAAAATCTTTATAGAGGTACTGAGAAATCCCTAACCCACCCGTCCTGAAACATAACTTGAAAGAACACCTCTTCGAATACCCTTTTAGGCCTTTATTGTGTAGAATTGATTATATGCATCTTAAGATGGTTTCGTCTTAATTTTGAGATAATAATTTAAATCTAGACGGGAGTTTGAAGTCTTTTAGATAAAGTAATGTGTTGTAATGGCAAAGGAACTTGATATTTTTCCTTAAAATAAAACATGAGATTTTTATTTAATCTTAATAGCTCATATACTATGAAATGGTTGATAATTTCTGTAGTTGGTTTTGTCTTCATAGATAATGGAGTATCGCATTTCGGAATTAACTAACTTCGTAGAATGAGGTATTCATTATATACTTTACGTAATGTTTCTGTCGTGGAAAGCGTTGGTTTATATTGACCCCCTTTAAATAAGGTTCAGGTGAAATTGTCGTGGAAGGATAATCATAAGACAGCTTGGCGGTCTCAAAAGTCGTTCATTTTTCCACCTTCGGGAAAGTAGGCTGAAAGTTTGGAATATCCAGTAGAGTGAGTGTTTCTTTATCATAAGTTGTTCCTTTGAGACGCTCTAGACACACACGACTTTTTCGTGACTCTTTTGGGAGAGTGGATGTTTGTCGCTTTGAGCCTGTCTCGAATTATGAGATCAGCAAACGATTTTCTTAATGTAGCGAACGAAGCTGATTTCTTATATGATTCCCTTTCGTATTTAAAGAGGATTTACTCCAACATGTAATTGTAATCTCCTTCGTAGTATATGCATTGTAATTTATATAGTTTTAGTTGTTATTTATGTTTCTTTTTTGTTCTTTTATTTATTCTTTTATTGTATCGCAGGTAATTGGGTATTTATTATTATAAGTCAACCTTAAGTCGGCGGTGCCCAGTTTCTTGGAATTCCTTCCGTATTTTTCCGACTGTTAGCTTGAACGAGGAAGTTAAACCAGAGAACTCACACTGGTAAGCCGTGTTGTTCAGATTTCGAGGATTTTGGATGCGTAAAAGTCGGAACCCGGTTCTCAGGGAAGCATTTTATCTCGCAAAATATCGCGTCACTGTCCAAAGAAGTTTTCATTGGACGTAAGAGCATCGTGACTGGCATTGGATTGCCGTAAGGGCCGGAAAATGCGAACGGAATGCCTGCGCCTGAAGTATCTCTGGAAAAGAAATGTAAACCTCTCCCATGCACGGTGTTTCCAAGCAATAGTTTATTTTGCGTGTTGATCTCGAGATTTATCCTCTCGCCCTCTTCCGTTTTTCCGTATGTCGTTCTTCTTTTGAAATTTTGATTTCGCATGAAAAAAAAAAATTTTTATGATTATATACTCTGCTGTAAAATAATGAAAACTTGACTCGAAAATAGGAATCAATCCACCTTTTATTTTTTTGTAAAATAGTTGTCATTTTCTATTCATATCCACAAGAGTAGATTTCATACCAAAATCCACTACTTCGGCCTCGACTTTGTGGTAGCTATTCATGATGAAAAGAATATATAAGTGTAGTATACTTTATAAGTGTTTCTTATTCTTTTCATCATAGATTTCATACCTTTCGAAAGTTTTTGCCCTGGTGCTTCTGACGTTCTGATCTCTGCCCTCAGAAATATATTTTAACTTTTAATATATAATTTTAGTTATTCAGCTGAGTGATTGTTATTTAAGAATAGGCGCGCCTTTTATAATTGCACAGTCCCAACCAAATGCATCCTGTGTTAATGAATTCGAAGTATTTAGTCTCCCTATTTAGCATTAGCGTTTCAGTTTTAATTGATAGTATTTTTATGCAAGACTACGGCACTTCAAAATGTGTGCTAAGAAGAAACTTTTCGTGTGAAAAGGCTCGAAATTTTCAGTAAAGTCTTATATATTTCCAGGCGTGCCAGGAGACTTTTACCTGTGATTTTTGCTTAGCGATAATTTTTTGGTTGATTACATGTGCTAAGCGTGTGGGCAGTGCATTTTCTCCTATATTTCGGTGAAATTTAAATTGGCCCTTCGTTTTTTTTTTCATTCTTCTTAGAAATAGGCCTTCACTGCTTCAAATCACACGAGATATCACAAACTTCCACTCTGATATCGACTCCAACTTTTGTATGCACACCTAATGTCGATTGGAATTCTTGACTACGCGATTTTATTGCGACGTTTTAGGAAACGAGGCTTCTTCCCGTTCATCTTCGGTCGTTTTTCTTCTGCTTTTTCCAACTTTCGACTGGATGATCGAGTGCAGTAATTTTGGCGCGTGGCATTTTTTCCGGGGAGCATCCAAAGGAAAATAAAAGGACAAATTCGTTGCCAACTCTACCATGAATATCGTGTTGGAAAGGTCGGGAAAGAAAGCAAACAACTTCTCTTGGGAATACAAATTAGGACAGTTGTTGATCCTTGCCGATATATTACGTACCCAAGACGTAGTTATTCCACCAAGATTCTTTTCTGTTTGCCGATGAAAGTGTTAAAAAGGTCTCCGAACTTGTATTTCTTAGTTTTGGATTTATCTACGGTACGTGAAAGTGATTTGTAATAGGTTGATAGTGATGTTTCAAAGAATTCGTTGTCGGAAGAATGCTGTCGGTAGCCATTTAGCTCGCTCTTCAGTGTTCAACCCCTTCCCCGCCACATCATCTAGAGAAATTTCTAAGAATGTGGCCATATTTTCATGGAATTACTTTTCGATCAAGTTTTGATTAATTTCAATTTTACTGAATTACGTCAGTCTTTTATGAAGTGAAATTTTACAAACATTTTTAATGTAATCACGAGTTTTCGCGGTTTTTCCACCTGTTTAAGAAATTAACTTGATTAAATAAAAGATAGCGGCTTGACTAGGAAAGTAAATTGAATTTTATTCTATGAGTAGAATTTGCGTAAATGATCGCCATGCATGGTTTTTCTTTGATTCTTTTAGTTACTTCTGTTGAAGTTGAAGAGGAAGCAGTAAATGATTAGGAATAGGTAATGTATCTATTGGCTCAGCGATCTGTGAACACGTTTTGCAAGTCAGGAGGAGAATGTTTTAATCCGTGACTTATTCTTGCCCAAGCTAATCCGTGCATGATTCCGATTAGGTATGAAATACATTATACTTATAATCATGTATTTGTACGATTCCGTCGCCGGCTTTTCCAAGTAGTATATGTTTTTTAATAATTTACGATAAAAATGCTTGAACGTAAAAAAGTTATAGTCTCGTTTGATTGGTTAAAACGAGATATTACCGCCAGATTTGTTCTTAAAATCGTTTTTATATATTACTTTTATTATTGCGTACAGTTGTTAGGGCGCTGCAATTTCGGCTGTCGTAAATTAAAATTGTTTGGGTTTACAATCACGTTATTGATTTGTTCATATATTATACGTAAGCCAAACAATCGAAATTCATTGTTTTTCATTGACGTGTATCGCTCCATCACAATTACTTACTATAAAGGACAACAGAAACAATTCATATTGGCGGCGACCATTGCATACGCCTGCCATTCTTAAGGTTAAATGGCTAAGGAACGATTGTCAGCCTGGACACGCAAAGATATTTGAGCGAGTCGTCGGATCGTTTACCGAGAAACTGCATACGTTTCGCCATAAGAATTCCGCCCGCTACCCCTCTGTCAACATTGAAAATGTTCAAGTCGCGCAGCGTACCGAGATGAGTTTTTTGCTTCGATTTTTTCCGCGAGGAATTCGGTGCGACCATCCATCTCCAATGTAGTTTTGCTTTCGCTCGCTCAAGCGTCCATCGTGAGCGCGTGTGCAGCCTTGGAGATCGCTTCACTTTTCCATGGGGAATTCGTCTCACGATCGGCTTCACTGCTCTCGGATACTGGAAGTCAGCGTCCTCCGATGGTGGATCTCCTCTCACTGCCCCGTCCACCGCTCGCGACCTTTCAGCAGTTCTCTTCCATATGGAGTCGGCTGCTGGTGAGTCGCCGGGAAAGAAAGTGTAAGGTCCCGCTCCCGTTTCTGGGAAGTCTCGGGGTGCCGTTACTCGATCGCGCACTTTAATTGGGCCGAGTGATCGTTCTGGTCGCTAAGGAAAGAGGAGTCTATGTCTTGCTTCGTTGTCGAGGATGGCAGTGTCGCTTAGCGACTGAATGAACGCAGCCCTAGGAGCTGCAAGAGGGAAGCGTTGGTGAACTTTGATTCGGGTAAATTTCCATGGGTGTTATCGCTATTTTCTTTCTGCGTTTGATATGAATTTCACTTTGCCCCACTGTGAGAAGGAAAGACAATCGCCTTTGGAATTAGTCGCTTCTTCACTCGTCTTTTGTCCCCATTGCTGGTACTCCTGTACCACTAGAACCGTGTTCTCGTAGCTCACGAACGAAGTCCCTCTTGTTTTCGCCGGCATTGCCTCCGTAAGTAATTTGTGGCCGTTCATAATTCCCAGTAATTTTTTAGTGGAAACATTTGCTGGTTATATATTTAGTCCGGAGACATTTTACTATACATCTTTTTATATCAAGTGTGGAAACGTTAAATGATTTGAATGAAAGACAACCTATTGAAAAATTGTTTTCGTTTTCGGTTAAATGAATTCCCCCCGGATAATATAGATTTACCTTTAAAACCTAGTATCGATCCTCTAATTTTAGTATTGAAAAGTTTCTGATTGTGATAAATAATATATGTAATACTATGTAACTATACACAAATTTATGAACAAGTTTCTATTTTGAGGATCGATTCTTTGAATCGCAATGCATGTGGCATGTAACCTGTAAAAATTGCCAGTTTTCATTGTAACGTTGCGTTCAAATGTATCCTCCTAATCTCGTTCCACCTCAAAAAACGAATCACGTCGTACTTATTTCATATCCAATCAGCTTACGCAGTATCATCGTTGTTACAAGCCGTCAAAGTAGTTTACGTAGCCAAAGTCTCGTAACTTTAATGTATACCAATCTTGTCCTCGCAGGTTTTTGAGGAAGGTAATGTATGCGAATCGCTTATCTAACTCCTTTCCCTTTTTTATCACAGCCAGAGAGGTGGTGGCTTCGAAGATTTATTTCGCCTGTCAGTGAGTAGGTGAATGACTCCTCAGCCGTGAAACTTTCTGTCGTTATCACTTCATTCTCTCCACTGATTCGATATCACGCTCCAGAAACCAGCGAAAAATCATCTCATACATCTTTCGGCGCATAGTCATAACGTTCGATCTAATAAAAAGCCCCAGCGGGCGAAATCGAGGTAAACATGCAACCGAGTTGGTGGCTTGAGGCGAAAGTGAGTTCTTTTCTGTTAGCACCATTTTCCTAATGAAATGGCTTCTTGCACCGAAGCACCTCAGAAGGTGGCGCTAACAAAGGTCCTGACGATTATGGCAGGTTGATGATCCTTGATGGCTATGTTTGGTGGGCGCAGTTTTCCTCTTATTCTGCGTTCAGGGCGTTAATTTGGAGTTCTCGATTCATAACAGCAGCAGTAGACCGTCGAACTTACGCGAGGAGAAGGATTGATTTACCAGATGGGAAATTAATTATTATAACCGCTGTTACCAATGAATCGTTTCTGGTATTTTTTCTATACATGAGATTATAAATAAAAAATCCTGTGTTATAGGTACTAACAACTGTTTTTATTACTGTTGAAGTACGTCAGCATTTGTCCTCATTTTACAGTGCAATCTTTACACCCACTAATAGGTGAATTGTTTTTGGAGATAATATTTTTACTTTCTGTTTAGTAATATTTTTCATTTTCGAAAATCACGTTTTGCTCTAAAATTTTCAATTACTTGGGCAATGGAAATTCCTATGAATTCTAAAATCAACTTACAAAAATAAGAGTTATTGTAAGTGGTTTTAGATGACTTTCCTCGATGTTAGGTCAGAACAATTTAAGTCAATGCCTATTTACTGTAAGAACGTGGCTTTGAATACGGCTTGATACGTAAGTTTGAATTATTTCGTTGCACTCATACTGGAATCTCTTTTTTAACACCCAAACACTATTCAAATCTTACGTATTTTTAAATTGCGGAATTTACCATATGCATCTAATTTGAAATTTGACCATGGTACGGTTATTATACAAATTTTTGTTCACCAATGAGATGAAATTGTTGAGTAGGTCGATGTTGAAATTATGAAAAATGCGTTGACAGAACATTTTTGTTTAAAACTTCTTTACATTTCACAAGTATTCTGCCATTCGGTAGGTTCATGAGTCTAATTTTTCCCTACTCAACGCCATGTCTTCCTGGTAACTTACCTTACCCCTTATTTCATTTAAGAACTTTTCTCTGCTTTCCCGACTGCTTCTTCTCTTGTTTTCTACCCTCAATTACATTCTTAAGCAATCCCACTCCTCTCAAAATTTGACTCACCCATATCCTCTATCGACGCTTATTTACTTCAATAAACATTCTTTAAACCTTTTTTTTTTTCTTCTCGGAAAATAGCCTTTCCTGGAAAATAATTAATTAGCCATTTCGATGAAAAGGTCTTGAGTGCAAGTAGTCTGATCATGAAAAGCATCCTTTCATCTTCGTAGGGTATTAGAAAGGTCTTAATATCTCCGCTAAATAGTCTCCGGTCGCCATATCCGCTTGACCTTGGTTGGTTTCAGAGTCCGGATCTCTCTATCACTAGTTTTCTTTATCCCTTGAAATGCCTCTAATGCGATTTCCTCCCTCTCGAAGCTCTCAATCGAGCAATTTCGGTCCAGAGAAGGGTCCCGAAGAGGTGTGGATCACCAAAACCTCTTAATCCTTCTCTCAACTTTCCACCCGATATGTGTTATCGGCCCTGCAGTTCCTTTCCGCGCCCTTTTTGGGGTGTTCTCCCGGGTCATTGTTTTCTCATTGATAGTGCCTCTTCGCACGTCAGCGAACGTGATAAGGGATTCACTTAAAGAAGATCTAAGAGAATACCCGCCATTGTTATTGAATTGCTCTCTTTCAAGCGTGGATATTCTTGGTAATGGTAGAGTTAACTGCGTCAGATTTCAGCAATGTTTCTTTTTACTGCCCGCCTGAACGAATCCTCAAAATTTTAATATTTCCCCTGAGTAGTTATTGATATTCATTACGTTTTTAGATTTGCTGGATTCTATTTGGACAACGGTCCTCATATCTAGGACAAGGTTAAGGTTTTTCCCGCAATTTACTCGAAATTAGATTCTGCCGGTTATTCCTGGCGTATGTTTTTCAGGTTTTTATATTGCTTTCTTCATTTTTAGGAAGTGGGCGCATACTAAATGAAATTGTAATTTTCTTGTAATTGTGGTTTTTAATAGTAATATATATTTTGACACATTTAAACCTAGAAGAGTAGCTCCTGGGTTCGATTCATTCTTCTGGAGAATGAAATATTTTCTGGTTTTATAAGATACTGTGCTTGAATTAACTAAGTAGTGGTGAACACTCGAACTTAAAAATCTTAAACACAGAAATGAAAAAAATTCGTGGTAAGTATGTTTTTAATACGAGTAATAGCGCAGCTTGCTTTAATAGGAGGAAATTTGGAGGGTAAAGTTTAGAAGCCTGTGCTTTATGAATTCATACTCTCGTGTAAAAATGCGTTCCAAGTTATTTTATATGGTCTCATGGCGATTGACCGATGGATATTGACGACTTTTTAAGTCAAAAGAAATGATTTTACTACTGGTGAATGCGCATTTATAACCTTAGATTAGTCCAGTACTCATCTTGTTTTATAAAAGGTCTGCTTGTAAATCTTCTGATGAGGCAATAACTTTGTCACAGTCCTTGCTACTGTTGTCGTTGGCTGCATTTTTTAAACTCCGGCGAGAATTTCCGGCAAGAATTAGTTGTGTGTTTTTATGTCATTCGAGAAGCGGTTATCTCACGTTGTTTCCACCGTAATTAATGGAAGTATCTTTTGAACTCCCGTGAAAACGAGTGTACATTCTGACTTCTGCAGCGACAAAAAGGTGTCATTTTTACTCTCAGGACCTGAAAGGATCCCAAAAGATGCCTCTTTCAAACTCTCTTTTCCCCTTTATTCGTTCACTTTCGTTACGTGCGCTTTCAGGAAAAAAGGAAGGGCTCCTTTTTTGCGTTCCCGCCCCATCCTCTCTTTTCGACTTCGATTTCCTAACGCGGGCACAATCCGTTTATTTGCCTCCCTCATTTTCCGCCATTTCTTTCAGAATTCTTTGGCCGTTTCAATTAGTTCGGATTATTTCTGTTTACCCCACACCCCGAGATCTTTCCTGCCAACGCCGCTCTCCCGGGCATCTCGTAGATTCCTGGGACTCGGTCTCTATGGTTACGGCCTTCCCTTACTTCCCCCTCCTCTTCGCCTCGCTTTTCAGATGTCTTTCCGAGGCCCTCATTCCGCGTACCCCGTTTCCGAGGGCCGCGCACGTAACTAACTGCTCAGAAGGACCATTTTGGATGCCTCGTAATTGTGTAGTCGATGTCGACCTCTGTGAGTAATGGAAGAGGACGGATTCCTCGTCTGTTCTTGTTAATTAGACGAAATATGTTTCGCTCGAGCGATTCTCTGAGAGGCACAGGGTTGTTTCGCGTCCAGGAAGAAGATGCCGCATTTTCAAGAAAATGTCGATTTTCGTATATTACGGGGGCGTTCGGTGAAAGGAGTGCTTTCGCATTCAAGTTCGTAATGAATCGAAGAGTTTCGCGACGGTAATTAAATTCCGCTCCGCAGGTTTTCCGAAATTATCGAACGAGCGAAATCTGTATGTCGTATTGGTTCACAATCATAACATTTCTACGTCGTAAATTCATGTCATGTCTTAAACGTGAGCCGGATCTAGGTAATTTCCTCTTGAGGAACATTCTATTGTTTGGAGTTATGATTCTCAATTGCTGGAAAAGAATTTGAGTGCCTCTCTCCCGTAGATTGGAGTTATTTTCGCTTTAGGAAGTCTTTTTATCTCTGTTACAAAGTCAGTCTTTGTCGCAGTTCATAGCAAAATTTCCTCTTTTTATCGATTAACGATGTAATAAATGAGATCTCCAAAAGATCTCGTTGGTAGAAAGAAGGAAAATGGGTTTGACATTACAATTGATGGAAATTACATTTTTAAAGCGCTTTTAAATGTGATTGTGGCGTGTTAAAGTTTTTACTTAACAGACAGGCATTATGTACTGAAATGGGGATAACATGAGATAATTACACTGTAGATAGGAAGCTATGTTAGAAAACGTTATCTATTTAAAGAGGCATTGAAAAGTTATACCTGTGTGTTTTTCTCCTCTAATAGTAAAAGTATTATTGTGATAATCTGTTTCAAGACATATTTATTGTTACACTTTGAATTATGCTTATTTTCGTTTTAACTTTGTTATATTATTTTTTTGTTAATTTACCCGGGTTTCCCTTATGATCAATTCTATAGAATATCGTTAGGTTTCATTTTCAAGGAAGCGCTAAAAGATGTTCGCAATTGTAATACTTTTGTCATTGGTGATTTTTCCATTTTTTTTAATTGTATCTCTTACGGCTTTCTGAAATGAGTGAAGTCTTTTGATTGGGTTAACTTCCATGTAAAGGTCTGAAGATTTTCAAAAATATCTTGGCGAATTTTTCAGAGGAATTCGATGCTCTATAGCGATGTTAAAATTTCAGTTCTAAATATTACTGATTAGTTATTAATGTCTAAAGGTTGTATATTCTCTTTATTCCTGATTTTGTATTTTAAACTATTTGTAACGATTCTTTTTATTACTTTTGCTTCCGACATATATGACGACAATTCTCGCCACAATGATGGTCGATTACGTACTTCTCTCGTTTTTCCATTCCTTTTGTGAAAATTGGAAAACTCTCCGAAAAGGAAAACTTGTTGCTGCTTAACTGTTTTATGATTTTCATGATAATAGCTGTGATTTTTTTCAGCGCCCCAAATTTTTCTTATCTCGAGTTCTTCTCCCGTGAAAGATTCTTTGAAGCCCAAGAAGTCGCGAGATATTAAATATCCAAGGAAGACCTTCCGAATTCAAAAGGAGAATTCCCGAAAACGAAAAGCGCTTGGTCCCATGGGGGGTCGTATTTTGCGTGTTTTCTTCCATCTTGATCACCGTAGCAGTCTCACTTTATGAAGATAATTTTTGAACTTCTGCTGAAATTATCTCGCAGTTCCTTCTTTCTATCCTATACTCTTCTGTTTCCTCACTCTGTTAGTAATTACGAACGGGCTCCATTTTCTCTAGTGCTTAATTGTTTTCTTTTACTTCTTTTAGCTTTATTCGGTTTAATTGAAGGTCAATTGACATCATATGGTGTTTAACTGGAAAATGAATTGTTAGAAATGTTGCTACGTGTTTCTGTTTGGATGTTGTTCATGAAATGAAGAGGGTTTCGCTCGGAACATTGGGAAGATTTAATTCTGCTTCCGATCCTTTACGTGTAGCTAATTTATTTTCTCTTTTTTTCCGAAAGCCTATCGTTATATCTCTCCCTTTAATTCCCGCTGCTTCTTTTCTCTCTTCTTCGAAGACCTTTTTTTCTTGAGATTTCTTCATGATCTCACTCTCTTCCTTTTGCGGCTATTTTCTTTGTCGTTTTGGTGGTGGAAAAAGTGATTCAAAATGAAAAATCCGTCCGAAAAATTACCATTTGCATGTCTTAATTTTCAGTTATTAGGTTTCTTCGTTTCATTGGTACACATCGGTTGATCGTAAACCATTGAAACATGTTTGGATTGGATTGAACCATTATACCATATTTGGATTGG
Organism: Ladona fulva; assembly: GCA_000376725.2. NCBI lineage: Eukaryota > Metazoa > Arthropoda > Insecta > Odonata > Libellulidae > Ladona > Ladona fulva. The sequence continues at coordinate 1,290,774 of KZ308117.1, read as the reverse complement.
TGAGGAAGAAAGAAAAACTCAGTTCCACAAAAACTATTCCACTTAGAAAAATTTTTAATATTATTAAGAATGCGACGGTGCAATAAATCTTTCCTAAGATTAAAACTAAATAGATTTTAAATTTTTACGCAGATTAACAACAATATAACACATTCGAAATTTTTAAAGAGCTCATCACACTGACATTGCTCTTATGTATCTTTGGATGAAATTACGTTGCGGTAGTTGAGCCGTTTCTTTGCAAGTGATTTTTATACATCACGAAATTCCGAGATTCGCAAAAAATGCCGTTTTTTTGGTACCTTGGTTTAATATTTCTTCACGGTAAATTTAGTTCTCCGTTGCCACCAACAAAAATCCCATCAATAGAAAATAGAATTACCTTTACTGTGGTGTAAAAATTGTTCATATGAGTTGAGCTCTAAGCTCGCAATAAATTAACAACGTCCAGGGGCACATAATTAAAACTCCGATAGTAGTTACAGCTTCTTTAATTGGCCTTATTTAGATTGACTATCACAGATGATGTATGTAACAGTTTTCTTGGTTAGTCTCAGGATTCGGACTAATTTTTACGCAGCGTGGTTATTATACAAAAAGTCCAAAATTGATGTTTCGTCAATAATTTGTTTGCTTTTAATAATTATTCGTAATTTGTACCTATATTTTCTAAAGCAATTTTTATGTTACGGAATAGTGACGTGTCGGTAAAATTAAAACGTATTGGAGAATTCTTCAAACGTTTACCTTTGGGCAAGTATCTTTTTTATTTTTTTTGTAATATCTTCTTCCTTTCTGGAATACACGGCGTCATCCTTTCACTCTCAACGTACAATGGACTCCCCCTTGTTTACTTTCCTTTATGCGGAGTTAATAGGGACAGTTTCTCATTAAAATGCGTCGGTAAAATATGTTGCGTCTTTATGTAGATCTTTTTGTCATCTCCCTTAGTTAAGTAGACGGATACAAGCTAAGGCAAATTCCTTTTAGCCGTTTAATAAGGTCGTTCGTTTGTTTTCTCTCCTTTTCTTCTCAAATCCCTCTTGCGTTTCTCTTATTTCCTCCTCGCTATTTTCTATCACACGTCCTTCCTTCTCTTCCGTTCTTCCATTAATTCTTCTCCCGTACTAAATGCCATCCCCGCGTCTAGCCTCCGAGCCATTAGTGGATTAATCTGGGGTAGGCTCCTTTGGGAAAATCCAAATTTTGCTCCGTTCCTCTCTCACTCGGATTCCAATAGTTTTCCGGCTTTGTGTAGCGGCCAGCAAGATTTTTTTATTAGCTCCCTGCAACCTTAACCGTTAATTACCAGTGCGTAATGGGTTTTGTTTTCCCAAATGAAAGTGTTAATATGAAAAGTGTTTCCTATGAACCCCCGCTGCATAAGGAATTGTATAGAGCACGGTCGCTCCTCTATTTTAACCTTAGGGCTAATTTGGAAAAGAGCAGCGAGTTCTTCACCGCTATATAAATCGTGGGATTCCTTGAATTCAGGGTGCTCTCCCGTTAATCCCGTAATGGTGCCGTTTCTATTGCACTGGCCCGGAAGGAGGGTGGTGGGAAGGAAAGATGTACGGTGAGCGGTACGCATTAGCGAGGAGTCCCTGAAGAAGATGCAACAGCAATCCCAATCAGCTCTTTCCGAATCATGTATTTGCTTATCTGGACTACTGAAAGTGTATTGTTCGAATCCCTTCAAAAAATCAAATGCGCTCTTGCATTAATTGTCGCGAGCAAATAATTTTATATGGTGGAAACAGTTAATGCTTAAATAATTTCGACAGTATTTAAGATCTACTTAGTTCTCATTTTGATAACACTACGCTTTTATTTGAAATTTTTGCTACTATTGGAAATACAAATGAAATTTTATTCTCAGGACACCTTTAGAAGGCACGACCTCGAAATGGGAATCTTTCCTATTTTATATAATTCGAAGTAGAATGCTCTACTTGAGACTCTAGTTCGTAATGGAACGAATCCTTTCGTCTAATACATGCCTAATCGACTTGAGTTTATAGAGAGGAAAGCTTAGGCGGTCCCTCTAAAACTATCAACCTAATTCTGAAAAGGTTCGTGATCGTCCAGACGAGGAGCTAACGGTTTCCCATTCTTATCATTATTTCGCTAAAATGCATAAAACAGCAATAACACGGTCGTATTATTACTTCCACACCGATTTAAATTGCAAAGTTAATTCCCTTCCGTTTGCAGAAAAAGGCTTGGAAAGTTCCAAACGTCCTCCGCTGACCTCTCGTCGCTGAACTGGTTTCTATTCAAGCTGTTATCTGTTCTTCTGATAACAGTAATTTTCTGAAGTTTTCTCTTTTTTTAGTCATTCAAGAACTTGATCTCTTACTTCATTAACAAGTTAAGCATTTTTTTATTGCCACCGCTGGGTGGGGTTAGTTATTCTTGCAAGACTTAAATTTGGATTAAACGTTTTGACTGCATGAGAGTTATTCTGTTTTTTAATGGTTTCTGGTGCCTTCTATTATATTAGTAATAAGTTACGTGAACAAAAAAATAATTTCCTCAGGCAGTAATTATTATTTAAATAACCACGGATATCCTTTTTAGTCCACGCGGTAAGACAGTGGAAAATTGTGGGGAAATCCGCTCCGAATGAAATTTTAATTAACTTTATTTATTTATTCGCGCGGGAAATATTTGATTACGCTAATGGAGCCTCGAAATAAAAGTCTTCCGCTATCAAATTACGGAATTTCATTTTGAGGGATCTTATCTGTATGCATACCTAAACCAAAGGGGATGCGTATAATTGTAATAAAATGAACAATAGTTTTTATTAAGGCGAGCAGAAGAGTGAAATATCACATACCCTTTCGAGTTTTAATTATTAACGTGATTAAATGTTTAAGTATAAATGAGCTTGTCTTAATACAGGTTTATGATTTTCTTCGCCTGGAATGTGTCATATCCACGGAGGAAAAGAACATTAATAATGACCTCATTTGGTTGGAAAGCCGCAGTGCTTTTCTCGACGGAACGCTTTATCCAAGATTTTCGACTTCATCTTATTTCAGGCTCGCGGATTTTCGTAGACGTAAAACCGTTTTAAGGTCCCAGGTCGTTGACTTCTAATATCGCGGTCTCGTAATTTCATCGCCAATGAGGCGCTTTTTCCTCCCAATGAAAGGATGTCACTGAAACGACGTCGCCGATCGGAGGATTTTTATATCAAACCCGTTCCCGCGGATATTGCTCCCCCCTCTACCTTTGTCTTCCCATAATAACCACCCGCAGGCTCCATTGCCTTTCGGCCGTGGAACGAGATAGCCGGCATTTCATTCTCGTCGTCCGAATCCGCACTCGCGCCCTTGTTTCCCTTCTCCTTACATTCCCCGGTTCTTTCCTTCTCCTCACCTGTGCCGTATGACTCGCGGTGTTCCGGCGCCTGCGCGATTCCACCTTTCTCTTTCGGTTCGTGATCGAATTTCGGCAGGGCGCGGGACCAGGGAGGTCTTCCTCTAGGATGCTCGGCCGTTGGCGGAGACGCTACGCCTCCGCATATGCATTGCATGAAGTTGCCTTTAGAGGTGCGGTTGGCGCTTTCGATGCGTGCTGATGGCGTCTAGTCACGAGGCGTTTTTCTCGGAATCTGCCAAGAGAAGGTTGACGGTTTATAACTTGTAGCGTAGGCTCAAGTAGGAATGCATGTAAGTTTTCTCCCGCCAAAAGCAGGTCACAGTTGAGTATTATTAACGCCTCGCTCATTGTGCCTCACAATTCGAAGAATCTTAATTAATACGTAAGAATCACTTGTAGTAATTATTTTGAAGCTTGAAGAATTGCTTATTGTCTTTTAGTGAAGAAAAATCTCATGCATGTATTTGCATTGGGCAGTAAATAATGAAATGGAGTTAGAAAATATTTAGCCGTAATGGAGAATGTTTCAAGATTACATTGTTGCTGAGTTGGGATGATGGCTGCAGAGATTTGAGTGTGGAAGGAAAATCAATTGTACTTGTAGGGATGAGGTTAGAGAAGGGATTAGTTTTTGTATAAGAAAATAATAACTTTGATACTTAGACGGCAAAAATCCCTGACCACACCCCATAGGCACTCTGTAAATATGTTTGTTTGCTGATTTAATATAGTATGAAAAGAGTTTCACTCTCTCAGGGAGATATTGATAATTTTTCTTGTAGCATCTGAGTGAAAGATGATTGCATGATTTATTCATTTTCACCTTTAAATGATTTGAACTTCCTTGGTTGGCTCCACTTTCATCCCTATACACTTATTTATTTTATGTACGTAATCTTAGGCTTTTTGCCGATATTCCGTATTGCATTCATTCAAACTGGTCGTTTATCTTTAAGTATTTCATGTATATGCAGCCACCTTGCTCTATCGTATAGAATTTTCTCATATTTTCTTATTCCTTAGAAAATCAGTTAGAGAGTTGACCAAAATAATTTTGCGCGAATGGTTTGGTAATATTCTCGTATTTTTTTCCTCGAAGAAATTACTTAGATGAATAAATTATCATCACCTAGCATCACACCCTTAGAATATTTTATTCTTTTGTGTGTACGTTGTGTTTACTAACTTTTACATTCATATAAAATTATTCACTCTCTGCGATTCAGGGTTAATCATTAAAGGATAATCCATTCTTGATGTAACTTAGATGTTAATACGTTCATGTGCAGAAACTGACTCTTGAAAGTCATTATTTAAAGCGTTCACCCCCATTCCTGCTTCACTTAACTAGTGTTGCTCTTTTCGATCTCATTCCCAACCTAATAATTCCGTCAGTTAAGTTCTCAGCTCCCTCGCTTAATGCTGTCATCTCTGACGCCGCCTCACCGACAATCCAACCCGATGTCATTTCCAAGGTAACCATGATATTTCACTCTCTCTCCAGCTCATTAATACGATTCACAAGTTTTGAGAATTATTCTTCAAGGTTGTGAAGCAAATATTTTCGCCTTATTTTATTTCTTCAAATATTTGGTATACTTCTTCACTCAAATCTCTCATTATCATTGCCTAGAATTTTGGAGAAAATTCAATTGGTCTGAAATTAACATTCTACCCTTTTCAATTCATAAAAGTTAACGTATTTAAATTTTGAATCTGATGTGTTCAAACATTACTTTGTGGAGTTATGAGTTCATTCCACACGCTTTTAAAATCATCCTGACGGGGAGATGCTTGGCTTCATCTCAAATTGTATTGAGTGTTCTCTCCTTATTCCTCCTCTGCAAATCGTCTTAAAGTTGACCCGTCTTGCGTTTCCTTCCTCACGACACGGCATCCGCATTTCCCAAGCTTCCAGCACTCGCCGCAATGTCGATGTAGCGCCACCTCCGCGTCCTCGAACATAATGGAAACCTGCTTATTGTTAGAAAGTTTTTACGAGGGGCGTCTTCTTGGCGGCGATTTCCTTGAATGTCTCCTCCAATGATTGCCAGCTGAAGCAATCATTGCTCCTCCGGGATTTTTATTCGCCGGGACAGAAGGCTTTCTAATTAAGCAATTTCTACAGATTTCAAGGAAAGAGCACCTTGTACTTCGGGATAATGTTAAGTTTCCCCTCTTAAATGTGATATCCCTCTAAGATCGTAACCCTTGTGAAGGAGGAGCAAAGGCTAATTAAGAAACGTTGACTACATTTATTGTGGTCTGTCATAGAAACGCGTTAATATTACTCTTTATTTTTTTACGATTTGATGTTGGAAATATTATAAAGGGAAATTTTCAGGGTGCTCAGGCTCGTCCTCGAAAAGTAGCCTTTAAAGGACTGTGGGTTATAGTTATTTTCAGCAACAGTACATCTTTGACGGAAATGAAATTGGAAACTTGCCTCAGGGCGCCGACATAGCCTTTTTTGTAAGTTACATTAATTGGATAAAGGAACATTACATTAATTATTTATGGTGTAAGTTTTGGAATAACGGAGTTTATTTTCTTATAAAGGGAAATTTTCAGGGTGCTCAGGCTCGTCCTCGAAAAGTAGCCTTTAAAGGACTGTGGGTTATAGTTATTTTCAGCNTTTTATTAGGTACATTTGTGATTATAATGCGCATTGTAAAATTATTCGTCTAGGAATTCATTGCTGCATTTATTGGTATGCTTGCATGTTATTTAATTTGAGGGAGTTGATAAAAAATGTCGACGAATTAGATGATTGATAGTCAGAAAACTCAGGGAATCCCTGGTGTTACTCTTAGATCGCTTTGCTGTATGCATTCCTAAGATAAAATGTGCCAAACTAGGCTATTTATCAATGCAGTAACAGATTAGAATCGAGGGTAATTTTTATGTATTGGCATCCTATTTACTGTTAGTTAAAATGGATGGTTGGCTGATCATGACTCTCCGATGTCATTCTGATTTATTTGCAGTGGAAAGTATTTTCCTGAACGTCTATCATTTATTTTGGAGAGAGTTTGAAAACTAGTGTTTTCGTCAGCTCGAAGGAAATTAAAATACGGCAAGGTAATGGTCACGTATTGATTTGTCTTATTTTAAGGGCGACTGCGAACTTTTTGACCATGAACTTGCTCCATAATCCGTCGTGTTTTGTATGGCTTTGCGCGACGAAGTTGACAAAGTTTTAGATTGACGTTTTAGCAGCATACTCTGCCGCTGGCGACATGTCAGTCTCCACGCTATTTCCCCGAGGAAAAATTGGAAATTGTTTCATCCCTATATGAAATTCAGTCACGTTGAGTAATTGGATGTGACGTTTCAAATACAGTTGTCCCGAAATCCTTTTACGGCTCCAGTTTGTTAAATTAAAAAAAAATATTTTAAAGTTTTTTATGATTTCCTTCGAATATTGATATAAAAGTTAGCGCCAGTTTAAGTAGCTTCTGTGGAAGATACGCTTTTTATTAATGATGCGAGTTAATACAAAGGACTTCATTAGATTTAATAGAATTAGACCGTAGTACATTTTATGATGTTTCACACATATACCTATATTTTCTTTCTCTAGTTTGTGATAAAAAACGAATTTTGGCAATGAGCTACGAAATTTTTTTATACATTTTTTGACACTTTATTTTGCATGATACAGATTTCCATTTTTTTTTCGAAATATGTAGTTCTATTAGTATATATATAGAATTTATCCTAAATAAAGTTTTTGCCTTCTTATGTTTTTGCTTTGAGTAGAATCCAATTGGATTGAGAGTTTGCCTCCCGACCTTCGATCGGTAACGGAGATCTCGTTCCCTTTTATTATGGTTGAAGAACAATTTTAAGCCTTTGTATATGATATGACCATCCCTGGTTTCAATGGAGACCAACTCACCTTGAATTCAAACGAAGTCTTGCCTTTCTTGGCTGAGTTGAAAGAGAACAGCTGTGAGATTTTTTGACTTACGATAGCTATCTCTGATATAGTAAACGAAGTGAACTCAAAATTAAATGGAACTTATTTGTCGGACCGGGTAGAAAATAGGTATAGGTAAAAGGCAATGCAATTACCAACCGCGTTTGAGCAAATACGTTGGAGTCGTTTGTCACAGCTTCTGATGCTGAGATATCACGAACAAGTCGGCGATAAGAGAAGATCTTCGCGTCAGAGATGATGATTACTTGGAAAGGCAGTTTTCCGTGTTGACTCTGCTCTTTGAGAAGGTGGAAATGAATCGCTTGAGAAGGTCTCATAGCAGTCAATCTTAGTAATCCCAGGAGACTTAAATCATTCCTTTAGCTCACTCTTCCCCTGCTACTTTCTCCACCTACAGATGTTTCCTCAGATTGCACGATTCTTACCTCTATGCTTTTAATATGAAGTGAAATTGAGAATTCATTGCCTGGCTTCATTTTCGATCGTCTATTTGTGGAGATCACTTTTCTCACTTAGCATGTGAATCGTCTTCTCTAAAAGCTCGGAGAATTGAAAGGGTGATTTTGGAAGTCGATAATTTTTTAAATCACTTCTTGTACATACGAAAAAGATGCATATAATCAATTTCTACTGTCTAAAGCCATTCTTTAATGCAGATGAAGTTTATAGTGACCATGGTTTGTATTTCGCCTGCTAGATATGCTAGGAAGGAGAAGGATGCTAGAAATAATTCAGTATCACGAGTACCATGTAGTCTTAGCTAATTAACCCATATCAGGAGAGTGCTGTCACAATGGAACTTTAAATCTCTTGCTTATCAATTTCAACGACAAAAAATAATTAGATATATATTGCATCTGTAACTTCTGTACTTTTTTCTATCTTTTATTTTGTAATATCTCCTCTTTCACTTTTTCCTTCACTTTTGGCAGTTTTTTCATAACCTCTCTCCTGTGTTTTTTTTTCCAACAGTGGAAATATTTTTACTTTGATCAAAAATATTTTTTACACAAACATTATTTCTTTCCTTATTTCCTTTCTGTTGTCACCGCACTTGTTGAGAAAACTGTACATGTTACAGTTTTTATTCATGTTCAAAATCTGAAGTAATTTTATCGATTTTGTATTACATTCTTGCAAGGATTGAATGGAAAATTGGATTTTCGAGTCCCAATTTCATCCAATAAAGATGTTTATATTGCATTACATAAACTGAAGTTGTCAAATTCACATTCTAGGTGAAATAAATGGGTTTGTTTTCATTGCCCCTCGTTAGCTAACTTTTCTGTTAAGTCTTGCATGTCATAAAGTTTCTTATAAATAACATTTCTGTCATTGATTTGCTGAATTATTTCACTTCATTCAATTTTCTTATTTTAATGTGGAAGTTACCCTTCTCATTATTATTTGTTAATTAGTGAGTAATGTTAGTTATTTACTGAAATAATGTTTTTTGACCATTTTTCTTTTTCCTTTTTTCAGGTGAGTACAGCGTAGATTATACTGAAGCAATGGTATGTTTAGAAATTGCTTATTTACCGCATTTCCGGCAGAAAAGGTATTTATTCTGGCGGTATTAAATCCTATATCAGGATTCTCTACTGTTTCTTTATTTTTCGATTATCTCCCAGGTCTTAATATGTCTAATAATTATAATAATAATTTAACCCTAGGTTTATAATAGCAAATGCAAAAATGAAAACTGACAGCGTTATTTCAGAAAATATAATTAAGCTATCTCAGCTTTCAAAATGCTTCATAAAATCGATGCAAGGAATGTAAATAATGTAATCCTATAACAAAATAGTAAATTTCCTTAGGAAGATTAAATTTTTTAAAATTTTTGCCGCTATTTTTCTATTGTTACCTTTGTTTAATCTTTTGAAATTGATGAAATTGAATTTCTTTGAATCGATCGTATGAGAGAGAGCTACAATTCTATGTTCAATAGTAATTACTCTCCTTGGAAAAAGCAGTGCTTAATAAGTATTTTATAATAGTTTACAAATTGTATTTATATACTTAATGTATACATATTATTATAAATCATTGTACATTTGAAACATTTCATGCACCTATTCAGAGTACCTACGAAGCATTTTATCTGCCTTGGAAGATATGTTTGGCAATTCTTCTCCTCGAATCTACTTTCTATGATAGTATCTTTGCTTCTTATTTGGAAGTATTTATCATCTATGCTTTCCCTTGTCTTTCTGCTCTATTATTATGTCAATAAAAATTGAAGTCTTGTCCAGTTATGAAGTACGACAGAAGCCAAGCATGAAGTGAAATAGTACTCATGACGATTTTATTCTTTTTTCAATCTTTAGTCCTGTACTTTAATCGATCCCAAACGTTCGAAGGCGGATCCATATTCTTGCGGGGTCGAAAGTTATTGACCTCAGTTAAGCATACCGAGAAAAGTCCTCGTTAGGACATCATCTTTGATAGATGTATCGATGACTTTATTGCTTAGAGATCTAAATAGAACTGCAAAATCGGTCGAAATAATTTCCGCTGAAATCTTGCCATGTTAAGAAAAACAGGAATTTGGCATACGACCCAATTTTCCACATCGTGCATCGTGGAAAGCCAAGGGTTTTCTTATGTCCTTGTCATATTTCTCAATGGATTTCTTAGTGTCTGTCCACCCTTAGGTGGAAATATCTCAGCCATTCCTCATTTTGTCTTCCTTTCGAGTTCGGTCTCGAATCAGTCTCATATCACTTTCACGGTCGCATGGATTTCCTTCCCAACGATTCATTTATCTCCAAATCCCATCATATTCCTGCTCATTTCCACCTTTTTCCCCTTCACTTCCTCTCTCTCCAAGACATCTTTTACCTTTTCGCCTACGCTCTTCGCGTCCCTTTCTATCTCATCTTATTACCTTTTTTTCCCTTTCGGTCATTTCCGTCGGATTTCCAATCCTTCTTCCGCGTCTAAGAGTTTTCCATCGAGTTTCTAAAGAGTCGACGCTGACGTCTTTTATGACTTAAGAAGGGAAAAGTCGAGTCCATTTCTATTTAGGACTTTGTAGTGAAGTGTAGTGTAGTGTAGTATTTGTAGTGTCAAGGAAGAATACGCAAAAGCAACTAAATCCATCGTAGAGTATCGAATCATCCATTTATTTTTGGTGATATGATTGATAGACACAAGGAGGTGAAGAAAGAGCTACTCTCAGAACAAATGTGGCCATTTTGAGCTTTCATTGAGGATTTTTAGTTGCATTCTGAAATAAATACAGTACAGGTATTCTGTTCTTATTGAAGATATTTGAGAATAGTTACGCTCAGAATTAACTGAGGTTGATCGCAAAGACGTGACTCAATCATATAGTTTTATTTAACATTTTTACGCATATGGTCTCGAAGTTTATTTACAGGAACTTTGGAAAAAGTCGCATTTATTAATCAAGTGTTGTTTACATTCTGTAGAAATGTAGCTTTATCGTGCTTGAAAAATTATTACGTCATTCCTTATTATCTACCATTTTAGTTACAATCTGTAAAATTATTCTTAGAGTTACTTTAGTCACTATCGTATCTACATCTACATATATACCCTGCATGCTGCCTTTCGGCGTGTGGCAGTGGGTGTAAACACTAAGGGTTCTGGTTACCTCTTTAGCTTATAAATATGGTGTGGTAGTGTACGCCGAAGAAAACTACAGTAATTTATATAGAGCGCTAATCAAGTCTAATTTTAAATATCAATTAAATTAATTTTTTCTTATATTTCGATTTAAAGTGTAGTTCATTATGTGATTCACAATGTTGTGTGTGTCTTAGGTAAATAAATTCAGAAAGTGAGAATATTCAAATTAATAAAACGATGAATTCAAAGGTCGAATACAAAGCATTTGTGTCAGAGTGTACTACTAATTTTAATGTAGTTTATATTTATACAGAGAATTGATGTTTAAGGATTAAGTAACATGAAGTATAAGAAGTAATAAGAAAGCCCTTACATTCGTTAAATATTAAGGGATACCAAGTGCTGTACCAAAATTCATGGGTGAAATATTCATCAAGTGTTTACGCAATGTCCCCGTGGATTTCAAGAAGGGAATTAATTCTAATCAGATTGACAACCTGCTTAGAGAAAGTCGCGGTGGATGTAGGCTCGTTTTCTGGATGATGAAAGCAGTAGCGGTGGAAGCCACCGTGATTACGCGGGTGAATCTCGTACGTGACTCCCCAGCAACTTGGAGATCTCACGTATTCATTCTTGTGACATTTTCGATGATTACACAAACACACATTTTGGTGCTGGTGCCGCGGTACCGATTCAATTGAATTTCGTTCCTCTGATTGCAAGGAGAAAGTAAATTATTCCCTGCGGATCAAATACGGATCCGGTAAATGCGTGATGAAAGAATCGCCATTATAATTGTCGAAACTTAAGTGAAAGTTAGTCCTTAGTTATCGAAATTGATTATGAAACTTCAATTAGTCGAGGAAGGCAGTAATTTTTTGATGAATCGATAATCCTTAGTATCTTTTTAATCAACTTTGGCCAAGATTAATGGATATCTTCTCATTTATGTTTGGAGGATATAATCGTGTTCAGAAGGAATTGCACAAAAATGATTTTCTATAGCGAATTATTATTCTTGAGAAAGATTACATTGTTTCAGCCTTTACTTTTCTATTTTAAGCGTTGTTTTTAGACGTTTCGTTTTTTTACGCTTACCACCAATTAGGTCAAGCAATAGTACGTAACATATTAATATAAGTTCTTGGCATTTCATGGTTCTATGACTGTTTGACAGCTGATTTTGATACAATCTTATCAAGAATCAAGCTTTTAAATGTTACCGATTGTTGTGATTTATGTACCTGCAACTTGAAACTCGATACTCAGTTTATCTATAAAAAAATGAATGTCGATCGATGGGAATTACATGTTTAAAAAAATCAAATAACGCCATATACATGAGTATACAGTGGCACCTCGACGTACCAACCGCTCTACATACAAACTAATTTCTTACTCCTAGGTTTTTTGACACCTAGGTACTATCTCAGCTTCATGTTAGAAACCAAATAGATACAATGGAAAACTGGGTTTCGAGATATAAAGTCTTCGGATTAAAAACTATTAACTGGAACGAATTAAGTTTTGAAGTCGAGGTAGCGCTGTATTTTAAATTTGTGTAGCATTTCTACGAATTCCGCGTCTTTTATATCGCGCATTATGTCTTAATATATGTTAGCCATGAAGATTTTTTCTACCAAAATAATCCACGGCCGAATTATTTTTCGCTAACCTCTTGTATAATTCTATCGATGCAATAATATCTCTTGTGAGGTGGAAAAGCGTAGCTGTGTAAAGTTCGGATTTCTGTACCGTGGCTTATGTCCGTATTGGGAATCGTCTTCTCGTTGATGAATAATTCATGTTATTCTCCTCCCTACGTCGAACTGTTCCTCCAGCCGATACCACGCGGTTTTATTCCATCGTTCTTTTCTCTCTTTTGAATACGACGTGTCAATCACGTCTTGTTTCTCTCGAGTTTTTCTTCATCGGAAAATTTTGCGGCGGTTGTCTAAGCGTGACGCGGTGAAACTAGCATAATTTGAAGCCCGAGAGAAAAATATGCTCGAGAAGTGGATGCATCGATTCCGTTTTAAGGTTGCCAATGAGGATGCGTACGGTACGGTATATGCGATCGCGCAATTGAACGTGTGAATGCATTAAATCATTTTACTGCTAATATTCTAGCATATCTGAATTGTTTTCTACATCTATATCGGATTTATTTAGCGTGATTGAGTCGAGAGTATGGAATGTTTTTTCTGGAAAAATTTTATTTATAATAATACTATACATGTAATTCTTGCTGTTTTGTTTGAAAGCTTTAATCCGCCGCACACGTCAATAAATTCCTGTCCTTGCGTAGTCATTGTTTGTTCTTAATCAAAATAATTATAGCTGCATTTCCATCATCAAATTTCTTATATGAGATAAATGGTGTTTTCACTTGCGTTACTTAATTATGAAATGGGTAAATATTTAAAAACCTAATGGGTAATTGCAGACATATTTATATAGCTTATAAAGACATGGGACTTAAAATAATAGCGGGCTTTAATTGACTATGAAATTTCTTCCTTAATGGAAAGTTTGTTTAGGTCATAATCCGATACTTAGTTTGCGAAATTGTAAATGTTTACCAAAAGATAAAATTCTTAGCTTAGAAATAGCTTATATAATTTAAGGAAAATCTGTTTAGTTGGTAATTACATTTGAATTTCGTAATAGTTTACATATTGAGCTTTTTCAAGTCAAGGCAGTCCGTAAATGCCCCACCATTTTCCTCTTATCTAAAAGACTGAAGTTATTAAATCTCGTATAAAAATCACGCTCCACCGAAATGTCACAAATTAAACGTGAAATCTGAATGAGTTCGATTACGTCGTTAATTCGTTGCAAACCTGTGGCGTCAATTTAAATGCTAAAATCAGCGATGGCGCAAATGACGGGTTCGTGATAGATCGCTATCATCATCCTTGGAGGTAATTTCTGTTTGGAGGGCAGGTGTTGTAATTCGATGAATAATCCCGAGATGGCTTGCTTCTCTCGTCTCCCATTAGCTTTACATTTAGCGCAAGGCGCTTCCGGGTGTGTTCGCTCTTTGTCTAGGCGTCCGTTTCATTGTCGGTGCGATTAGCTCAAAGGCGAGTGATTTATGTTCTAGGAGACGCCCTGTTCCAAAGTCAAGACGTTGACTTCTTTTTCCCGATTACGTTGCCAGATAAACTCAATTCGGCGGTTGGCGAATGCTTTCCTTTTCACGTAGCGTTTTAAAGGTTCACCTTTCTCTCATCTCAGTTATGTAAAATACCGGAAAAGATCATTCTGGTATTGAACAGTAATGCGCTTTCGGTATTTCTCTGATGGGCTCCAGTGGAAAATGAATAACATGTATGTAATATGCTTATAAATCCAAAGTAAAACCTAAGCAGAATTATTCACCGTGAAGGAACACTCTCAGAGAAGGACAGAAAAACCCGTGCCCTAACTTACTATAATATATAAAATAGTTGTACTAGTCAAAAGATGTTAAATGTATATGGAGGTAATCCTAGGAAAGATTCCTAGGAATAAGGTATCAGAGGAAAAACAGCATAAGTGAATTACAATTAAAATTGAAATAAAAGAAACAGTCAGAGTAAATACAACGAAATAAAGACCACCAGAAGTTATTTCTTGCTTAGTCGGTTCACATGAGATAGTTTAATGGGAAAATGTTGAAATCGCTTTTTAATTCATAATAAAATTTCTATCAGAATATAGATAATAGAACTCTTGGAGATCTCACGTAT